>JBAWJW010000020.1:0-505692 GCA_037356055.1 Xylaria sp. Z34
CTTCCGATCTCCCCCTTATCGTGCTCATATTGACTTGACTCGGGCTAAATGCACTCTGGCCAAAGAGATAAGCTGAGTTCTGTGCATACAGGACTAGTAAATATCATAAATTAAGGAAAGCGTAACCGTTGAGGCATATAGGATCTAGCGTAGTTAGGGATCTCGTCTCTCACTATAGTAGGACCTGTGGCGCTAATGCGGATACAGGATCAAACGTCACGAATCACTCTGCGTAGATGGGCACAACGTGCAGATTCAGCTGAAAGCTGAAATGCCTGATGACACAATTTCCGAGGCCACTAGCACCCGGCGGTATACCACCAGCGACAACATATCGCTACCCGGATCACATTGGGGAATCACTTGAACTTTTTTCCTTTTTTCCCTTCACCTCATTCAACATACAGAAACCCAGATCTGCAAACGAGAATCAGTGGTCCCACAATGAGCCTCAAACCCATTCCAGATGAGGTCGTGGAGATTGGCACCTTCTACAATCCTCAAGAGACTCGGCACGAGACGTCTTTCCTTTCATCGTGGGACGAAATTAAGCATGCGAAAACGCTAGAAGTTGTTTATGAAGAGGATGGCTACCTTTCATGTATCAGACTCACGTACAATAGCCAAATTTGTCAATTCGGAAATCCACCTCCAGAAGCGGAAATTTCACGCACGCATGTCATCCAGATCAACCCGAACCAATGGATTGAGGGCTTTGAGATGATCATAGGTGACCCGATTGAGAGTCGCGAAGCTGGCCCGGTTGGTATCGTGAACGTCGATGTTTGGATTCACGGCGCAGACATCGAGCACGGCAGTTACCACCCGAAGGATCGATATCATCGCCTTTTCGTGCCAGCAGACGGAAAAACTTTGGTAGGCATATGCGGTTCGTCCAAGGGCAATCGGATCAACTCGTTCGCCCTCATTCAGTCCGAGGGTGACCAGGGATTTCCCCGGAGGACCGTCAACGACGAATTAACACGAAGTCTATCATGGCGCAATGGGTTACCACCGCCGCACGTCCGCGTTCTTCCTGATAGTCTGAGTGCTCTCAGCGGCGCTCAGCGGAGAGGTTTGCGAATGGAGGGACTTCTGTTCGGCACCGACGAACAGCACAAAGACCCCACTACCATCGCCACCCGACTAACAAGAATATCGGCTTCAGGGGACGCGAGCCGTATAGAACTCACTTTCACTGGTGAGCCCGGAACAAAGCCCGCTATAATGCAAGCGGCTGGGCCAGACTACAAGAGTCCCCTCAAAAGCATGGATATAGATGGACCTGGAGGCGAGACTATTGTCTCTGTACTTATGCCTCCAATGCCTGACGAAAACGCTAATGTTGAGTGGTATGTTCCTAAATGGTTCGGCGTAGTGACAAACCGCGGCACACAGGGCATTTTTGGGCAGCAATCTACAATCGAAGAGGCAAGCTTCATCAAGTCGCCTTCTGGGTTTGCCGTCGTTGGCCTTTTTCTCAGTCCTGCCTTCATGCAGTACTGGACTTTGGGTGCTTTAATCGCACCAACCGCTTCATCTCCCACCGCTATAAGCCCAGTGAAGGTTTCACGAGATGAGCAAGGCCGTATCTGGGATCCAGAGCCACCGCCACCAGGATGGTTTCTTTGTGAGCCATGTGTGGGCAGTGAAGACAGAGAGATAGGAATATTCGATCCTGGCTTCACGAGGCAAGAGGGTGAGAGCAGGATCAACGAGTCAGCAAGCTATTTGGATATGACGCAGCCTGTTGTCTGTTTCCGGGGCCTCTTAGCGGCGCCGGTCTGGTGTCGCGTCGAGCAGATAGGAGGATTTGAGGTACAGTTCGCAAATTCCTCCAGCCGCTTCATCGGGATGCCTCTCGGCGAGAATGAAGTTCCCTTGAACGAAGAGGTCAGCTATGAAGAATTTCGTGCGGGAATTACTACCGTGGTAGCAGACGGCCCTCGAATCAGTGGATCGGAGGTCCACGTGAAAACACAGAGTGAGTTACAGCTGCAGAACAGTGGTCCTGGCAAGGAATGGTATCCCGGAGGGGAGACTCGAATTTCTGCCGTCCATGTTTGGGGCGGAGGCCATTTACACGGTATCCAGTTCGAAATGGAAAACGGTAAAAGCTCTCCAAAATGGGGAAAGGCGGGAGGAGAGCCCAGTATTTCTTTCAGACCCAATATCGCAAGTCAGAGTAGACCTTCGACTGGCAATCTTATACGGAACCCAGTGGATGGTGAAGAAAAAGGGAGGTCTATACAAGGGGTTGTGGGCTTGAAATTTGTTGTACGCAAGAGCAAGGGCTTTGGAGGTGAGGTACCAGGACCTGTCATGATACAAGGGTATACTCAGCGGTAATTGCTGTTTTGAAACGCAAAAGGAGTATATCAACCTCCCAAAAGATTGTTTATATGGCATTTCAAATAAAGGGTCCCCTCGAAATAGACTACAGCAACATTAATCAAGCTATACATCACATTACACACTGAAGTAGAATAAGTCGCCGTATAATGAAAAGGTCAGCAAGGGATATATTAGTATCTAGGAATTTGCACTTTGCTCTTCCACCTTCTTTATACTAATTTGACGGCGGTGACTCAGGTAGCGGGAGAATGAGCAGCATTGTAGAGTCGGCACATATCGCGAAACAGAACTGGAGCACGATTACTACGACATAGCCAAAAGGCAGAAGTCTCCTACAGAGTCTTACGATTATATGATTGCATCCATGGTATACAGTTCTCTAGCTAGAGATTCAATATGTGAGTATTTGTGAAATTTATGTACAAGGGCAAGGGGCCTTCCATATTACCATGTGTAAAGTTAGAGTTAGCGCAGACATAGTTAATTTCAGTAAGAATACAATGAGATATACCATATAATAACCACTAGAATACATGAGCCTAGCTAGGCAAAACAAAACAACACGTCAAGGAGAGAACAGTAGCTGAAGGTTTCAAGCTATAACGATTGTGCGTAGTTGCTGTAGGTTATGCCACGTACAGGCTTATTCATGTCCCTGGCCCTCTCATGAACATCCATCAAAGGATGGGGCTACAATGAATCAAAGCGAGTGAGTATCGAGAATTTCCCCTGTTATGTCAGAAAATAAACCACAGTTCATGACTGCAATGCCAACCGTGCCAGCCTGTCCGCCTCCTTATTGAATTCCCGGGGCACGTGGTACCACGCAACCTGAACACCCACCATCGACAGCTCCTCGACTGCATGAGTTAGCTTTGCAAAGCCATCACTGTTCAGTACCGCACCCCCTTTCCTCATATAGATTCCGTCCACTATGGACCATTTCTCGATATGCTTGCTCATACATTCGACGAGGTAGGACGAGTCTGTGGCCACAATGAGGCGGAATCTTTTCATATTCATAAGCTGATCTTTTCCGATGTGGGGGAATGAACTCTGAATCAATGCACGACGGGTGGGCTCTACACTCTGTAACACCTGTTCCAAAGCCTTTATTGCTGCTGTGATTTCTGCGACTTGGTTCGTGGGGGTGTCGTCGCTGTTCAGGCGTTCGGAGATGTTGTACCTGGACTGGGGGCCAAAGTAGACGCCAACGGACGAGCTTACTGCGGACGACATGCCATTGGAGGGACACGCACCGTCGGTGAAGACAACAAGAGAGCGGTCGGTGCCAGCATGGATGTGCTGGTAGGTATGGTGTGATGGATGGCTTTGCACTGCTTCAACTCCCGCGTCTCCCTCCATCCAGGAGAGTTGGCATTCATCACAATAGGGCATGCTAAGACGGTCTGGAGTAAGCGCCTTTGGAGGATCAACGCGATTCTGTTCGATCGTGGAAGTATTGGCCGGCCCGAGGAGTTGTTCATCCCATTGGGGCATGAAACGATTCACGCCCGTTCCGAGAATGACAACTCTCTCATCATCTTCGGCCTCAGAGCGGCGCTCAGTTTCTCGGTAGTCCACCCAGCAGGTGTCGCATACTTGACGACGATGGTCGAAGCAGACAGCCCCGTTACGAGCGTCGTAGGCGAACAGTGGCTTACAGCCAGGTAGGACATACATGTTCACAAGCACAATAGAGAGAAGCTCAGAAGTCAATGAATATGTATAATCCGATATCACTCAAAATGGACGGTTTCTACGTGCGGGGTGATGATGCATTGGTGGCTGGTACGGGCAGCCACATTGGAATCCCCCAATTTTCCGCCGTTGCTGAGATGTATTCGAGGCTTAAGAGTGCCGTTCTAAGTGCTACCCCTTGTTGGTTCTCTCAGCTTAGCATATTATCGTGGAAGCTGCGTGGCAAACTAGATTCGCGATTCGATTCATTTTATTACATAAAAACTTTTGCCTAATACTATTCGTGTAATCATATTCCAATATGTGAAGTTCAATGTTCAACAATAGTTACAAAGAAGGTTGTGATGTTCAGTATTGTGCTGGCAATATTGAACATCTATTAAGTCATCATGGGAGTACGCGGACTCAGTCCTACCCAGCGATAAGAGATATCTCGGGTGCATAAATACCTATCGCCTCACCCCATTCTCAACGCGGTGAGATAGGTAGCTTCTGGGCGTCGTCCTCTCTTCATCGACCATGACTGATATTCATCGTTTACGCCGAAGAATTATGAACGTTTTATATACGGTTCATTGCTATCGATTCTGTTGCATAACTGCATTACCGTCAAGCTCAAAACGAGGTCCTTCGTCAGCTGGCAGTTCTTTGGGCGGCAGGTTCGCTTTTGGCTGAACGAAGTACGGAGACGCGCCGCGAGAGCCCTCTGCCGTGTATGTCGTCGGCGGAGAAGATGGCGGCACAGATGGTGATAGAGCCGTTGGAAACTGTGGAGTGTCGTCCGATGGCCTTGGCGTCCTTTTCCGTCGATAGAGAAACCAAGCTAACAACGCAACCAGAATGACGGCTCCCGCCGCTCCCACGCCGATCCCAGCAGCAGCTCCAGATGAAAGCCCAGACGATGTCTTCTCAGGAGTGGGTGTGCCTGTTGGGGTGGGCAAGGATGTGGTCGGTGGAAGGCTGGTAGAAGTCTACTTCTGATTAGCACTGACATATTATATCTCATCATTTGCTAACGACATACCGGTGTGGTGTACATCAAGGCTAGCGCAAAGAGGTGCTCGTATGTATGCCTCGTTCTCATTCCAACGGCAATGGTATTCTTGCTGAAGTCCGTTCGTGTCACCTTGATCACATCCTGGCTTGCGTACTGCGATACGCAGCGGAACCACTCGGCATGATTACCGGGAGTCCAGGTCTCGGGCTGACAGGTGAAGTCATAAAACGAAGGACAACACGTCACAGCATTAAAGTTACCGTTTCGGCATGCGGAAGTGTATTGAGGCGGACAACCTGAGCCGGCGTAGGTGATGGTGGGGTTCCATGTCGACGCAAAACAATTTGTTGTCTGTGATGGTCCACCAATGACAGTCCGCGCATCATTGTTTCCAGCGTCGAATTCCCAAATCCAATAGTCATCCGTGCGAAGGCAGCCAGCTGAGGTCGGGACCCAATCTGCTGGCAGAGTGGGCGACGCGGTCGGCGACGGTGTCGTCATGGTAGCACGGTGTTGTCTTCTCCCATCTAACGAGCCCCTCAGGTCGTCGTACCCGTAGTAGAAGGAGTAACAGATAGAATGATGGCCATGGGATGGGCACCTCAGTAATTGTGTTAAAGGCAGGAGGAGGATTGAAGAGACTAGCTTTCGGTCAAGAAAAATGCCTACAGCTCCATTGCGGTTGGGTGGATAGAGCGAGAGCCGTATGACCGTATACAACACAGTGAAAAATATACTAAGTAAGATCAGCGATACAGATCCTGCGAATCGCAATTGCGCATGTAGATTGCCAAGTAGGACGCTCGCTTCTTGGCCTACGTATTGAGGCAGTACATTACCGTATAGGTAGGTCAATATAAATCCTTCGAGACCCGCAACTCCCTACCAAAATTACCCAATACTCACTGTCAAAGGAAGACGGCGAGTGTTGGCCACGAAGTTAATACACAGTCATTAGTCGAATACCTATTGCGAAAGAAGCATATCCACATCGGACAACGCTTATATATACGATCAGCTCCCACCATAGTGCGATCTCATCTACTCCTGCAGATTTGCCAAGACGCTACATTAATAGCACTTCTTGGCAGATGTTCAGGGGGAGACCTATATATAGCTATACCTATCCACTACGGCCAGGCATTGATATTCCATCTCGGCGATAACGTGACGCGAATCTTGAGCCTCTGAACCCGGATAAAGCCACACTCGGTTCACTCAGCTTCGTACCATATCAACGAGCCAAGCTTATTGCTCCCCACTATGTTTACAATGTTAAGTAATTTGCAAGTAATTCATCGCCACGAAATATGGTGCATGACGACCCAGAATACTAAAATTCGTCAATATATTCGTGCAGCCGTAGTCATTCCATGGACTGAGAGCGCGATCTTCGATTTCCTCAGAGCAGCTGGAAGCATGGTGAGCTCTATATTAGTTGAACGCCAAGAAAAAACCAATCATGCTACCCTCATCGTAGAACACTACTAGATCTAGCTCTGATCTATTGACCTCGCCGCTAATAGTTGCTATCAGCTCTGTTCCCATCATTTTCGAATATAGCACTCAGCGATACTGAGCTAAGTTCTTGTGAGACTAGGTATGTAAAGGGCCCATTGTGTAGCCCTTGTTGTGTGAAACTATGGAATTGTTTAAGGTACATCTATCATTTACCAAACCCTTTGTGAAACACAAGCTACGTCTCCGTCTCGTGAACTTGAGCAAAATAGTCGCCTTTGTTCACTTGTATATAAATAGAAAGGCACTATCTCGATATCTTATCGCTGTTTTTTTTCTGCAGAGATCACTTAACACTGGTACATAACCCACATCAATATCAAAATGTCGTCCTCTCGCGCTGTTCAGTCCCTCTATGAGATAGTGGACGCAATACACTCACGCAAGCCGTTGAAAGAGACACTAAGTGCAAAGTCGTTACTGAGATTAATTGAGAACGAGGCGCTAGCTTTTCAACAGCCAGATTCTAGTAAGTTGAGAGAGCTCGTTAACTGCTTCCACCAATGCCGGGCGCTGGCCGCCAGGTACCCTGGTTCAGAGCAGCTTAAAGACTCAATTTTGCAGTTCATGGTAATTGTTGACGAGTGTTTCTTCTTCAAGACACTCACAAGAGAAGTAAAGACGAAAAAGGGGCGGCATCTTCTCACTAATTTGAAAGTCAAGAACGGTCCTGCCTCTAAAGACTCCTCGAACGAAAGGAAAGGTATCTGGAATCCCAATGATCACTCGTTAACGCTCTGGCTTCGGGGTGGGTTTAAGGGTGAGGACGACTACTATTGGTTCTCCATAGAATCGATCTTGCATACCTGCATCCATGAATCTATACACGCCTTCTTCTTTTTCTTTGCGGATGAAGACCACCCGAAGTTCGAGGAGGAGTTAGATGAGGGCGGGCACGGATCGATATTTATTGAAACACTTCGAGTTATCGGAGAGAGAGTAGAGGAATTAACACAATCTCACGAGTGGAGAGAGGCAAGAAAACTTGACCCCTGCGGCCCTAAAGAGAGTCCCAATCACCCTCCTATGGGGCCTCCGGGATTTAGGGTTCCTCCTGGCGGCTTTCCGCCTAGAGGCCCTCCACCTGGCGGTTTCCCTCCTAGCGGTTTCCCTCCTGGTAGTTTCCCTCCTGGTGGTATTCCTCCTGGTGGTTTTCCTCCTAGAGGGCCTCCTCCTAGAGGGCCTCCTCCTAGAGGGCCTCCTCCTAGAGGCTATCCACCTAGAGGCCCTCCACCTGGAGGCTTTCCTCCCGGCAGCTTCCCGTTCCATAGGTAGACTACTTTAATGTTATAAATCTCACTAGATTCAAAAAATACATAGAAATACCATAAATCAACATGGAAACATAATCTCGCTCTATGGTATAATTGTGATTAGTCATAGAAGGTAAAGCGGTGCGCGCTCTCTAGTCAACGGATCTCTACGAGGTGTATTCAAAAGCTTGATCAGTCTAGGTTATATCTATGAATGATAATCTAAAAGTCCATGTTACATGTATAATCTCATATTTTTGCTTTTATCTTCTCGCAGCTTTAGCATCACGTAAAATGTGCTACGGGAAGATATCAACGTAAGGACGATACAAGAATTTGAATCCTGTGGATCGCATTTGTCTCAAGGAATTCCACTTTTGTACGTGTACCGGAGGCTTTCCTAGCAACTCTTCAACATTTATATGCAAAACTTGTACCGCCCATTTTTTTGTCAAACTCACCGCAAGCCGACAGGCCACAAAGTTCAAACACATCACGCACTCCACCGTCGATCTTGCCGTCAGCCGTGTACCGCTCCTTGATCTCACCCGTCTCCTTGAGCTCGCGACAGATCTCACGCATACCAAGGTAGACACTCGTAAGACCGGCCATCGGCCAAATAACGATCTTATAGCCCAAGGCCTTAGCTTCCGCGGCGTTAATTAGTGGTGTGACTGCGACGATTACGGTCAGCGTGTTGCATGTAAAGTAAAGTCGTGACCGCGCGCATGGAATGATCTGGTGTCATCCTATCGTGAAAATACCTCAAACCAAAGTCTTGAAAGTAGATAGAACAAGAAGAAAATGACTCGAGGACCACTTACCGCCGCCGCCCACCATGTTAAGAAAGCAGGGCGTAGGGGCAAGGTCCTTAACAACCTGCGCCATCTGCTCCTTAGTGCGCATGCCCTCAAGAAAAACCACATCCGCTCCCGCAGCCACAGCGGCCTTCAATCTGTTTACTGCCTCCTCGTACCCTAGGGATTGCAGCGCATCTGTACGCGCGATGATGACGATGTCGGATTCCATCCGCCTGCGCGCCTCGGCAGCGGCCCGTATCCGCGCCACGTAGGTAGCAGTGTCGACGAGCTCTTTACCTAGCAAGTGCCCACACCGTTTCGTCGTCACCTGATCCTCGAGGTGGAACGCCGCGACTCCCTGGAGAATATACTTCTCAGTGGCACGCGCAACCATCAGCGGACCGCCGAACCCTGTGTCTGCGTCTGCGATCACGGGTACTGAGCGGTCTAGTCCCGCGATCATGCCAGCGTTGTTTGCCATGTCATCTACTGTGGTCAAGCCTAGATCCGGCTGACCTAGGCGTGATGCGGCAGTTCCCGCCCCGGTCTATAAAACAGAGCAAATCTTAGTATTGATACTCATGACATTGTAGTTTTTTCGATAGCCGGCGTGTGCCGGGATGGGCTTGGAATCGTCTGCCAAATTTTCAATAGATAAGAAAAATTCAGGGGTAGAGAGACGGCATGGAGCGGGAAATTTACCATATACAGGGCATCAAAACCCACGTGCAGAGCCATACGTGCAGTGAGACCATCGTGTACTCCGGGGCAAACAACAAGCTGCTCCGGGTCCGCAAGCATCTGCCGGAGCCGGGAGGCGGCTTTAGTTTGCGCCATCACATGGAGATTTGCCGCTGCCAAAGAGTTCTTAATAAGGAATTCAACCTACGGGTCCGTTTTGGCACTTTCTAGATTGTGCAAAAAATCAACAAAATTCAACTTATCGGTTCAAGCAAGCTCCATTATCTTATGACGTCGGAAACTACGGGTTCAAATCTCCACTCTCTCGGGACATGACTTGCCTTTACCATAAAGAGTATTTAGTGGCTCCTCGTTTTGCTAGTGCCCCTGGAATTAATGGTCATGGACATGCTTAGTACTTCCGCTTGGGAGGCAGAGTATGACTATATGCTGAATTTGTGATACAAGCTCTTCCAATATCATCGTTGAGGTAAAATACCCAGGTATAATAGGAATCTCTAACAGAATATCCCAGAGACAATTGAATAAAAAGGCAAGATTGGACACCTGTGCCCTATTAATGCCACTCAGGCACGTATTTCGCTAGAGACTAGACAGAAGTACTTAAAATGGATTATTTACGTGTAGTATGTGTCGCTTAGTTTATATTTAAGTTGCAGGCTCGGTCGGTGAATCCAATTAGAATTGGAACGTCCAGTCTTAATGCTAGTTTCCTTTCTAAAGTATTTATATTTAACGAGTTAGCCTGTTTATTTCCTATAAATGTGGTATGCAACCTAAGCGCCACAGAATTTTGTTCGAGTACATCCACCAGGGATTCTCGCCATATATACAGTATTATAGCGATTAGTTTCCATAAAACCGTTTTATTATGACCATCATGCGGCTAGAAAAGAGCTCGAAGAATGCGCATAGCCCAGTTCCCCTTTTTATTGTTGGGATCGTCGAATTCTGAAGGTTCCAAGGGGCGAGAGCCGGATACCAGATCAATGTCTGTAAGGGGAACGTATAGTTTCCAGTCACGGGAGAAGACCTTCCAGAATAGATACAGCCCTAACACAACAAATGCAGCAAGGTATGATGAGAAGAAAGCTTGGGCGTTAGGAGTAGAGTTCGGGGTTGGCTAAACGACGATTGTTAGTCTCCGCAATATTTCAGACAATCGACTTTTGTAGAGACTTACGTAGAGCGCATTGTAGAATGTTGCAATCAAACAGATGCAAACCAGGGCAAAACCGATCCAGCTTCCCCAAACGCCCAAAGGCGCCTGATATGGTATCTCCCTGAAATCACGCCCTTGAGCCTTCCAGGCCATTCGGAAACGAATGTGGGCTAAGCAACAAGAGCCCCAAACGAAGAAGTAGGACAGACCAGAAAGCGCAAGGAGCCATGTAAAAGCATCACCACCTTTAGGAGCATCGACCACATATCCTAGGAGGCCGAACAAAAGCTGGACGACAACGGCCCATAAGGGTCGGCCGTGCTTATCGACGTAGGCCAGGAACTTAGGACCCATACCACGTTCAGCTAACGCCTGCATAGTCCGAGTAGAGCCGAAAGCAGACGAGTTGGCCACACTGATGACGGAGACGGTAATGACGGCGTTGAAGATGGATGGCAGCACCTGAATACCAGCGTCCTGAATAGCCAAGACAAAAGGCGAGAATCGAGAGTTGGAGCCCGATGCCAATTTAAGACGCTCATCTGTAGACTTGAAAATCAAGCCCAAGACGAAAAGCGATCCGAGGTAAAAAAAAATTATTCGGAAAAGGACTTGTTTGGCAGCAAGTGGGATGGCCTTTCGAGGATTTGCCGATTCAGCAGCCGCCAGACCAACCAATTCGGTTCCGCCGAAGGCGAAAGCAGCGACAACAAAGACGCCAGCGAAACCGTTGAAGCCATTTTGGAATGCACCGGGATCATGCCAATACTTCGCACCAAGATAGCCCTGGTCGCCGACAGCACCGACGTTAATCACTATGCCGAGGATGATGAAGCCAATGCACGCCGCGACCTTGATAATACTCAGGATGAATTCAACTTGGCTCATGTTAGTAACCCAATCATGATATTACATTGTCACCACGTACCTTCACCATATCCACGGACACCGAAGATCTGGATTAGAATCAGAACGACCAAAAAGACAGTGACCCATACAGCAGAGTTAATGTCAGATCTCCAGAAACTGATTGTACCACTGGCAGCGATAAGTTCGAACGGTAGGATAGTCAGCCAGCCAATGGCGTATTGCCAACCGACAGCGAAGCCCCTGCAAGTAGAAGGAGATTAGTATTTCGACAGGTACCCAGGGCAAGTCGAGAGTTCCACAGGGGAAACGAACCAGGAAGGGTCGATGAAGCGGACTACATATGTGTAGAATGCACCGTTCACAGGATACAATACAGCCAGTTCTCCCAATGCCTGCATAGTGAACAGTAACATAACACCGATAACAAGATATCCGATAATCTGACGCGTAAATTAGTTGTTGGATCGAAAACACATTCATGGAAGTCGCAATATACCAGTGAGGCCGGGCCACCGTTGTGGAGAGCGCTGCCAGAACCGATGAAGAGACCAGCACCGATAGCACCACCTGTTGTTACACGCGTTAGTTATGGTCATTGGAATAGAAATTTCGAAATGAATCGCGACTTGGCTTACCAATAGCAATCATCTGCATGTGGCGACCCTTCAGGTCGGTCTTGAGGGCAGCACTCTTGTGGACAATGCCCACTTCCTCATCCATATGGCTGCTGGCATACTGATGCGAAGCGATGCCGACATCCTTTTCCTTGCTATCTGACTCCGACATCATGGCAAAAGTCGCGAGCGGTCTCGCTGTACAGTTGGGGGTTGTAACTGTAGGCGAAGATTATCCAGAGGATCGACGGTAGTGTTGTCACCAGGGAAGCAAAAAGGAATAGGAATCAAGTCCAGCGATGGAACAAGCCAGGGAGAGTGACTTGAGAGATATATACCCAACCCGCATATCGCCGTAGGGGCAAAACGCAAGACACCTCACTTTCTAACTTTACATTGTATAGTCTATGTCTAACAAGGATGATAAACGTGAGGGGGATGCAATCAGTTTGTAGTTCCATGGGTGTTTTGTGTGAGAAACTCTCCACTCTGTACCCGAGGTAGCTCTGAGATATGCCACGCAAGGTACATGCGTCTACTTGAATGGATACCGATGTCTTATCTTTAACAAGCTGAGAAGGAGGCCCATGTTGTGAGGCGTCTGGCGGCTGTTTACCTTGCACCCCAGCTACTAATTTCATTAAAGCTTAACTAGGTCAAAATGGGAAATGTCTAATGATAACGAGTAAGGTCCGAGACATTGGTGATATGATAGTAGTTTATTGTTTATGATGCTCTAATTGATATTACCAGCTCGAATTCGCTTTGCTATCTTTCTCTTTCTAAACGATAAATTGCGATACCAGACAAAGGTATCTGCATAACTCACGGATCATCTTAGGAATATGAATGATTTGAGTACCTACCTATCACACGTATTACACCACTCTACTACACCGCTATAGAGGTATGTGAGTCCCTGCCAGCCCTGCATGAGTACGTACTGGAACGGGCTTGAGATATAATCATCAGCTTGAGATTCTAGAACAATTAGGATTGCATGATTGAGTGCTTAGCAATACGAATTTAGTTAGATAGTGCACATGTATGTAGGCATCATGCAGGTAAGAGTGCTTGCCGTGGCTGAAACCGCAGCCAATCACAAATGCATAGATCCCTGGCATATGGATTGGAGGATCCGAAGACGGGACAAGAACCGGTAGAGCAGAACTAGACCATCCACTAACTGGCCCATGGCATTGGTACAGCTGTCTTGGGCCTTTTCCCCGTGTTTAGTCTTGTTATCTAACCATATCTACCAAGCCTACTATCTACCTACTATGTATGAAGGAGATCGACTCTAAGTTGATAAGAACCTAGCCTTTCTTATCTAGGCAGGTGTTATGTTACATTAAACTATTCTTCAGAGTGTATTATTTATTGCCGTGGGCAATTCGTTTCACTCTAACCCATCGCAGTTCTTCGCTTTCCGCGCAACCATCAGACTCGGTTTGCTCAGCTCCTTTTCGCACAATTCTGAAATCCTGTCAGCCGCAGGTCGACCTCTGTCGCCAAGCTGACATATGTCGTCGTCGGGCCCCTTTGTGATACACACCGTAATCATTCAACAACCACCAGGAGCACGAGCCTCGCCTAATCAATCTGCTCGTCTTCCTTGTTTCGTCCGACCTCGCTTCGGTCGGAATGCGGTTTTATTCTCATGCACTGCAAGCAACAACGGCCGTGAGCTGGACAAACCCGCCAAACAGAACTAGTAACAGGGCTAGTAAAGATATTACCTACTTTAAGCGAGACCAATGAGATCTATCCGCCCCAAGACGTCCGTTCCTTCACCATCCTGGCAAGTATCTCAATGGCCGCCTTGGCCCCCCAGTAGCTAAGCCAGCCAAGGATCGATATACCCCGTGACCTATGGGAGGACAAGGACGTTGAATGCTTCTGGAAGTTTTGTCCGAAAAGGCCTGTACATGTGCGTAGTAACGTGTAATACTAGGCTCGCCTGTCTCAGTTGAGGGCGCCAGTATCATGTAAATCTGTGTCGTTATGATGCGTGCCAATGATACAGCAGCCGGCGTAGTGCAAAATGGCGCGGATAGTGCAGAAAATGCTCTCTTGTCTCTTACTATATGAATGCCGTGTTCAATTGTCAGGGATACCAAGCAAAATCTGGGGAAACCGGGACGATTGGTTTGCGGCTCTATCTCAACCCGTACTCTTACGTCAAAGAAACTCCTTTTTGAGCTAAATCTGCGCGTCTACGGGCACACGATCTGGGCTAAGGCTAAGGTAAATCGTCATCCCCAGATTATCATCACAACTCAATTGCGACGACGACTATTTCCCCGCTTACATAACATACTTCCCATATCGCATGCACCTTTTCGTTTGTCTTGCAAAGTTTGCGCTTACTTCCCGGCCTAACAAGCCCACGCGTCAGGGCTAAACCAGCAGCGCTTGATATGTCTATGCATGTGCTCGGGAACGTATTCTACATCTTTCTCTCGAGATTTCCAATGGAAACATATGACAACTACAATTACACGTACCTGGCTATACACAGTTAGTCTACGGCACCTTATCTCGTTCGGGACCCCCGAGCAGAACCCAAAGCTTGGCGTTAAAAAACCGAACCATTGAACGGGCTACTTAAGTACAAGTACTTTACCTACTAGTCGTCGATTCAATCTTGGGGTTTTTTTTTAATGAACCCTGCGCGCCACATGGCTGAGGCTTGCAGGAAACACCGAATCTGACAAGCAATATGGTTTGAGGTTATACCGAACATTGACGTGAGTAGATCAAATCGTTTGTAATTCACGACCCGGGATTGAAACAGCCGGTAGATTCAAAAAGGAGAAAAGAATGCATTGAAACGTAGTAACAGACAGCTGACTCCAACTATCTTTAGGTCGTGTTTAGTCGGCTCGGATTCTCGTTTAAACATCTTAGTGTCGCAGCTGGTCCCCGCTACCAAACGACTGGCGGCTTAAGCAGTTTGATAAACCAGTTCTAGACGCAGCGATCTATCTCGCCTCACTTGGCATGTGACTACGCCTCGTGCGAGACCACCTGACCAACTGGTGATTGGGAGGTGATCCATTGCTAATAAATTAGCAAACGTATTAACGCCACCGTATTGTTGGAGCCGTAATGGCATGTTCCGGACACCGAGCCCCGATACCCGGGATGCATACAGCATTAACCGAGTCACTGGCCCTAGTGCCACGCGGCAGACCGACTACGCAAATGCACATGCCCAATACAACTTTACAGGATGCATATACATATGTATGTGCGGATCATTGCAGCAAGCTGTTTTGTCTGCGGAAGCAGTGAAAAGATCAAATCACTCGTGTTTGAATCATCGTTTCACACTTTCGCTCAAGATGCGCAATTAAGATAGGTATTGAAACATCATCCTATCAGTCCCTTTCTATGTAGTGATCTCTACTACACACAGACCCTCGGTCGTTCAAACTAGGACTAGCATTTTGTAGAGAGCAGACTCAACTTACATTAATTCTCTCAGGAGTCGTTACTCTTCCATAAAAAAAGCTCTAGCTATCCATATTACAAAGAATGAACCTCCCACTAAGCAGATACATCCCTAGGGACTATGAACATACAGCCTATCTTCTTGAAGGTAAAATTGTCAAGCCTTGTAGTTATGTTATGTCGAGCCAGAAATTACATAATAATAAAGCAATTTCTACATATGTTCGTAGCAAGCCTAACGCAAGTTCTCACCTCCCTCTCATCTTCCTAAACACTCTAAAATATTTCAAAGGCACTCCTAACCATTTACGTAGCTACCAATTGTCACAACAGACGCAATAGCTCGCCTTAGTGGTGCTTTATCATTAGCCTTGATTTGGTTCTAGTCATAGCTTTACCATTGATATGCAATCGAGATCCGGTACCTTAGCAATGAAATCCAAACATGCTAAGTTACGACTAGTTGCTTAAATAACGCATTAAATACATTCCACACATGTTTAGTGTTAAGTCGAAGAGAACACCTCTAATATCTTCTCATCCAGGTATTATTCTACGTCAAATGGTTTCGTACACGATCAATTCTTAGATAATGATATGAATTGTTTCCCACTTTGGTTGAGCAGTGTAGGCCAGAGTCAACTATGCGTAAATTATAATTATGGGCTTAAAATGGGAAATATGCATGTCATGTGAAACGAACCAGGGTTTGTCGTTTTTCTCGTTTTGATTAAATGCTTCATTGCTACCTAGTGTTGGTTAATATCGTGAAGTACCCACCCTTGTTGACCTGGATAAATTGATCTGGCCTATACCACGCCTCTTGATCATCCTAACCACATTTCGGGGAACTTAATAAAACGCAAGAACGGCGGTAGCATTATTACGTAGCGGTGCGCTCACATACATCCTCACCATCGAGCTCTGCATGAGAGTGCTTCTCGATCCGTGAGCGACATCAGCAAATTCCTCAGGACTAAAGATCTAGTGATTTGGCACTTAACCACAACAAAATTATCTCAATAATAGTTCTAAACTTCAGAAATAGACAATGAGACTCTTCATCGCGACTCTATCCTCCCTCGTCACCTTATTTTCATCATCTCCTACTGTTCATTCCGAAATCGTACGCCCAACAAACGCAGTACTCATACCTACGACAATATCTGGGAATGTAGACTGCAGCGCGGCTGTTAGTGCTATCAGAAATCACACCATCCTCTATTGTCATATCAGCTACTATCTAGAGCATCAAAATGCTGACATTCAAATTAAATCAAAAGTCTTCAAACACCGTCTTCCAGCTGACGTTCATCAGCTATGGAAACTGGACAGCGCTCCCGTCCCAAGAAGAAAATCCCATCCAGCATCTCGAGTCCATCTCCTTCGCCGTGTCCAACTTGGCAAATGGCGTGAGCACCGTATGTGCATTTTCCCTTAGCGACACGCTCTCCGCAGAACTCGAAGCACTAGAGGACCCGGCCCCATCCATGGACTCGTTGCCTTTCGCAGGAGAGTCATTTCGCACTGCCACCGCTGCTGCAAGTGACAACGGCATCATCAGCAACAGGAAAGCTGCCGGAGAACCTAACATAGGTGCAGCATGGCAAGCATGTGCCGACCGCAAGGACACAGACGGAAAGCATAGGTTCACCATCGCGACAGGGGCTACGTTCGGGCTTACGGAACGGAGTCTGAGTGTTAATCAGACATGGTTCTGCCACGACGATGCAGAACGCTTGTGAGTTATTGTTTTCTAAGCTCCAGCACGTACAATTTTAATGACAAACATTGCTAATAAAAGCATTTCAGAGTCGCGTTTACGGGTGTAGCGAATACGACTCTGAACTTGACATGCTCCGAAAGCGAGGTGTCCGGGTACCATCTCCAGAATTGCACCTCGGTTGATCTTGCACTCCCTGTCACATTACTCTAAAACGAGGAGGCATATCTTCCCACATTTAATTATGATGGAATGGACGTTGCAAATCATTGCTGATAATAAGTAGGTAGAAAAATTTATGTGTTCTATCTACACTATGGCGAGTTTAATTGAGGCTATACGGTTCTGTTAACGTAAATCTTTGAAAGTTATTTGGATCAAATGCTTAGCTTCCCTCTGCTCCCTTAAACCTGAGTGATACGATCCTGAGATATATATACATTTGAATCTGTTGGAAGAAAATTCAGCCATAAAATAAGGGCCCAGTGCAGCGTCGTTTACCAGTAACGTTATCTGTGTATTCTTGCATGACCTAGGAACAAGTAGAGCGCTTAATAAGACACTCCAGCGTACTAGAGCTCCAAGACGCTCATCAGAAACACTCATCAACCTTTTTCAACAACTCAGACACTCCCCATCTTATGAGATTAGTCTCTTCGGAATTGTCATTCTCAAGGATGAATGTCAGATACATGTGAGACGATCTTATTGCAAAGTCCGTTACTGCGCCGTATGTCATGACCTTGAAGCGTCTTGAAGGTGGGACTTGATGGGCTTTCAATTAATGCACTTAACTCAATAAACAGTTGTTGCTAATTATCTAGAGCAACGGAGCTGCAAGATCTACTTTCTGGGAAGGGAGAGACAGGACTGTCAACCTTCGTTGAAATCTGATGGTCCGCTTTGGCCTGAGAACACCCTACCGCGCATTATCAATTTGCAAACGAATCCGAGATGTAATATTGAACAATCTGTACTAATGGTGCGGAGTGCTGTTGGCTTATACAGCTGTGATTATGTTATAGGTAGTAACAGCAAAAATATGTGCAAACAAGTATAATGAGCGATAGATCACATCGTATGTAAGGAATTGAAACCAGACCAATATGAATGGATGATTCTAGAAGTCATTGTGTTTACTAACTTAATTTTAGATGAGTAAATTCAAACCGGTATCAGATGCTCTACCGTTGTTGCAAGGTTCAAGATAATTAAAGCGGTCAAGAGCAGCAGAAGAAGAAGCTGTGGCACAATAGCTGGCGAATTCTAATCCCGAGTTGTCTGTTCAAATCCCTTATATTAGCTTCTTGGTTTCCTCACTGTAAAATGCAAGGAAACAAAATCTTTGGCCTCTGTTAAGATCTCATGGCGATTCATTTGATGAGCCATTTTGCGGTGGTGATCCAGTGAGGTTTTATTATGGCCGCTTTTGTTATTTAAATTGCTCTGGGTAATTGAGTAGATCTTTCTCTTGAAAATATCTCTAACTGTAACATACCTAAGTGAATGCTGGTATCCTCGAACTTTCCAAGCTCCTTGCCGACAATCTGCAACTTGGCTCAGGAATACCTACACGATGGCAAAACGGGGCTCAAGCATCTTTTTGTCGGCCCACATATTTAGGTACCTCCCTGGCTTAGAGAAACTACCTACGTACTGCATCTTATAAATTTTTTCTGGGTGTTCTTTAGTAGATGTTGCTTGAAGATGCAAGTAGGTTCCTAGGCAGGTTTGCCTGAGGCTGCAGTCGCTAATAACTCCCAATACGGATTCCCCACTTCGAATAACACCGCCTACCAAATTGAGGTTGCCCAGGCGCCTAGGTAGTTACCTTCTACAGCAAGCTACACGCTATCCAGGTCCAGCAACGGGTTAGCTAGAGTGAGTTGGCGAGACATCTTTTGCAGCTTCATTTTTTTGAAACCACTACCAGCATTACATTTCTAGATTGCTGCACTACACCATGAGCCTCTAGCCTGACGCAGAAGGTTTTGCCAGTATGTCTACAGTAACAGCGACAGCGCTGCAAAGCGCCAACCCTCCTACGATACCCCTCCCATTCAATTCCAATCAACCAAACACAATTCGCCTGTATCCTCTTTCGAACTACACATTCGGCGTTAAGGAGACGCAACCGGAGGAAGACCCCTCTGTCATCGCGCGTCTCAAGCGTCTGGAGGAGCACTATTCTGCCCATGGCATGCGCCGGACATGCGAGGGCATCCTCGTCTGCCACGAGCACAACCACCCACACATATTGATGCTGCAGATAGCCAATGCCTTCTTCAAACTACCCGGTGACTACCTACGACCCGAGGATGATGAGGTCGAGGGCTTCAAGACACGCTTGGACGAGCGGTTAGCTCCCGTCGGCAGACTTGGCGAGGGTGAGGAGGCGGGCAACTGGCAGGTCGGTGACTGCCTGGCTCAGTGGTGGCGGCCCAACTTTGAGACCTTCATGTATCCCTTCATCCCAGCCCACGTCACGCGCCCCAAGGAGTGCAAGAAGCTCTATTTTATCCAGCTTCCGGAGAGTAGTATGTATTAGTCGCCATTTTATCACCTTTCTCTTTCATGGTCATGGCTAATCCTCAACTTCACAGAGATTCTGAGCGTCCCCAAGAACATGAAGCTACTTGCTGTTCCTCTTTTCGAGCTCTACGACAATACGGCTCGCTACGGACCTCAGCTCTCAGCAATTCCACATCTGCTCAGTCGGTACAACTTCGAGTTCGTAAACGAGGCTGGTGAAGTCGTTGCTGCAACTCCCGGGATTGGTCCCGAGGGGTATATACCCAGGACAAAGGTGCTTTCCGGCGGAGACGAAGACATGAAAGACGTGAAGACGGAGAATGGCATGAGCTGAGATGTTGTCACACTGACTTAATTACGTGTTGGGAAAAGGCAGGCTATAATATCAAGGCGTTAGGCGTAATCAAGATAGTGGCGTAAAGTGCCGGTTGTTGACCAATTCGAGCCAACTAAGAACTAGGGAATGAAAATCGGATTTTGCATGCAGAAGCAGGTCTATTATTTTCTTTGATCGTAGTATTGCTCAGGCCTTCTCTCCCTGAATGGTTGCCATTACTCGTCTTGTATGCTTCGTATCCCGGAATTCAAGATACCAGATGCCCTGCCACGTTCCAGTTGCCTTTGAAAGTCAGCTAATTCCAAGAGAAAAATCTCTTACCAACTTACAAGTTTTCCGTCCTTGATCGGAATAGTGACACTGGCGCCAATCAAGGCGCTCTTGATATGAGCCTATCGATAGTTAACTCTGCCAGATGCCATTCAACAAACTAGCATCAACCCACCGGCATATCATCACTTCCCTCCGCACTATGCCTGTAAAGCTCCTGGCCCTTAGGTCCGGCCTCGGGTGCTATCCTATCTAACGCATCGCTCATGTCGGCGCGCACGTCTTCATCCCAGTTCTCATTGAGACTGAGCGCGCAGCTCGTGTGCTGGACAAACAGATTGAGCAGGCCAACTTTGTACTGTCTGATCTCAGGCAGAGCCTCCAGGACCTCGGAGGTGACGAGATAAGAGCCGCGCGATCGAGGCGGGAGCGCAAACTGCTTCTGGAACCACATGGTCACTGGTGTTGGTGAAGGGATTACGTCACGTTTGGGCGCTTGGGGTGTCTGGCTGAAGGGATTCAGATAAGTGAATGGTAGGATCCAAAGGTAGTGGAAGAGACCGGGAAACAAGGCGACCAGTAAAAGAAAGAAGAGCGCAACTGTTGATAAATTATGAGAGGTGGACGAAGTGGATGACGGCATTTGCGATACTCAAAAGACTGTTGGTGGTTTTGGTGGGGTTCCTTGCATTGTGGGTGGTGCTGCGGGAAGCTTTCTTACCAATTGGTGTTTACTTATTTGAACTCCACCAGGGATAAGCTAAGTCTACATATCGACTTCTTCATCTCAAAAGACCCCTAGCAATACGACCGGACAAGTCATGAGCATTCAGGTGTACATATACATGGGGATAGTTAGATCTTTCATACAGAAATAAAAAACGGTCGCTTGAACCCCAACTCTATATTGTCTTGCAGTGGGATAATATATACACAACTGGCCTTACTTTTTCGCAAGATATCCAGTCCGAACGATCCAGGTCTATTACTGCATCGTACAGCTCCTCCAATAGCCCCTAAAGCTGTAGGTTTAATCTATGCAAGGGGGTATGACGTCTCGGGGAGGGATTCAAGATGCTTTCGGTTGTGCTCGTTGGCCTGGGATATTATATCAGCCTCCATGCTCAAGATATATACCAACCACCCTATATCGAATACGTATTTTGAGCGCTTCAAGAAATCCAAGAAAGCTGCACTCACAAATGGGAGCCCACAATAGTTGCAAGTGGCTATCTCTGGCTTGTCTGTATTGATAAAGATCTTGGGGTGTCCAGCAGGCCCGCCGCCACCGTCACAGGCAACCATGCGGTCGTGGGTCCATCGGACGGGTTGTTTGTGAATAAGTTCGATAGCTGCCTTCGAAGCAGGCTGGGATCGCCAGTTAATAGCCGATCAATTGGCCGGTTGCCATGTCATCTCACCTGAAGGTCGAAATCGGTTTGCTCGAATCGGGGGCCGGTCATGGCTGCCGCCCGGGGCTTCTGACTCCTCGACCAGATCTCGGTGCGGTTGGGCGCCTGTTTTAAACCTCGCTCGGCATTCTCGGTGAGCCCTAGGCTATCCTCCTCGCTCTTCGTCTCGGGGGTTGTCTCGCCTTTGATGCTGATGGGGTTTTTTTCACCTAACCGGGCGGACACGATGAAGGTGCGTCGGGCGAAACATGTTTGCTGCGGAAACCTAGCCGCGCTTCGGATCGAGACGCGCGAGATCATAATTGTCGAATTGTGCTGTCAATTGGCGACCCTTTGATGAGCTGGATGATGAAATCGGAGGTTGACCAGGGCAATCAACTTCCCAAGATGCGCACGAAGCTCGGGCCACTTCTAGCTCTAGGTAAGGCGACCTAGGCCACTCCTTACTGGCTCATGCACTGAACCTGCCTTCTGTATCTACCTAGCCGACTTAGTACTAGCGGGGCTTGGACAGCTAGTGCGGCAAAAGTCAAGGGTCTTACCTGTCTAAAATACTTAGTTATCGTCGCAATACCAACCTCAAAAAACTCAACAGGTGTCGGCAGTCTCTTTGAACGATCATACCTACCACTTGCCTAAGAACTGAGTATAAGCCTGGCATTTGTCAGATCGATGCTTTTTTGGTAAAGGCAGGCACTGATTGGCTTTCAAATTAGCTTTCTCATCCAGCGAAAGTTGAAGAAACGCTGTGGGAAACTTTCACGCGCCCTCACTTGCATTGCTCTATTACTCGGGATTCTCACAACAGAACGTGGCGCAAGATGGCATCCCCAGGCACTCCGAAGACGATGTCTTCCAGACTACTGACCATGAAGTTTATGCAGAGAGCCGCTGCTTCTACACCTTCCACCCCAGGCACTCCCCCATCTAACGACCAGTCCAACAAGCGTCGCAAAGTCTCGCACAACACGACGCCACAAGAGAATGTAGATACACTTGTGAATCAAGCTGCTATTCAAGCGGCTATTGCAGAGGAAGAGAAGAAAGTCGAAAGCGCTTTGCTCAAGCGTGCCGAAGAACTGGGCGACGCCCACTGGGTACTCGATGTTCCCCCGCAGGCTAAAGGTCATACGGTGCGAACCCCTCTGAATGTTATACAAGTTGGCTTTGCGCAGATCGACTCTTCTGATATTCTGGGAAATGAAACCGATCCGGCTGGTACTTCGCACGAAAGTGTTCCAGCTTTGAGACGGTATAACATGGATAAGAAAAAGGTGCGTTGCATATCATCGTAGTTATCCGCAAATAGTGTTCTTGCCATATGCTGCTACCAATGCTGACATCAATGTAGACAGCAAAGAAAACTTCAAAAAATAGCAGTGACTCAGGCTCCGAGTCTGGGTCTGGTTCTGACTCCGACTCCGACTCGGATTCAGACTCGGATATTTCATCCTCCGAAGAGACACCTGGGCGACAGTCGTTCGGCTCCAAATCACGAATCACATCTACGATACAGTCTTCCGCTAGGAAAATGCCGAAAGGCAAGAAAAGTACAGAGCAGCTCAAGGCCATGGAATTTGCAGAGAAGCGGCGGAGGAAGGAGGTCAAGTTGAATAACCCAAAAGGTGGTATAATATCTATCTCGTCTGGAGGCGGCCCCTCTCCGCGCCCGTCCGTGAGTTTTACTTGCTTTAAATGTGGCCAGCGTGGGCACAAAGCCATAGACTGTAAAAACCCCGGGAACCGGCAAACAAGATGACGGGCATTATTCCACTGCGCTAGCATATATTGCATCGGGCATTGTCTAACTACGATGGTCGTTCATTATTTTTTGACGTAACAAGTCCTCATGTGGCGCGGTTACCACTTTGGCTTCAGCAGTATCCCTGCGGCCGCGTCACATTTGAGCCAAGAATATACCTGGGTAGAAACCCAAACATAATGATAAATAGATGCGAAAGCCATTTAATTTACTGAAACAGGTTGCATTATTGCGGAATACATTCATTGATGCATGAGCTCAGCCGCCTTGTGAACACCACTCTGCTCCCGAGATATATCAGATGGTCTCATCGATTACCACTGCTTAACATTAATATGACTTGCGGTTTAAAGCTGTGCCGTCCGTCTCTAGCACCAGCACAGTTCAGCAAGCTGAGAGAAAGAAGCTAATAACGGCAAGACAACACCCAGCAATAGCCTGCTTACCTGTGTATACAGCTCGCGAGCTGAGCTCTCTTACTAATTGATCACTGCTCAACCGCTACGTGAGGAAATGAAGCTATTCAAAAACTACGGTTGTGAACAGGCGCTCGGCCTCCGCCCATAATGGGCGTGCCGCCTAGATGCTGTGCTAGCCAGCATATAATTGTTTTAATACCCGGGCAACAGGATAATTAGGATAGGTGTGAGGGTGATAGATATACTACATCTTCTTTACATCAAAGGGTGAACGAGAGCAAGAGCTGACTACCTACTCGTGACATCGAGGGACTGTCACATGATTTTGAACACGCTGCGTGTGTGTTATGTGTGTGTGCTGTGTGTGTGCTGTGTGTGTGTGTGTTTTCCTCTTGGTTTTTGGTTTTTGGTTGGGTACAATCTCTTCTGCCAAGAGCAAGAGGATGCCTATGTAGTTTGGGAGGTTTCATCCCAGAGTAATGTTTAGATTATGTTCTGTCTCTTGTTCTGGCAGGAATCTTCTATCTCAACCATACTTAAAGTGCCATCAAATCAATCCATACCAAACACAATAATCTCATCCACTTGTTAGGCAAGATACTCGCAGACATCCAGCTTCTATATTGAAATTCAACATAATGCTCGCATCCACATCTATACCACAGCTGGACGACAGTTTAGAGATACTCCCAGATTCAAAGCACCTCTTTAAAATTCGACCCAGACTCAATAAACCAACCATGACGAGGTGAAACATGTTGTTCATGTTTATTCACTTCCATCCCAGCCATTACATCCACTGCACCCAACCCTTACCGAACACAATACCCTCACCCCTAACATTGAATCAGCTGGCTTTTGATGACCAGGATCCTGATGATCTGGATTTGGACCAGCTGAATATGGAACAGTACGATTTGGAGGCTATTACCGATAGTTTGAATATTATTTCTAACAATGTCGAACTTTTCAGTAAGCTACCTTCGTTCGCCAACGGTATACGACTAATCCAAGAATTCCGGCGTGTCAAACAAGACATTTGGACTTGGGATCAGCGTACTGGTGTTCGCCTCGAGCTATGTAAGCTACTCACGATTTCACTTACTCCTTTAATGCTTGTGATTTTATACTTATTGTTTTCGCCAAGCAACTCACTATTTTGGCCAGGAAATCTAACAACATCGCGCGATTGCAAAACAGTACTGTTATCAGCCGCCGTGCGCGGCTAACACCGCTTCATGCAATCGAAGACGACACTCCAATTACAGGTTTTCCTCAATCCAAAGCGGCTCTTAATGCGCTAGACGGTACATATGTATTTTAATATATATGCTAACGGTATATATTGGCTAACACATTTGGTAGAAAATGTGCTGGATAACATTCTCGGTGAGATGTAGTGCACCGTGCAGGAAAAAGGACACCGACTGATGGTGCTCACGGGTATCTCCACTCGAGATTGACTAGTTTCCAATCTTGGACTTACTGAGTTGCACCCTTAAGTTGTCTGGCATGGCTAGGAATAGAATCTGGTAGTGCTGTTGGGCGCTTGTGAGTGCTGCAGATGCACTTGACCTTGAAACTGCCGGTTCGTCGATCCAGTTTGACCTCTTCAAGTTGAATGGTAATACTTGTAAAATGCAAGCTTCTCCCGGTATCCCGCGATGATGTTTCAAAACGTCGATTTTGGTGGTTTCTGCCACCTTGGAGGCCTTATTTAGGTCCCTGCAGGCTTAAAATACTTATGATAAGTATCAGGGCTCAGCTACATACGAGACTGGAGATCAGTCCTGAAACATACCATCCGACGACTTCACATAAATCTTGTCTTCATTAACTGAAGTAGTTGATGCAGAAGCTCATCTAGACCTGCTAAGAAGTTATTTGGTGGATTATGTTTGCCTTTAAGAGCACATCGGCGATAGCGGCCTGTGTAGATATTTTGTTAATATTGATCAGATTTCTCGTCCACGTGGGGGATGTTGCGTGCATAATAAATTAGTAACCTCTATAGCACTTTCAAAGCTATGGCAGACAAAGAGTCTCTGGTTTGAGGACCCTGTCGGGCACCATTGTTGGCACTTCCCGCCTCCTGGAGGCAGTTGGAGTAAGGACTCATCATGGTAAGGTATCACGACACGTCGACAAGAGCACTCCACATCCCTTAGCCAATGAGCAGAATACCCATTTCTCGGCACTTGCGCTCTTGTTGCAGAGAGGATGTGGAGGGCTGTACACCTTGTCCCAATTAAATAGTAAGAAAGCTGTTATCTAGGGGGTTTCAAAACCAGATCCTTGGATAAGGGATCTGCGGTACTGGTTGCGGAAGCGAGGTCAAAAACCCCTGTGCCCGCTTTCAGCTCACAGCCCATGAACATATCAAGTATGTTCGCTGGTTTTTCCTTGGCTCCCCCAGGATCAGGGTAGAAAGTCCCACAACTCACGAAACGTATAAAACCCTAAGAGAAATCTAACTGGCTATCTTTGACCTTCAACAGTTGGCACCCAGAACATATGCGAGGAACAGGATTGTCAGACATTCCCAACAAGGGTGAAGTATAGTCAAGAACTCCAAGTGGATTGCACTTATCTGTATGGTACTTTATCCGAGACATCGATAGGCGGTCAGTAAGTTGACATTAAGAAAGACGGGACAAAGCCAGTATCAGCAAACACTTACCTTCGTGTAGAGACTTGGCATAGAGATATGAGATCGAGATGGTGCTTTACGTTGCTTATCTAGTGTTGAGCCAACGCATGGTGGCGGAGCTTCGAGAGGCAGCCGTTGGATCTAGGCTTTGATGTTGAATGCGTGTTGAATAAGTAAGGCCATGAGTGTGTTCCACTCAGGCGAGTTTCGTCTCCAACCAAATTCTGAGGTTCTGGTTGTTGCGGCAGGGAAGTAGTTAGACATACAAACTGCATATCCTATGTACTTGTCTCCCTAGCCAGCCTCTACTGTCGAGAAGCTTCCTATGTCAATCATGCATGCATGTAGTGCTAAAAAGGGATATTCCCATGAGGCGAGCTACATATATTACGCTAGCAGGATCTGATGCCTACGCGAGGTGACGCTGGCCACGTGTTGCTCGACCATTCCGTGGCTTCAAATCTCCAAAATCTCCGTTGGTAATATGAAGGAAATAATGGACTTGACACAGGACGTGCAGAGTAAGGATCGATCGCTCTTCTCCATCCCGATGTTCGTTATCTGTGAGAAGAGACCTACTTCAATGGCATCTCCCCCCCTTCTTTTGACTTCCCGGACAATACCCTCATCCCTATTCATACTTACAGTGCTTCAATGCATCTGTTCCAACCCCTCATCCCTTTCATGACTCATGTCTACCGTCAAGATGATTCAAGGCGTTACGACTTGAACTTATGAGCGAACTTACAGAGACCGGTAAGCGTGCCGAACAAATAGGCGTCGAAGATACTCAACTGCAATCAAGGACATTCCAGGTTCGGTTCAGAGACACAATCCCTGGCTGCTTTGCGCCCTACCATTCGGCTTTTGCGACCAAAGACCAAACGTGAGGTGGTTTTGTTCATCTGGAACAAAGTTTCAATTCAGTTCACCCGAGACCTGTGTCAGCGCTGTTATTTGGCTCACCAATTTGCGCCGCCTGGTGTCTGATTCAGCCGGACAGCTGTCTAGTTCTGAGGGTCTGGGCAATATAAGGCTTCGTCAGGCCGTCCTATTCGACGCAATTCTGATCTATCCCTGCCAAGACTTTTGGAGGAGGGCGTTTCCCTCAATACCAACAGCCGCAAAGTACGAGGTACATAACAAATCATACCCTCGGGGTTTGTCACCCGGCCGTCCACCCATCTCCAGAATAGGTTATCTATATTGTCCGATTGGGGGCATCCTTGTCTGCCAGGGTTTGTTCGTCATCTTTGCGCGCTGACCACTCACGCTTTTACGTGGACACATAACATACCTAGCGTGCTATCCCAGTGAAAGTCTTCATCTGCCGCGGCAAGATATTCCGCAGTCCACATTCGCAAGTCGCTGGTTCTTTACGCGCAAGCGGTCGGCTAAGTCCGCAAGCTCACATAATCAAGCGCAAGGCGAGCCCGAAGTTGATCGGTTAGCACAGGGATCTTATCACATCTTCTCTGACCGCACAGCCTCACCGTCAGGGTTGCTTATCGTCTCTCGAGTTTCACACGAGTCAAGCAAGGCATCACAGCATCACAGCCGCCCTTACTTGCGTTACCGCGTTGGACCCTGCTTACGCACGGCGGTGCAGCAGCAGTAGCAGTAGCAGTAAGCTTCTGTGGTTCTTGATCGAAGGTTTGGAAGGGGTGGGCGAGTGGCTCGTGGTTAAGACGGCCCCTAAAACATACAAAAGGGTGCCAGACGTACGTGCTGTCTAGCGCTTGGTTGCCGAAATTTCACAAGCGGAGTCTAGGCCAAATAATCGTCATACCTCCATAATACTACCTATAACCTCTCACATACTCATTCATACTGGGGGTACCTTCATACAGCATACGTACGTATAGGTACGAAGCATAGGTATAGATATACATTGGTTGCCGCTTCGACCTGCAGCAAACTCGCAGAGCGTTATTTTCGATTCCAACGAGTCCGCCTCTGCCTCCGCCTTTTGGGGCAGACACACACCTGCAGCTCTGCAGCTTCCAGTCTCGGCACAACGCCTCTGGTGGACGACCTATAGCGAACGACCGTCTCCATCGTCAGATATTGCAGATATTGAAGGTGTACATTGAATTTGGGTAGTGCTTGATTTTAGGTAAGCTGTGCGCACACGCAGGCCACATCGGACCCCTTGCCGCGCGTATCAAATTGAGGCGGGCGGTCACCAACTAGCACCCTCAACCCTGTCCTCTTCTCTCCTGTCTTGCCTGTCTCTGCAGTTTCACTACCACGCTTTCCCCAAGACGGAACACTTCTCGCAGTGGTTGGCGTACCGTTCGTTGAGCTGGCTGGGTCGTTGGAGGGGAAACGAGGCGCAGGTTGTGACTGCGAGAGCAATCCGACAGCGACTTCTCGGCACTAAGGCACATACATACTTATACGTTGCTTGTATTATATGTATAGGTATTAGTGTCTTCTTGTCGCTTGGCATTGTTGGAAGCGCGCGTGTGGCCCGCCCGAACAGACGTTGATCTCACGCGGGAGTCAATTCCAAGTCGCCGGAACCCATCCTTGGTTCCTTCCTTCCTTGCCCACACCACACCCCCCGAGCCTTTAGCGTCTCCACCGGCTTTCTTCGAGTCGGAACACTCTCCACTACCCAGGCGAGCCAGGTCTTGCCCAGGTCTTGTCCAGGTAGAACAGGCACAGGCGTGCAAGGTGCGACCCTGACTGACAGGCCTTGACAACCTGCGTGACAGGCGTGGCAGAACCTTGCCGGTCCCGGATCACAAACCGCAACCGCAACCGCTCTGCCTCTACACTACCTTCGCCTCTTCCTGCTGCTAGTTATCACTAGCGCTGTTGTACGTAGTACATACAGCACCTACCTACCTCACTCGCTACCTACATACTACCCAGATCTTACTCGAGGTCGGGTAGATCTGCTCTGCCTCTTCCTCTGCCCCTGCCATTGCCGCTTCTGTTGCCACCTAGGTGTGGTTTTTATGTCATCTTGTCCCGCGGCTTTCGCCATTTTGGTTACGCCCTCTTTTCCCAACGTTAACTCTTCCCAGACCCCCGCGTTGTCAGACCAGACCCGACCCGACCCGTGCCGCGTCCTTGCCACAGCCGATTGTCCCATCCATCATGAGTCCCAACACCCCGCGCCAAGGCGAGGCGGGATCGCTTCCTGCGCTGCAACGGGAGACCTACCTGAAACCCGTCGAGCGGGTGACCGATCAGCTGGAGATACCCTCGTTAGATGATCGCCAGTACCGAGTTGTTCGGCTACCCAACGATGTCGAAGCGCTGTTAGTTCACGACCCCGAAACCGATAAAGCCAGCGCCGCCTTAGACGTAAATGTCGGAAACTTTAGCGATGAGGATACTATGCCAGGCATGGCACATGCTGTGGAGCACGTACGTGAATAATATATTATCCAACTCTTGCTGTTGAGACCAAGACTGACCGGGCATCGTGTAGCTTTTATTCA
Source organism: Xylaria sp. Z34 (assembly GCA_037356055.1). NCBI lineage: Eukaryota > Fungi > Ascomycota > Sordariomycetes > Xylariales > Xylariaceae > Xylaria > Xylaria sp. Z34. The sequence goes on from JBAWJW010000020.1 coordinate 29,989, forward strand.
TGGGAACCAAGAAATACCCCGAAGAGAACGCTTATAATGTATATCTTTCCTCCCATTCTGGCAGTTCTAACGCCTACACTGGTGCTACTTCGACCAATTATTACTTCGATATCTCAGCCCGGCCGAGCAATGGCGAGGAACCTTCGGATACAAATCTATCGCCCTTACATGGTGGCCTGGATCGATTTGCGCAATTCTTCATTGAACCCCTCTTTCTCCCTTCGACGCTAGACCGAGAGCTGCGTGCTGTTGACTCCGAAAACAAGAAAAACTTGCAGAGCGACCAATGGCGCCTCCATCAATTGGAGAAATCGCAGTCCAATCCCAAACATCCTTATTGCCATTTTTCAACGGGCAATCTAGAGGTGCTCAAGACCATCCCAGAGGCCCAGAATATTGATATACGACAGAAATTCATCGACTTTCACGAGAAACATTATTCTGCCAATAGAATGAAGCTTTGCGTATTGGGAAGGGAGCCGTTAGATGTACTAGAAACCTGGGTAGCCGACCTGTTCTCAGCTGTACCAAACAAAAACCTTCCTCAAAATCGCTGGGAAGATGAAGTACCTTTTAATAAAGACAATCTCGCAATGCAATGCTTTGCAAAACCAGTTATGGACTCCAGAGAGCTGAATCTCTTCTTCCCTTTCCTGGACGAAGAGAAACTCTACGAGAGTCAACCAAGCCGATATATCAGCCATTTGATCGGCCATGAAGGGCCCGGCAGCATTATGGCCTATATCAAATCTAAGGGATGGGCGAACTCGTTGAGTGCTGGCGCATATAACGTGTGCCCAGGCACTCCCGGGATCTTTGACTGCCAGGTTCGCCTGACGAAAGAGGTAAGCACCCTCCCAACACTGGATATAGGTTGAACGTTTCGCGCTGACATTGCGCGCAGGGACTCAAAAACTACAAGGAAGTAGTAAAAGTGTTTTTCCAGTACATTTCATTACTTCGTCAGACTCCTCCACAGGAGTGGATATTTAACGAACAAAAAGAGATGGCCGATGTTGAATTTAAATTCAAGCAAAAGACGCCAGCCAGTCGCTTCACCAGCAAGATATCGTCTGTCATGCAAAGGCCCTTGCCAAGAGAGTGGCTTCTTAGTGGGCAGAGCCGTTTAAGAAAGTTTGATTCCCCAACGATCGAGAAAGGGATTGGCCTTCTGCGCCCCGACAATATGCGAATGACCATTGTGTCTCGGGACTTCCCTGGAGATTGGGATAAGAAAGAGAAATGGTACGGCACAGAGTACAAATCAGAAAGGATACCGGAGGAGTTTCTGGCTGAGCTCTCGCAAGCGTTGGAAACACCACCTGGAGAGCAACTGTCCGCTCTACACTTGCCGCACAAGAACCAATTTATTCCAACTAAGCTAGAAGTTGAGAAGAAAGAAGTTGAAAAACCAGCAACAGCACCTCACGTGATCCGCAACGATCATGTTGCGAGAACCTGGTGGAAGAAAGATGATACGTTCTGGGTTCCAAAGGCCAGTCTTATCGTCAGCATGAAGAACCCTATCGTTTTTGCATCAGCCAAGAATTCTGTCAAGACAAAGCTCTTTACAGACCTGGTCAGGGACGCACTGGAAGAGTACTCATACGACGCAGAACTGGCGGGGCTGCAGTACAACGTCACGCTTGACTCGCGCGGGTTGTTTGTAGAGGTCTCGGGCTACAACGACAAATTACCAGTTCTTCTTGAGCAGGTGCTTATTACTATGCGCGATCTCGTTGTCAAGGATGACCGGTTCGAGATCATCAAAGAGCGGCTGACGCGAGGATATAAGAACTGCGAGCTGCAGCAACCATTCACGCAGATTGGAGACTATGTATCCTGGCTTACCTCTGAGCATGATTATGTCGTGGAGCAACTCTCGGTAGAATTACCCGCAATCACCGCGGAAGATGTTCGATCTTTCCACATACAGGTCATGTCACAACTACATATCGAAGCCTATGTCCATGGCAATGTGTATAAGGAAGATGCGTTGAAATTGACGGATATGATAGAATCGATCCTCAAGCCCCGCGTCTTGCCCAAGGAAGAATGGCCCATCATGCGCTCCCTAGTGTTTCCCCCAGGATCGAATTACCTCTACAAGAAGACTCTTCGAGATCCGGCAAACGTAAACCACTGCCTCGAGTACTATCTTCACATTGGAGACAAGGGTGACCGCTCGCTACGAGCGAAAACGCAATTATTGGATCAGATAATTCATGAGCCCGCCTTCGATCAATTGAGAACCAAGGAACAGCTCGGGTACATTGTGTTCAGCGGTCTCCGAGGTTCCGCGACTACATACGGTTTCCGTTTCATCATTCAGAGCGAACGGACTTCGGAGTACTTAGAATCTCGTATCGACTCATTCTTACAAGCCCAGGCCACCGCTCTACGCGAAATGACCGACGCGAGTTTCGAAAGCCACAAGAGGAGTGTTATTGTCAAACGACTGGAAAAGTTGAAGAATTTGGATCAAGAGACGGGACGACACTGGGCCCAGATATCTAATGAATATTATGATTTTGAAGCTGGTGAGTTTTTATCACAACGACTCGCAATATGCAATGAAATGGGACTATGGACTAACAATATCACCAGCCCAACAAGATGCCGCCCATGTAGGGAAGCTCACCAAAGCTGAAATGATTGACTTCTTTCAAACTTTCATAGACCCGGCATCACCAAGTCGGGCCAAATTAATAGTGCAACTTATTGCCCAAGGCGTTAGCTCCAACCCTGAGAAGGCTGACGCCAAGAAAGAGGAAGTAACGGTACCGATCTCGAATGGGACCCAGCCTATTCCGATAACAAGCGTACGAGACTACAAGGCTAGATTGGCGACTACAGCTGGTGCCCATCCAATCCATGACCTGAGTGAGTTCGAGGAGCTGGACTCGAAACTCTAACGCAAAATAATGGAACTTTTATCATGAAAGTATAAACACACAAATTACGTTAGTGCTGCAATAGTACATAATGAAATGTTATGTGTCCAGCCGCCAGCTCGGCTAGCACAAGAGCCTTGGCAACATCAACCACACTTCGGCATTGTCAGGATGGGTTTGGATATTTGGGTAAAAATGCACGCAAAGAGTAGGTACTGAAGGGCTCTCTGCATAATGGGAACTGGAGAGAATAGGCTAGATAGAGGCTAGAGAGAAATCACGGGCAGAAATGCATGGACTCCAGACCTACGTAGAATGAGGGGTTATTCACTACGCCCCATACATGCATGCATGTACGCATGCCCCTTTCCATAATAGAGAAACAGCACCGGCTAGAATGAATACGAAAATGAGATACGGTTTGATGAAATGAGAAGATTTTCTTTTTCTGATCTAAAAGTTATGGCATAAAAGAACCTGTGGAAATATTTGAAACGAAGGCACCGCTCATATATCTATGTACTCAGATAAGGCAAACCCTTTTGGATTATAATAAATAGTAAAAGGAAGACCAAATGCACTACTAGGCCGCTTATCAAGAATTACTGACAGAGGTCATGATCAGTGTGATCCAGGACTTGACTCGGGGAAAGAGATACTTGCCACGATAACAACCATGTGTACCTCAAGCTCACCGCTTTTCATTAGCATTAGCAGTCCTCGATGTCAACGTCAGTTTTCTCCTAACCCCTGTCCTGCCCGGTAAGGGGATGCATTGAGGGTCGAGTGCCCAGCCAAAGTCTTCACAATAGACCAGACGATACCCTCGTACTTTGGCAGGAAAACGTATAATCGGTTCACCACTAATGTTGTGTATATGTTAGGTAGGTACGGTCACAAAGCTCCTACGAATCGTACCTAGAGTGTTATTGAACCAAAATGATGGGTAACAGAGGAGTGGGTAAGAGAAGGAAAGTATATTTGGCATCGGTGAGGCGAGGTGAGGCATGAAGAAATGACAAACTAAGTACCAGGAGCGGCAGACGCTCCCCCGCTATTCGTTGAATTTTGTGCTGTGACTTCTGTCATGTTGTACTCAAACGGAGCAACCACAGTGCGTAGGGAGAAGCAAGGTACTTTAGGGTGATACTGACAACAATGCAGGCCTTGTTTGCATTCCTAGTACAGCAAACTTAGGCAGTCTATGTGCATACACACTGTCTACTTGTAGGTAAGGGTCAGCCCTGGCCTTTTTTTCCTGCAGCGTTTTTTAAGGTTACCTGGGCTAAGGTTTACTTACGCTACTGAGTAAGTCGGCACCTGCTAATAGCGTTACCTGTAAAGTTCTTCACCAGCGTAGAGCAGTAAGAAATTATGTGCACTTGTTCAGTTCTACCCATCCCGGGAACCGAAACAACCCACATACCTTGCACTTACAGCCAGCTTACAACATCTATAGAACTCTTCGAGGTGCCAACATAGATTTGACGTCTTTTTCTATTCCTTTCTGCCGTTGCCATCCACCTCCCCATGGTGTAACGAATGCTCTGAAATTCGACTCTCGCCGTGTACCGGTCTCTGTTTTTTTGAGAACGAGCCATCACCACTCCCTCCCACTTTCACCCCCACCAAAAACCAACACCGACACCGACACCGACACCAACACCAATACTATCTATAATCAGCACCAACACGGCACAAGCATTCGTCACGGCAACTCTTTGCGCGTGCAGCAGCCGGCGACCCTGGCGACCCGACATCGTGCTACCCGTTAACCAGAGCTGCGCTGGCAGCTCGCCGCCAAAACGTCTTCCCAAAAGAAAAGGAAGATTACACCCCGACCGCCTGCGGCAAGAAATGAAGAAATAGAACCCGTCCATTCGCCCGACATCCCCGTCCAGTCCTGCGAGCAAGACAGCGACCTCAACTTCTCCTTCACCTCGTCGAGCTTTGACGTGCTGCCCGCCTCGCCGGCCTACGCCCGCGGCCACTCGCTCCCTCCCGCCTCGAGCCTCCCTCCTCGGTTGCAGACGAATCATACGGGCTCTCCAACCCTCGCCGAAGACGGCTCCTCTGTCGCCAGCTCGCCCTCTGGCGCGTACGCCGACCTCACCATCCACGACCGTGGCACCGATACGCCAGCTCCAGATTTCAACAATTACCCTAGGGGAAACTCACCGTTCACCAAGACTACCCACCATCGCGCTATCATGGGCGGCGCTTCTGAATTCCCAGAACGTGCATCTTCGCCGCTCAAACGTCGTGCCTCAAGCATGGAACCCGAGGGTGAGGCACAGAATGCCAGCGTGGATGTAGACATGGTCAACGTGCCCCCTTCCGGCGCAATGTGCACGGATTCGCCCTCCCCTTTACACCAAAACATATCGAGCACGACCGACCTTCCGGAAAATGTGGCTAGCTCGCAGGAGAATACACAGCCGGCTACGGCGGACATCGACATGGCGGTTACTATTGATGCAACTCCGGGTACTTCCATAGATCTTTCGTTTTTGTGTTTTTTATACGATCCTAGTCTACTAACCTGTCCCAGCATTGCAACCTCCCGAATCGATCGAAGCTCATATTAGTAGAATTCGCGCGCTTGTCGAAGAGTTCAACCAAACACCTTGTGTAGACGGGCAGGAGTGTTACATCGTGTCGAGACAATGGCTTGCATGCGTGCCCCTGGACTCAACGAGAAAGCAAACGGCCGGTGACTTGTCTGCAATCCTGCCAGTCGACAATTCAGACATAATAGAAGAGGTTATCGACGATCCTTGCGTGGGTAATGGGGTTATCGATGTGATGAAGAGAAAATTTGTCCGATTGAAGCCTGGTTATGGGGAAGAGTATTTTGTTCCATTCCCTCCTGCAGCCTGGGAGCTTCTAATGCAATGGCCTGGCCTAAAAGAAGGGCAGATTCCTATTCGCCGCACTGCTACTGACAATAGCTTGCATCGAGATGGAACAAACGTTCAAATTGAATACCACCCACTTGTGCTCACCGTGCATCGCCTCTGGTCTGCTCACAGCCAGATTCCTGTTGACGCGTCCTTGAAGGCGACCAACCCTCCCCCTCCCAGGCTTGCCCGCAGCAGCAATATGAAGTTTCAGGCCTTCCTAAAGCAGGCGAAGGCAATGGCCAAGATCGACTTGACACAGCGGGTCCGGGGTTGGTATATACCGAATGCCACGGAATCTTACCCAACAGGCGCGATTGGGCCAGCTCCGCCTCCCGGTCAACTCGAGAGTGCTGCAGATTCCAAACCACAGTGGGATCACCTGCTCGTAGATGTGGAGTCCTTCACGAGACTAGAGAGAAATGCAGACAGACTATTGATTGAATTTGGGGATTTGACCAACGACTCTCATAACAAGTCAAATAAGAAAACCGAATCTAACCAAACTCTACGTTCCCTCGGCATTGCTAAAGATCAGCCTATCGTTCTTGACCCTCATGAGGAGGGCACACAATGGACTTCGAATTATATCCCGTCAGATACCACGGCGCTCCCGAGACGTACTAGTTCTACAAGCTTGACAGTTGAAAATCACACATCCCGGGGTGGCCGGGCAAGTCCCATATCCAGCGTTATGACGCGCGGTAGAGCAACCAAATCTGGGCGGACTCTGGGGTGTGTTGGTCTTACTAACCTTGGAAATACGTGCTACATGAACGCTGCTCTCCAGTGTTTAAGAAGTGTCGAGGAGCTGACGAAATACTTCCTGGCTGGCGAGTGGGAAAAGGAATTGAACAAAGCCAATGTCCTTGCTCACAACGGCGAGGTTGCCGCTGCTTATGCCCACCTCCTCAAGGAGATACACAAAGACCCGCCTCCGAGCTCTGTCGCGCCGCGGCAGTTCAAAAACACTATAGGTCGTCATGCTCCCCAATTCCAAGGTTATGGACAACAGGATTCTCAAGAATTTCTTGGTTTTCTGCTGGATGGTCTACAGGAAGATCTTAGTCGCGTCAAGAAAAAGCCTTATATTGAAAAGCCAGATTCTACCGACGAAATGATCGGCGATCCCGCCGCCATTCGAAAGATGGCCGAGGAGGTTTGGGATATTACAAGAAAACGTGACGATTCGGTCATTGCAGATCTTTTTACCGGCCTTTATAAATCGACTTTAGTCTGCCCTGTGTGTGACAAAGTCAGCATTACCTTTGATCCATTCAACAATTTGACCTTGCAGTTGCCAACCGCAAACAAATGGAACCACACAGTCAAATTCTTCCCACTCAACAGTAAACCCATTGATATAAGAATTGAGATAGACAAGCACGACAACATGAAGGCATTGAAACAATTCATCTCGGCGCGGACAGGCGTCCCGGTTGAGCGACTTCATGGCTGCGAGGAATGGAACAAGAAATTCTATAAACATTACCTCGACCCCACAACTGCCAGCGAGGAGATTGCGAACCGTGACAATGCATGGGTATTCGAACTAGAGGGCAAACCCACAAACTATCCTGGGACGGTGGCAAAGCAGCAGAAGTACCGTTCGATGCTTGATGACACTCCAGCCGTACCCGTTTCATGGAACGATGCAGACGCAGCACATCTCCTTGTACCTGTCATGCATCGGAAACCTGGAACCGGAAAAGGCTACCAATCTCGCAAGTGGGAAGGTGCGTGTGTGCCTCATTTTATCATGGTCACCCCGCAAGAGGCAAGAAGTGAAGAGATCATCCGCCGCAAGGTTTTGGAAAAGGTAGCGACGTTTACAAAACACCCGTTTTTTGCGCGCCCGGATGAGTCCGATTCGTCCGAAACCACCGAACCTGAAATCATAGGGCCCAATGGCTCCGACACAGCATCATCCATCGGGGGGAAGGTCATTGCTCAGTCTGATGGAAGTGAGGATGACACTGTTGATGTGCGAATGATAGACCCGTCAGATAGTAGGGGCACCGTTGGGAGGTACGTATGAGCATAATTCCGCTGTAATCCTAGATACTAAACTCTCATTACAGTCACCCATCACAAATTCGGAACAAAAACAGGAGGCCAGCCTGGATAAACCCTAAAAATTTCCTCCCAGCTCAATTCCAGAATTTATTCGAGATGGGGATCTGCACGGAAACTTCCAGTCCCATTCCTACAGGCAGCAACAGTGTCTCGGACGATAGAGATTATCCCAGACTCTCATCTCGGATTCCAGCAGAGTCACCCTCTTCGGAGGACCAATTTGATAACGCAACCAATGGTACAGCTTCGAATGACGATACTAGTTCAGATGAAGCACCCCGGCGAAGCACTGAATTGCCAGTGACGCGCATGAATGAAGAAAGTGATGATGAAGATAACGAGCCGCCCATTAAGGTAATTACAAATCCACTAGTCAACTCCCCAGCCAAATGAGCCGCACAATCAAGCCCACAACAAACAACAACTAATAAATCAGCAGTCATTTGCTCATCGACCCAAGCCTAACCGTCCTGCAAAGGGTAACACCAAGCCTCCCAATGGTCGTAAAAAGATGAAATCGGGACGGCAGTATGGTACCAAAGGGGCCAAAAAACGTCTACGTCAGCAGCAGCGTCAACAACAAGAGAAGCAAAACGCAATCAATTTCGAAGACCCTGCCGATCTGGACGATCCTGTCCCTGATGGTGGCCCGCTCATTCGACTGAGGGAAGGTCTTGTTGTTGACTGGTCGGAAGATGCCTACGAAGAAATATTTGGTGTCGGTGGTTCATATGAATCATGGGAGGCGTGTGATGTCTTACCGGACCCAGACCTAGAGAGAGCCCAAGAAGCACGTGCTAAGCGTAGGAAGTACGGCCTCACTTTAGATGAATGTTTGGATGAGTTTGAGCGAGATGAAGTCCTTTCCGAACAAGATATGTGGTATTGCCCTCGCTGCAAGGAACATCGCCGAGCCAGCAAAAAGCTGGATCTTTGGAAGACGCCAGATATCCTCATCATCCATCTAAAACGTTTCAGTTCTAGCGGGTTCCGAAGGGACAAGCTGGAAACTCTCGTGGAATTTCCCACAGAGGATCTCGATATCACCTCACGCGTGTTGCAAATCGAGGAGGGAAAGCAAGAGAAGTATGATCTGATCGGGGTCGACTGCCATTACGGAGGACTGGGTGGTGGTCATTACACAGCTTATGCGAAGAACTTCACCGATGGACAGTGGTATTCTTATAACGGTCAGCTGGTTTCTAGCGCCTCTTGGTCTTTCTTATACTAACAGTTCTCAGATTCATCAGTATCCAAGGTCACAACCGACCGCATTGTCGATTCCTCCGCTTATATGTTATTTTATCGCCGAAAATCCGATGTCCCTCTAGGAGGCCACAATTTGCACAAGGTTCTTGAACGCTTTGTGAATGACGAGGACGATGAGATGTCCGGATTGGGGGAAGGTCGGCGTCTCGGCGAAGGCTTCTCCCAGAATGGGTCGTCGAGCGCGTTACAAGGAGCAGGAGTTTCTCACCTGGCCGGAAATCGTGGTTCTAGTACGGCTTCTTTTGCAGAATATAGAGGTGACGACGATATTCCGCTGCTTGACAGCTCACGTTTCCAATCTGGGCAGGCCACTGATGAGGATGAAGGCATCGAGCTAGAAGACCCAAGGCCAAGCGCGCAGCCTTTTTCACTTAGCACTTGGAATTTCGAAAACATCCCCACTGACATAGGAGACAGCCCCTTTGACTCAGGCGCTGCTTCCGACGAAGCCCAACATGACTCCTCCGGCGACGAGCAGGCGCTGAGCCACCGGGATGATGTCGACTCTAATTTTCCAGGGATGTCAGAATACAAACTATCACAGACAATGGAGGATCCCCCATCATATCTAGACAACCCAACAAGCGAACGTACAGGGCAACTTTTGTCTGCTGACAGGAATGGTATCACACATAAAGTACACGAAGTTTTGCCAGATGGTGGACAGGAGCCACAATCAGACGATGCAGCGGAGATCCACCTAGACGACAATGACAAAATCAAGGTCCCTTAGATGTGTCCCTCGTACATGTCAAGAACTTCTGCGTGAGCTCGTCCGCTTTCGACCTTGTTCAAACACATACGTTTTGTGCGGTTTTACGCTCCCTGTCGATACCCAAGCACAAAAGCACAAAATGACACGAAACGCTTCAGCATTGATTGAAAAGGCAAATTTCAGTCCCAACTGTCAAAATACATAGCGCAAGGTCACTGATCGACATGTTACGTCACCTGAAATATTTCAACATGACAAGATCGAGGCCAAACAGCATCACACGCACAACCGTACATATAAACGAACAACATGGTAGCATGATCAACCCAGGGGAAATGGTAGATAGAACTAAGGACACGCCATGACTCGCTACCAAATGACCGCGAGTAGATCTCATTTGAACTGGGTTTGGGTTCCGACTGGGTTGACCCATTGAAAGAGGGGATCACTTGATCGGACTTGGTGCATTGCATACCCCGGTTGTCACAAATTGGGTTGTGACTGGCTAAACGGGGTTTTGGCGTTCTTTGCTGTTGTATGAAGTTCTGATAGAGTACATGAACCTCATTTGTCTCGACGAGCATCTTACACTTGTTTGGTTTACATGTTAGACACATTCTTAGGAGAATATGACTTTTAGTCTTATCCAGAACCTACCTCTGGCCCGCAGGTCTGTTTCTCGGAACATTGCCATGGAAATGTGTCGTAAATTTAACGTAGATGTTGGACATTGGTGCTGCGGTAAGTCGATAGATATGACTTGTCGTCGCACTTCTTGTCTAGTCTTTATTAAGGTGTCACCTGGGGATAATGTAGTATTGCTAGGTGCTGGCATAGACGAGACTTTTGAAGGAAGTATGGATGACTCCCTTCCTTAGAATCTGGTCTGTATATTAATATGTTCTGTGGAATTTCTTCTTTGGTCCGAACTCTTTTATCTCATCTACTCATGCTTTCGCAGGCGATAGGGTAATCGCATCCCAAGAGCCTTGGATATATATTATTTTCCATCCTTCGTTTCTCACTAAGTTTTCAGGCGGTTAAGAGCAGCAAAATCATCCAAATTCAAACTCGCTCACGTTTATGGCAATGGGCTCTTCGAAGCAACTAATTACTGAGTGTCGGCATGCCGTTTTGGCTTGTTTTACCTTAGTCTGTCTTTCACGCTGACGAACGGATATGGCACGAATTCCTCTTGTTCAGCTTAAGGAGCAATATCCTATTTTGAGCTTTATTTAGACCGAGCTGTTTGCTTATTACACGTGTAGAGAATGACTTTGTAGTCGTGCAAAGCACACGAGGATCTGTTAGGTATCTCATATTATTCTATGATTTTTTGTCTTGGGTGTACATCATAATAGGTCTCAACCTCGCGGCAATGATTTAAGGAGGTCGGGTGTAGGTAGTATTTGCCAATCTTTCATTTTCAGCGTGATCAACCAAATATATACCATGCTCTCTCTATACCCATCTATTGCAGCGGTCCTGTCCTATCACTTGCTTTGCTTCTGTGGTCAATAAATGAGCAATAATAGCTAAATCAGGCATAGATGTACCTGGACGCGGCTATCAGATCTCTTTCAGGAGTTAATTATAGGGTAGGTAAAACCTACGGTTGCTACATGAAGAGATCTCGATCACCTTCGCAAACTCAAAACTATGCACTGTATTCTTTCTGTACGCTAGAACCCAGGGAACGTAGTGCCGAGTGTGGGATGCGTCGCACCCAATTAACCTCCATCAGCTACGACTTTTGTATTGTAACGAAGCAAGTCACTTGGTTACGTGGGTCAAGATGACTTACACCGCCGAGACAAATTGTAGGATTCGACATTTAGTCATGGGCTGCCTCAAGATTGATGGTACATAGTTTGTGTGTCCTCTCATGAGATGATTGAACCAGGCTTATAAATCCCATCCTTGGCTTATCTATAGGTGACGATAGGTGGTGATACTGTGACGATGTCTGTCTGATATGTTTGGCAAGATCTTCGTTCGTCTGACTCGTGTGTCTAACTTCCCTCATCCCTGGGAAAAACGATACCCATAAGTTTTATGGCGTGATTCCCGTTTCTTTGTCTGCTCGATAGTTGTGAGCTAACAGGCATATTATTTGCCCTTCTACTAAGTAAGTATCACGCATTTGGAATATTCCCCATAGCAAGAATAGGAGACCGTCATCGGTCTTCAATAAATCCCATGTCGGTTCTAAGGGCCATTTTCTCAGGCTGGCTGCATATCGCAAGCTTAACCAGATAATGACATACCAAGAGGAATACTTGCGCAGACGGTGCTGCTTCCCGGCGACGCTACTCGCCCACGCTATTGAGTATACTCATGGACCCGTTTCCGTAGCTAGGGATTACCACAGTCTCGGGTTCACCTTTGTAAGTCCCCATACATGTAGAACCGGGTTTAACTCGGCACTGCGGAGGTCAACAGTCAGTCCCACGCTTGAAGGACTATAAGCAGTAACATATGCTAGTGAATATCACGACATTCTATCGTTTATTGGCGTTCGACAAATGGCCATTATCCGAACCGCCGCTTAATAGATTCAGTTCATGCTGAGCGGGCGCGTCGCGTCGCGCCACAACCCCGAGTGCTTACCTGTGGGCCGTGGCTGGCTGAAGATATAATGGATGGTTCGTTTCGGTAATGATGTACGTAAAAAAGTCCACCGCGTTTCATCTACACCACACTGCAGACTTATTCATCTACCGAGCTTGTTATATTGCACTTTGTGTGACGAGATATGTACATGGGTTGAAGGGTTCCGGAAGATGCAGGGTGGCTTTCGTTTTTTGCTTCTTAGCACGTTGGCTCTGCATTCCCCTCTCGTATCTCATGTTGTCCTGATCTCGTGGCTTTGGTATTTGTATTTCATAGTTAATATTTGCGAAGCGACCCTACACGTAGCCTGACGATATTGGTGTGATAGGAGAGCTTCTATGACCCTTTCGAAGGATTTCAGAAGCGGGGAGCCAAGCATAGAGGCGTACCAAGACCACAGCCGTATACACACTACTACGAAGACAGCTTAAGTGTAGAACTATGTATGCAGTTAGTTCTATGCAGTTGACTCTTAGCGCAATAGTTTGCACTATAGCGGTCCGTTCTTGTTCGCCATGCCATGATGCAACTCAATGTCGACTCATTAGGAAGTTTATCGTATGCCTAGTGTAGCGCTTCGGTGAGGCTGCATAAAGATTAGTGTTCGACCAACTAGTATATCCTTGACGGCACAACTAGTGTCTTGGCCTATCTCCAAGTTGTAATTAGTCGATAAGAAGTTCCTAGCAGAGATTATACTACACCACCTCTAGGGTCTAATACCTCTCGACGAAGCCTGGCCGTCCGAACTGATCCGGGGTAGCATAAACGTTTGATCAGGTTCAATGACTGATTGGCGGAGCAGGACGGAAGATCAAACAGAATACCCATGAAAGCACGACATCCCTCGAGACTGGAGAAGTACGCGGCACGAAATCCTAGGCTCCAAATATCTTATCAACTTTGATAGATGTATGATCCGATAGCGGAGTTAAGACAGGCTGGTCGACTAGTTGACTGGGGATGATAGAGGCTGTAATTGGATAGTCGAGCAAGAGCTGTAAATATGTACTGATAGTATTCTTGCTAGGGAGCAAGAGCCTTGTTCGAGGCACGTGTGGTGTGATTCCGACGGAGATATAGTGTATCGTCGACTGCGGGGACGGCTGACGCAACACACAACTAGCATCCCAGACTAGGTGGTTAAGCTACTGTATGCCTTTCTCTTAGCCATCGGTAGAGGCGACGGTCCCCAAACGATCAGCAGCAGATAATCCCCGACCATCCGAAGGATTGTGTGGAACGGCAAAGCGAGGTCAATGGACTGCCTCATTAGGAACGATTCCTGAACTACTTTACCGGTAATGGGGTCGGTCGGGGTACAATTGCCTTTCTGGTATCTGGGCATTGTCGGAGGTTATGGGGAACTAATACTATGTTTAGTAAAGTTCCCAACTACGTAAGCAGTAGTAGGTTGATCTAGTCCAGTCCGTACAAAAGTCCGTTCCGTTATTATTAGCCCGGCCTACAAAGTAAACGTCGTGTCCGAACTCTCGGGTCTGAGAGACGAATTGGGAATTATCAGAAGAACGACGGGCTCGCCCTCGCGTGTTTCTTTTGCAAATGCGTTTGCGAATGTTTCTTTGGAATAAGCACTGACTGGGAAAAAGCAAGAACGGTTAGTGACGCAGGCCAAGAAAGCCCTCGTTGGTGCAACACATCTGAAGCCGGCCCGGGCCTACACCGCATGACTTACATAACCGACGAACCAGGTACCCTTCAGGCTGCGTTTGGTAGATGTGCGGCTGCAGACATAGGTATGTCTATATCGGTGCGGCACAATTCCGTGAACTATTCACATCTCGTGGCCTATATAGTTTCAGCTGCCATCTGTTCAGCTCCGTGTGACGCGAGCTTATCCACACTCTTGCGCCTCTCAACTTCTGGTCCTCCTTATCATAGCCTTATGAGTGTTTGTGAGTGTTTGCGGATCACCAACAGGGCCGCGTTCCAATACTAGGTAAGCACGAGCTGATGACTCCATTTTCGACGTTGCACATGAGGGAGAAACAACTGGATCGGGAAAGCATTAGCGACTGCGAATCCTCAACCACTTGTCTTTGAGGGAGAACGAAGAGGTCTGCACTTCTTCAACGGGCCATGCTCTATTTCTGCATTGTCATGACATTGATTGTCTGCGCACGTGCCGCGCGGAGCTTCCATGCACGGGAACGCCAACGAAGTTCTGACGTGCAGGCGGATCTCCTTCCTATTCATGACAACCGCGGCGCTGGGATCGGCTAAGCAGGGTCCAGCACGCCGGGTTGGCTGGACTTAATCAATCTTGCATCATCCAATGAAGCTGTTGCTCACGGGCGCGGAAGCGGGAATACGACTTAACAGTCGCATGGCATCGTCCCTTGACAAGTTGACATGCTTGATGGTGGGTAGTAGAGCACACTGCAGCACACGTATACACTACATCGAATGGACTACGGCATTGTTAAAGACAAGGCACCCAGGAAAGGGCAATCCTGATTGATAGATGTCACAGCACATTAACCCCCGGTTCTGCACTTGTTAGACGCAGTATCTGGTTCTAAATCTGGATTCTGATTTAGACGCAATATATCCGAGTGTGGGCGGCGGTCCCGGTATATCGCAGCCAATGCGGGCTTTTCTGTCTGCGATCTGTCTCCACGGTAGCTGCTTGTAACTGTTCGCCTATTTTGATAGAGGGGGTCCAGACGGGTAGGGTTGGTAGTATTGCCCCCTTCTACATGGCTTGCCGCCCAAATTTGAGAAGAAAGTACAGTATAATTCCCGGCAAAGATGGCGTTGGCGACAGTAATGAGGACTCATTAGGTTAGCTACCCCACAAATAGACGATTCTAGCACGATCAAAGACCCGTCTCGTCTCTTATTTTGTATTGAGACCCGCAAAATACTGTGGTTTCGTCTGGGGTACAATGCGAATAATGCAGCCAAGCTCTTCCCCAATCCCATCAGAGCTTGACATTCCAGACAAGGTAAAACCAGAGAGGCGATAGCGGTCAAGATACACTTGGTGGGGGAATATGCCGTTTGATGGGGTTCAGGAGCCCATTTCTGGGTCGCATTCCGTCAAGCCGCTCGCAGCCTCTGTCTGGATCAAGAAGGTGGGAGAGATACGCCATGCCGGGGCGCTGCTGCAGAGATCTAGTCGAACCACGCTCGCCACGTAGTAGCAATGTGGAATAGGATATTCTACACAATCCCACCGGGGAGGTTCAAGGAGAGTACGGGCGCCGAGGCTTTGTGAAAGAAATATGAGTAATCGAGGGGTACATAGTCGGAATGAATGGATCTATGGAGGGGCAGAGCCGTCTTCAAACGTCATTAGCAGCAGCTTGCTTATTAAGAGATATAGGCACTGAAGGAGAGACGGCCGGGATATTCTAGGTTAGGTTAGGTGACGAAAGAGGCCTGCTTGATAAGGAAGGTCGCGCAGTTGTCCACCCGGAGGGCCACTGTACAATTACACTTGCCTAGAGATGTGTACGGTAGGGACGCTATCGTCGCATTCTCGGCATTGCTCCTTTGACCCCCACTTACCGACCGACAACTACACACTTACCAGTATGTAGTATGACCGAAAAGATTGGTTAGGATGGTCCAGAGGGTCAAATAACTTGTATGGAGATGGCTTTACAAAGGACAAAGGTCATCAGCGTTATAGACTACCATGTATTCATAACTCCTCGGTGCCTAAGTTTGGAGTTGTCATCGTCTACACTTTGCTAGCATCATGCTTATGTTGGACTCCTACTGCCTAATTACTGTCAGGCCAACTCATCTTGACCTCGATTTAGGTTTTTTTTTTTTGTCAACGACCGTGGAAACCTAACGTTTCAATCCGTCTCGATCACAGAGATTTACGGTCACCAACAGTAGCAAGATATCCTAGAATCGTTGTCTTTGTTATAGGCTGTCTTTGAGATGAAGCTCGATGAGCAATCATACATAAATATATCGTCATAAGATAGAATTGTTACTGGACGTACCGGCTTGACAAGTGCGCGCTCGGAGCCGAATGACAAGGTCTAACTGCATACCTAGTATGTGGAGACTAAGCTGTTCGGGGTTTCCGTTCCCTTTTTCAACAGACCTAACTTAACATTAGCAGTTTATGCCTATTGAACAGGCCGTATAAGTAGACAGCCGAAGGGGGCTCCGAGGATACGGTACTAATAAATAAGCGCCAAGTGAGACTGATGGAGTAAATGGGCTGTTCGGTGTGCAACTTTGTTCTGACAATAAGATCCCGATCTGTGCATGCAAGATGCCTGCGGATGGCAACATCGACGTGATTTGAACCTCAGCGCACAAGGACGGCAAGTCCGGTCAACACCCGATTACAGAGGTCGACATACAGAAGAAATGCCGGGCGCAGAGTAATGAGATTAAGCGATGTTCGAGCAAGCAACCATCCAGGCGTGCAGGTCGCACAAACGCGTCAACTGATTGATGAGTAAAGATTTGTACTTAGTGTAGAATATCCACTATTCAGTGCATGTTCGATTGGGGCTTCGATGAGAGTTCTCGAAGCATTCCAAGAACGCCGAGCACGCGCCGTGTGGGCACAAAGCTGGTAAGGCGGGAGAGCTGCAGGGGGTGACCCGGACAGATGCAGGAAGAAGCAGCCAGTCATCTCGCTATGTTCCTTGAAGCTAGAGGGTTTGCTTACGATGCAGCCACATAGCGTAATCAAAGGCCTTCCAGGGACTGAGTCGGAGCTGCATGCTTAGTGGCTGGAATCCTCCGAAACAACCTTATTAGCCCGCACCCAATTCGTTGGTTACAGGCAGGTAGTTAGTTGTAAGTAGTTATTTCGTTTTCTGTGGCACATCGCTGTCCGCGATTGTGGGTTCGCGAATGACCGAAAGGTAGGTACAATAACAAGCTTTGCTGGGAGGTGACAAAAATGTGTGGTAATAGAGGCCAAAGTCGAAGTCGTTACTGGTAGATAAGAAAGGATGGAATGTGGATGCTGAAACGGCGCAACAGGATCTGTCGTCAGCCGCAAGGGGCACCTAGGTAGTTAGTACTGGGTAACATTCGAAGCTGTTTGGGCACATGCACAATTTAGGTAGAAGAATCTCTAACATCATTCCCATTCCAGCTTGACGCAGCTGCAGTCCATCACCAGGCCGATGGTTCCTGGTTGAAGGTCAGTACGATAGAAAGGGAGCGAGGGGAGGGCTCATATACACATTCCGACCGAAGCAGCAAGCAACCAGGACGACGCGATTGTGCAAAGAAAAATATTTAGCAGGTTTTCTTTCCCTCGCTCGATGGGATGAACATGTGTAAGACATGGTGGCATCCGAAATGCCTCCCGTAACTTGTGGTAGCAAGCACTTGGATAAAAAGGTAAAGTGGGTAGTTAAGGCGATACCCCTGGAATACTATGACTGGTACTTGACTGCCACGGCGTTCTCGTGTCCACTCCACTAACCCAAAAACGATTAACAGTTTCCAAAAGGAAGGTTCCAAAGTCTCGTACAATACTGTACACGCTGTTGCGATACCTGGCCAGAAGCCTGGCATTGCATAATTTGAAAGTGGACATGGTCAAGATTCAGGGAAGACTACCAGCATATTAAGGTTGTCACAGCCCCCTTCCCCAGCTGCCTTGGTAGAGCTACCACCCTGCTGCTGGTATTTGCTAATTTTTATATATGTATGTATGTGTACTCCCTCCATTTTTTGCTAGGGCTTTGCGACCTACGAGCGCTGTACGCCTGTAGATAGCCCAAAAAAGGTGCATACAGTACTTGAGTTGATGTGGATAGGTAGCCTGTCGTGCCGCTTGCCTTTTGTACACCGGCACTGGTTACGAGTACCTCGCTAACAATCGCCCGTCGCTCGCTGTTACTGTTGTTGCGACACAGTGGACGTTCACCACAACCCCAAACCTTCCCTGGCCCGCTGCTACCCAAGATACGGACAAGACAGTAGCTACCTACCTACCTACTTAGCACGCGCTCTAGTTCTTCACAACTCTTTCACTTAACTCATTGACAGTTTCTGTCCCGTCCGTCTCTTCTTCTCTCTGTACATACTACCCATCTACCGCCTCCCGGCCTATTTTTCTTGCGCCCATCCATATTAGTTACCTGACACACTTACTACCTTGCATTCTGGACCAAACAACTTACAATATCTACCTACCATTCGCTTGTTGAGTCGGCGTCTCACCTACCTACAACGCCATCACTGTCTAACAATCTCACCTACCTACCATTTCGTCGCGATTCGTATCAGCCGATTTTCCTCGCCTTCCCTCGGCAACATCGCACCATTCTTATAGCTTGTACCTACTTAAGTTCGCCCGAGAGCGTGCGTCACGGTGGTTTCCCATCATATTCCCAGTTTTGCGCAAATCCATAGTTTTCCAATTTGTCGACATCGCCTCAACCTTGCCATTTCCCTCGTCGCTCAGTTACCACAGCACTGGCTCTTCGTCACCGCGCCCCAGCGTCCGCCCAAGCGATAGCATTCTGTAGTGCAGCACTCCGTCTCAAATCCTCTGTTCGAGTGCGTGCCTGCTGGCTTTACTATCCTTGTCGGCGCCTTACTTTACTCGTTCCTACAGGTTTCCTATGTTGATTTCGACCGGCTCCGTTATATCTCCACTGGTCGCTTTTTCTGTCGCAATCTCGGTAACTGTCCGCCTCGCTAGCCATTCTGCTTCCGGTATTGGATGCTCGGTAATTCTGTCTTGGGTCAATCGTCGTTGGTAGCCGATCGAGTTTTTGCCCGAGTCTCTCCAGTTCCACGTTGCGCGCCGACCGATTGCCGGACGTGGTACACGAATTCGCGAACCCCCTGATAGAACGGTCGCGGGTTGAGACATCTCTTGCTGACTAGTTCACGCGAGTTGCCTCCCGTCTCCCTTGCGTATTTAGCACCCGTCATTGCTGGTTTGTTTCTGTCTATCAGCGTCTATTTGTGGCGACAAGTCCATTTCTAGGTGGAAGCGCTCCGGTCGCAGGGCTGGATGCCACGGTCCGCCATCATGGAGAGGAACACCTGCAATGTCATTTATGTAGACCGAAACGTCTACGAGGATCGATTAATCGAGTCGCCTACGGAGTTACTTGAGACGGGAGACCTGCAGGCTAATTTGAAGCTGCTATTGGACGCCTTTGGTCACGGTGAGTTTGTGAGATGCAGCCGACATGTAATGTTTACTAATATCACATGCTACAGTCTATTCGTGTAGAAATGGCGCCCAGTGCTTAGAGAGGCTGATCCATTTACATGATGCTTCAATAGCAGAGTTGAGGCCAACACTTATATTCATAGATACACCACACAATGAAGTGCCACCTGAGCTGCCGCTCGTGTCACGCGACCCCTCGCCTTACTCTACAATTCCCTCTATCGACGCGAAAGAAGATGGTTTAATAAAAGATTTATATGGAATCGGCCTGCTAGAGAAAATCGTATACGAGACACAATTGAGGAGCCTTTCGAAATTGGTCATGCCTATCCCGATTGTTAGCTCCCCCTTATTACGAACCCCACCAGCAATGGGCGCAAAGAATGAAGAACCATCGCAGCCCGCATATGCCGAGTACCTCACAGAATCCCAGGGATCCTCGACTAATTCGTTAACAAGTCGCGCTCTGCTGCGAAGGTGTCTCGATTCGGGTGCTGTAGATGTTATGGCGAGCCCGCTCCATGTCAAATCTCTCACGACGCTCGAGGTTCACGCATACCGGGCCCACAAAGAAGTCGTCAGGGATCAACAAGCATTCGCAGAAATTCGCAAAGGCCGGAAACGATCTTGGGTTGGAATCCATGAGGAAAAGCCGTTTGCATATTTGAGGGAGGCCATGGTGTCTGGCTTGATGGGTGGTATCTGTCGCTCAGGCGAAGAGAGTGAGAATCGTATCTCCACTGTAAAGATTGACGTCCCGTCCAAGCATCGTGCTGAGATTGAAGAGGCGTTGGGGAAATGGCACTTTTGCGCCCCTCACTTCGACGACGACTCGTTGCTCATTGCGGCAACACTGATGTTCAAGCATGCGCTAGACATGCCAGAACTAGAGAAATGGCGGCTACCAATAGGTAAACAACATCTCGCAACATAAAGCTATTAGCTTTTTTTTGGTGTTGCATTGCACGGCTAACATAGATGCAGATCAGCTGACGACGTTTCTTGTTGCATGTCGCGCAGCGTATAATCAATTCGTTCCGTATCACAACTTCCGACATGCAGTCGATGTGCTGCAGGCTACATTTGATTTCCTAGTTCGCATCGGAGTTTTACCGCCGTATGGTTCTACACCGGACTCATCTGCTGCAGATGCATCCCCTGTCACCTCGTTGCTTAAACCATTCGAAGCTCTGGCGCTTCTTGTTAGCGCTATTGGTCACGACGTGGGTCACCCGGGCGTCAACAACGGGTTCCTTGTCGTCCTCAATGCCCCTTTGGCTCAATTATATAACGATCGGTCTGTACTCGAGTCGTTTCACTGTGCGGCCTACTCGCAGATTCTTCGAAGGCATTGGCCTCGAGTATTTGAAGACACAAGAATGCGCACTTTGATGATTAGCTCCATCCTAGCAACGGATATGGGCCTGCATTTCGACTACATGAAGAGGTTGTCTGATCTTCAAGCCAAATTGAAGTCGGAACCCATGGTTGATAAGTGGTCCGAACGGACGCTCGAGGACCAGAAGGCCTTGATATGTTCATTGTTGATCAAATGCGCAGATATCAGCAATGTAGTAAGTAGCATATCTATATGTGAGAAGGGAAGCATCGTAATCTAATCCGTAATTCTAGGCTCGCAGATATGATGCTGCTCTCCAGTGGATGAATATTTTGTGCGATGAGTTCTCCAGGCAAGCTGCGATGGAAGAAGAGATTGGGATCCAATCGTCACTCATCACACCACCGAAGAAAGATTTCTTGTCACTCGCCCAGGCGCAGCTCAAATTCGTGAGAATGTTCGCTATCCCGCTGTTCCAAGGTGTGGCCGAACTGCTACCTCAGATGCAATATACTGTCTTGGAAATCGAGAAGAATACGCATCATTTTGAGAAAGCAGTCGAGAAAATCCCAAACATGGCAGAGGACAGGATGAAACTCTTTACTCAGCAGCCACTTGACTGCGACATCATGAGGCTGGTCAGGTGTTTAGCTCTGAACGAGCAACATGCTATCATTGGAACGGAAAAAGTCGAGCTGATTCGAATTCCCACGAACCACGCCGAGATGATGGAAGCCAGCTCTTCACCCCCTGGCAAACTGAGCCAGATTCCTGCTTTGCCACTTCAGTACAAAGAAATCAGTGGCATCAGCACTTCCTCGGACTATGTAGCAGATTTTGCTCACGAAGATAGATTCGTAGGGGGCCACAATGGGAAGCAGTGCTCGAGTGACACAACTGAGGGGAGCAACTCTGCCCCATGTTCCGGCGACTGGCAGTCCCAAGCTACAAGCGCCACCACTGGTAAAATGCCGCTCTCTCCGAGTACGCAAGGGACAAGCATCGTTAGCCAGGACTCCTCGGACCGGCCATCAAGCGATCCAACAACAACCGTGACAGCTCCAGACTCGTCTCGCACTACTACACCGGTCGCAGCAGTAGATTCGACACACGCCTCCGAAGAAGAATCGAATGGTACCCTAAAGCCTGATGGTACTCTCAAGAAAAAGACGAGCCGTTTCAGGATGAATGTCTCTACATTCTTCAGACGGAATAAAGGCGCGGGTTCTCCTGCTTCTGGCGGATCGGGTAGCTGACGGCATAGCTCGATTGAATTTACGATACCGAAGCGTTAGCACCTCATCGATGTGCTTGACGGTTTGATGAGGAAAACCTGTTGCCATTACGATCTAAAGTATTATGATACCCATTAAAAATAGAAGATACGGGCGGCCAAAGGAACGAGCAGCAATTGTACAGGGCCGGCACAGAATTGGATGCATGCTTGTTTCTACCGTACATACTGTATATTAGCGTTGGAGGGACAAGGACCCCGGCAACGCCAGGGATCGTCTGGTCGGACGAAGATGTTGCGACGATGCCGGGGAAGTGATTAAAATAGCATTGTTACTGGCTGCATACACGGCGTTCAGGTATTCAAGCGGTTGGCGAGGATCAGCTCCCGTTGAACCGAAGTTGCGTGTGGGAAGGGGGAAAGAAACGATGGAGTTTATATTATAGGAAGGGAAGGGTGGTTGTTCATGAATTTTGAGTGATACCTCTTCATCTGGCAGAAGTCCGAATTGCAAATGCAGGTCTATTCCAAGAGCAGATGCTCGCAAAGCACAGATCATGATCCATTATGAGGTATTGTGTGTTCTATTTGTCATTACGTCGGTTTATGGTCCAAGGCACGGATCGAACTTGCGCTTTGCGACGGTGTACTCTCCCACTGTCAGTCACGGCCTGAAGATTGATATTACGGGCATGTGATACAGATTGGCACGGACCTAAAGACGGCAGATACGCGACAAGCTCAAAGAGACTGTTTGGTGAATTATGACGACCTTCGACCTAACCACCCCCCTACTAAAGGATATCTTATCTCCTAGGTTGGTGATGAGGGAAGACGTGCATGATATACCATCATCTGGTCCATAAACAATCCAACCTGCTCAACGCCACCAGGTTACAGTAAGAGTGAGCCGCGTGAAGCGCGCATCCAGTTGTTCTTGGCGATTCATGGTATTGAGGGGGATGGCCGCTAACCTCCTGTCAGGAGATACTCGAGGTTTCAATGAACAACCGACCTCACAGGCAGGCTAAGCAATAAACGTTGGTGATTGGTCGATTATGCAACTGCTAGTGCTCATTGACATCATCTCCCACCTACTTACATGCCCAGGTGCTATCTGTTGCTGTGGATCTGGTGATATCGGTTTCAAGAAATTGCGATCAATGACTAACCTCGGTATTTCGTGTTTATATTAGCGAGCCAAATGCTAGGCGTATATATGTTTACTTGTTGCGCCGGTGTTTCTGTCTTGTCTTGTCAAGACGTTGAAATGAGTCAGGAGAAAAAGCCCGAGACAATGCAGGGCCTATCAATAACTTGCAACTTTGTCCGGTAGTTCATCTGGGCTCATAAGATCTTGTTTGCTTGTTTGACCATCTACCTAGTCTAGGCCTGGGCATGATTATCAGTCAAACCCCACGCGTTTGGGTGATGAGCCACGGAATGCCACATCCGCAGGCGCATCTTTGGGGGCACAACATGTCGATAGTCAAAGAAAAGGCCTGTTACAATGATTGCCGCTAAAAAGACAACAACTAACACCTTCCTCATAGCTATCCTTACATATATCTTGAGAAAAAAAGGCATTCAACTCAATTGCCATCGTGCCATTACCTGATAAGATACCTATCGACTTGCAATTTAGATTTCTAAATACCAGTAGACATTTGCCCCGTTGTGCGTTATGAATGGTTGAAGGTTGGTAGAGGACTCGACCCGGCATGCAATATGTCATAGGGGCGGGTGATCTACAGGGTTCCCCGGCTTTGAAGATTCTGTTTTCAGCGGCAGCAATTAAGGCCAGTTGGCCCACCATCTAGGTATGCAGTACTTCCCAAGGTTGACAGTAAGCCGTCAGTGATCATCCAATAATGCGCCCAATCTGTGGCCAATATATGTACATGTACAAACAACCTTAGTCAGTCCAAAGATGGCGTCTATACGGTCCCTCCCCGCAGTACCTATCTCCAGCACCAGATAACCTATAGATATCCAGGTACTACCTCTCTTTCTTACCCTTACCTAACAGGCCAGAAATTTGCCCAGGATCAATACTCGAGCCAAACCCCAACTCGAGAATAAATATTCACAAATCTTGGGATTCCCACTCCCGTCTACCGGACCCTAGACTATTAACGCTTGAACCCCGCGCTTGCATCGCGGCCTTTGTAGCATTTGTTTTTCTAACGCACGATATCCCGTCACCACTCATCCTCAGCTTGAGCCAGACTCGCGCCTCTCTTCTAGTTTTGTTTTGCATTCGTCGTTGCCCTTTTTCTTCTTTCGCTTCTCTGTATCCGGTATCTGGTATCTGGTGTGATCTCCAAGTCACTTTTCCTCACCAGCACCATCCGCCGTTTGTACGGTGTTTATCGTCATTATCAATTATGAAACATATCAGTGGCGGCCAAGAACCCGGTGAGCTCAAGTTATTTGCTTATGCTGAGACTGCTGTGCCCATCGCCCCCAAACACTGCTGACACCCGATCCTCTTGGTCCAGGCGCCGACACTGCCTATACTCAGGATGATCACCAGCAACAACAACAGCAGCAGCAGCCTCAGCAGCCTCAGCGCGGCCGGCTACCCGCCAGGAACAAGCTTGCCCCGGAATTACAAATACCCAAGAACCGGAGTACGGGGAACCTTCCTGCCGTCGCCGAGAGCGATTCCGATGTGGATGACCACACGCCCAGGTTTCGCTTTTCTTTCGATGCGGGAGCCATGCCCGTCGAGCCTGGTTCTGCCAAAAGGTATGTTATACATTATCAGCAGTGATTAGGGAGAGGAGGTCATTATTGTGCCGTCATGCGGGCGACACGGGGTGAGGTGCTTTGTAAATCTTATAGTAGTCTTCTGCACCGCATCACATGTCATCACATGGGCACGCTTGCTCAGCCTCCCTCTGCGCACATGGACACCTTAACACATTAGACACAAACACACACAAACACATACAAACACCCCTAGTTTTTCTCCGATGACTAACTTTACAACTGCCTCGCCAGCCGGTCTGCCTCCATAATCACCGAACATGACCACGGGCTCGGTCTATCTGGTCTTCGACGCATCCGTCAAAACCCGCGCAATCCAGCTATTCCCTCAACTGCCGCGTCCTCTAGGAGTCCTTCCACCAGTCTTGTGCGCTCCGCTTCGCTCAATATAATGGTTCCGCAAGGGCCTCTGGCTTCGGGGCCTTGTTCCCCAAACTTCGCCGAGGACCTCTCTCGCTTTCCTTCAGAGTCTTTGCACTCCTTCTC
Source organism: Xylaria sp. Z34 (assembly GCA_037356055.1). Taxonomy (NCBI): domain Eukaryota; kingdom Fungi; phylum Ascomycota; class Sordariomycetes; order Xylariales; family Xylariaceae; genus Xylaria; species Xylaria sp. Z34. The sequence continues at coordinate 55,434 of JBAWJW010000020.1, forward strand.
CTTCGCGCATCAGTCGGAGGACCTTATACATAACCGCCAGAATGTGTTGAAGCGATCCATAGAGTTCATGAAAGACCGCATGGGATGGGCTCTTTCGTCTAATGCTGCCCTGGCGAGCGCCCAGGCTAGAGCAACTGGTGACGTGGAAACCCAAAACATGCTCGACTTACTTTCCAGAGCACAGCTAGTTGAGGCGGGAAACCTACCTAACGTAGACCCAGCATTCGTCAACCATCCTCTGAGTGGCCCAGCACTCGTGTCGGGCGAAAACGTGTTTGACCGTCAATTCATACCCCGAACTAGTAGTCCTGAGTCGTATGCGACTCCAATGATATCCCCCACCGCCACTCGATCCTCTTCGCTGTTGCCGGAAAATGCTCCCAGTGCCAAACCCAAGCTCGAGGAGAAGGCCCCGAACTCTGGTCGCCTTGAAGTGAAATATGACCACACCGATTCGGAGAACTCGTCCAGGACACCCACCAACGAGAGTAACTCGACCACGAAGACATCACCGCCCGCGACAAGGCGACCTAGCCTACGACGAACATTCACTGACGTAACCGCGGCGGGCGTTCAGCAGAAACTCATAGATGCTATGGCCCAACCCTTCGTTGCCAGCCAGTCAGCCGGCTATCCCGAAGCACTGTTGTCCCCAGCGATGCCGTCACGGCCCTTCACCTCTCTTGCCCAATCCGGTGCTCTCGGACCCGCAGTACATGGTCATTCATCGAGGTGGGTACCTGCTGCGCAGGCTATCTTCACGACCGAATCCCGACCCCCATGGACAATCATCGCCGCAAATGACTTGGCTTGTCTAGTTTTTGGTGTAACCAAGGCGGAGGTCCGGAAAATGGGAATTCTAGAAGTTGTACAAGAAGAACGGCGGGAATGGTTGGAAAAGAAACTCCTTCAAAATGAGCCAGACGTTGGAAACCAAACCAACAACGTGGTACCCACGCAACCAACCCCATCGACGGGTTCGGCCCTGCTCGGCGGGCGTGGCGGTATTACGGCGCAATTACTAAGCAAACCCAACTCCAGATCTCAGCCCCCCAAGGCTCCTGCACGTCGAGCTGTGACAGTTCATAATAGCAATCCGTCGGCACCTAAGACGCGTGGTCCGAACTCTCATTCTCGGTCGAGAGGCGTGTTACTGTGTGGAGATGTTGTGCCGATACAGAAACGCAACGGTGCAACGGGTTCTGCCAGTCTCTGGGTGAAAGAGAAGAAAGTCGGGTTGATCTGGGTTCTGGAAGAGATTCACGAAGACGTTGCTTTCTTGCACCTGGACGAAGACGGCCTTGTCACTAAAGCTACGGGTGACACATCACTTATATGGGGACAACAACAGATTACGCCTGGGATAGACGTCGGCAAACTCATTGCCCGCATTCCTCGGCAAGGCATTGACCCCAGGTTCGGTGCAATCGATTACGCTCAAATTGCGAAGCGCAAGTATTTTACCTGCCGGAACGGTGGAAACGTGAACATTCCTGCCACGATTACTCAGACAAGAGGCGAGACAGAGCTTCGTGTTTCTTGCCTCCCTCACATCGCAGGTATTATTGTGGTCAGCACTGATACGCTAAAAATTAAGAGCTCGAACTCTGCGTTTTGTGGTGCTCTGTTCGGTCACGAGAAACCCGAAGGCCAAGCAATCAATGCCCTTCTACCAGATTTCGATAAGATACTCGAAGTTCTCCACCAGCAAGATGGGATGCTGACCCGGGATGGAACTGTCATTCCGGAGCACAGCTTCAGAAAGGCCTCGGCCTTAGTAGGCGTTCACGAAGGCCGCCCTGATGCGGCAACAACCTTTCTTAGTCCCGATGGCTTGCTAGCTAAGCATCGTGACGGTACTGAGCTAAAGATCGATGTGCAGATGCGAGTAGTGAAAAGCGAGAAGAGCTCAGGTCACGATTCAGCCACAAGCGATGACGACTCATCCGCCGATGAGACTGCCGTGTCGAACTCGGAGTCGGAAATGGTGTATGCACTATGGATAACATACTCTAGGCATCTACATGGCGCTAAAAAGTCGCCTGCGGCCACCTTACCCCTGTTATCCGGGGATATGAGTCCCCTGCACCAGCCATCACCTGGTCAAACACCAGCACATACGCCTCCTGTTATCACGTCGGACTCAGAGGACAGTAGGCCGACCTCTCCGCCGCCCAAAACTTCGTTATCACGGCAAATTAAGAGTGTCGCCCTAAATGCTGCCAAGAAAATAGCCGGCGTTTCCACTTCACCAGAGAGGAAGACTACCTCAGAAGTCGCAGCGCCCCAAAAGAAGACAATAGATGATTTCGTGATTTTGGAGGACATGGGCCAGGGCGCCTATGGCCAGGTCAAACTGGCGCGGTATAAGCACAATGGCGGAAAGAAGGTTGTACTGAAATATGTAACGAAACGGCGAATTCTCGTCGACACCTGGACCAGGGATCGACGGCTCGGTACTGTACCGCTTGAGATACACGTTCTGGATTACCTCCAGCGAGACGGCTTGAAACATCCCAACATTGTAGAGATGGAAGACTTCTTTGAGGACGAAACCAATTACTACATAGAAATGACACCGCACGGCCTACCAGGCATGGACCTCTTCGATTACATCGAACTTCGCGCGAACATGGACGAAGATGAATGCCGTAGCATATTTGTTCAAGTTGCGAAGGCCATACATCATCTGCATGTTAAGGCAAAGGTGGTCCACCGTGATATCAAGGACGAGAACGTGGTCCTAGATGGCGAAGGAAATATCAAGCTCATCGATTTTGGGAGTGCGGCGTATATCAAGAGCGGGCCTTTTGACGTCTTTGTGGGTACTATTGGTAGGTCGAGGGATACACTATATTGACCCTTATTGAGAAACTATTATTGACCTGACAATGCTTAGACTACGCCGCCCCTGAAGTTCTAGCTGGGCAACCTTATGGTGGGAAAGAGCAAGATGTGTGGGCTCTTGGCATCCTACTTTACACCATCATTTATAAGGAGAATCCCTTCTACAGCATCGACGAAATAATGGATCGTGATCTGAGGGTACCGTACACGATCAGTGACGAGAGTATTAACCTCATCCGTTGCATGCTTAATCGCAATGTTTCGCAGCGATATGATATCGACCAAGTGCTACAGCATCCTTGGTGTCAAATGGAATGAAACGTGGGTTTTCGAAAGATTAATGAGGAGAATGCATTATGAGACGAGAGTTAGCCGGCCTAGAAGTCTAAGGCACGGAGGAAATGGAAGCACATGACAGTGGGACGTATAAAATACAACGTCGGGAAGGCCCCTATTTTCATGGCTTTTCTTATTGCCGGCGGTGGACGAGTGATACCCTTTGATAGGCTTGCTTTTCTTTTTCTTTTTTTCTTTTACTTTCTCTTACCTCATCTTTTAACCGAAGACAGTTTGATAAAGGGAGCGCGCGGGAACACGACTATCAATTCACTTTCACCTTTTCCGAATTAGTTATAGAAATCACATATACGACTTGGGTACGTACAGCATTCGGCGGCGCTAGGAAACCTTTATAAAAAAAGATTCACATAGCAATATATACAGGTTTATCATCTTTTAATCTTGTTATCTCCATGTCTCTGTATTTTATTCGTTTTCCTGACCCTGGGAAGTGGCAATGGATGACTTTGTGAGTAATTGACAACGCTATCATTTATACCAAGATTACGCTATGTACAAACGCATGCTGGATGTGACAGTTAGGTCTATTCACGCTGATTAATTCTCCCCCTTGTGAACCCAACCCTACCTGCCTACCTACCTGCCCTCTTTCCGTATGGGCTCCAGCTTAAAGATATCCTCCTTACGGATCGCGTTTCCGTTGGCGTCCGAGGGGACCTCGCCGAACAGGAAGGCCGTCCGTTCGCGACTGGCGTTTGCAGACGGCTTCCTGCGATGGGTGTCGGATCTCGAGCCCGACGACGACGCGGTGGGCCTGAACATGGAGCCGGAGGAGGCAGACGTCGAAGAGCTCACGTCGGGCTCGAGCATCCACGAGAACGACGACTGCGCTAGCGTCGAGCGCGTCGGGATCGGAAGTTGCGGCCGTTGGAGCGTCTGTACCGTGCTCGAGGCCTCGACGCCCAGGGGGTCCGTGTCCATCTTCTCGGCTGCTGCAGCGACGGCGTCTTCTGCCACGGGCTTGGATGATGAGTCCTGCTGTTCTGGTACCGGGGATGACGTCGCCTTTGGTGTCGCGTCGGGGTTCGGCGAGTCGATCACCATAGGCGCGTTCAGCGCCATGGCCGCCACGGCGTCGCTCAACGGCTCCGAATCGAGTTTCCGCTCCGCCGGCCTGGGGGAGCTAGGGCCTTGGCTGTCTTCTTCGTCGGGGAGAGCGAGGGTCGAGTCCTCGAGGTAGACTTTGATGAACTGGAGCCTCGCGACCGCCAACGCGAGCGCGTCCTGCGTCTTCTGCTTGTCCTCGCCATCATTGACCTCTGCCGTGGTGCCTACATTCGCGAGAGTCGTGATCGGCTCGTCTAGCATAGAGGCGAGCCGTCGGTTCCGTCGGTCCATGGCGGCCACCGCACGGATCGCATTGTTGGGCCGGGTCTCGGAGAAGAGATCTCTGCTCGTCTTCATCGAGGTCTTGGCCTCGTGGACGTTGCGGCGGATCTCGACCACGGCGTCCCGCACCGCCTGGTTGATGCCTAGCCTCTCGCCTTGCTCGAGCACGTTCTTCGCCGCGCCCTGGAAGAGGGCTTCGACGCCACCTGGCGGCGGACGGAAGCGTGGTGGCGAGAGCGGAGATCGGGCGCCTGCTAGTTTTTTCCGGAAGCTTGGAGGTCCCCTCCTCGGTGTCGTCGGCGTTGATGCCCCTGGTGAACGAGGGGATCGTCCCGTGTATTTTGTGATTAGCTCTGCGCCGCCGGCGGTGTGTTGGTGATCCCGTAAGTACACGGCATCATCTATGAACGTATGGGGCCCATTGGGAGCCTGTGGTACTGGGTATTTGAGGAGGAGTTGTAAAGCCACACTATAATCAGCCTCAAGCACTATTTCACGTTAGCGAAATGACAACCCCTTCTTTATCTTTTAAGATGTTGTATCTTACAGTCCCATCTTATTCTGAGCAACATCGAAGTACAAATAAGATCTATAAGTTTAAAAGTCGGATCAAGAGAAAACAGGGTATCCCATAGTCTAAGCATTTGATCGAATGGGAATTCGCGGCTGAACAACAGTCGAATCCAACGACTGGTAATTGGTGTAGTTAGTATATCATAACATAGAGGTCAGTCACTGTAGGGCTTACATGAGAAAGACTTGTGGCAGAACCTCGATACTTTTAAGATGAACGGAGAGCTCTGGGTCTACTTTATATAAGCAGACGTCGTGAATATACTCACTCTTTTCGACGATTGAAGACCTCGTGGACTGCATGTCGAAGGCGGCGTTTCCTGTATTATTACCTGAAGATTCGCTAGTTTCGTAGAATGCCTTTGCACTGTCCATGACCTTGGAGAAAAGCGCAAAAGAGTCATGTTCGATAAATGAAGCGTCTAGCATCTCCACCATCCTCAGGTCATTGGAAGCATCCGAGGAAGCATCTGCGGGATCGATTGCATCTTGCTCGACGACGTAGACTATCGGGGCGAGCAACTCATGCATACCCTGGCGATATCCCCCGACATCGGGGTTGAGCTTGCAGTAAATAAAAAGTACATCCGTGATGAGTGTCTGAATGTGTGGTTGGTGGTAAAACGGCTCGTCCGGTAAACGCTGGACATCTTGTATAATCTCAGCCCGCAGTATCTCATCTTGACGGTATGTATTCCACGGCGACTGCTTCTTGTCAGTCGTACATACTTACATATGGCTGCATGAGTGAGGTGCAACGGGGTAACTGACGTCAAGGTCGTCCGCCAGCGGATCCGAGTTTCCTGCCGTCAGATACTCTGGATGTTTGCTGTATTTTAAAAAATGGTCTCTGAGGGATGCGTAAGAGCTTCGTGACTCGAGAAGCGCATGAGTCCAGTTTACGGTGTCAGTCGTCTGGCTCAGTAAGAACGCCTGCGCCGCCTATCAGCGCAGCCCATTGAGAACAAGTGAAAGAGGCTTGCAGACCTTCCAACAGACAGACCGACACCCTGATACGCATGGACTTCCGAGCCCATTGCCCTTAGTGGCGCGCTGCAGGTCGGCCAGACTAGAGCTGTGCTTGAGAGTCTCTTGCCATCGCGAGCTGAAGACACAGGCGTTGTTTATTAGCGTTCAAGTAGTAGGTATCGTGGTGTCTATCGAGCAGCAAGCTTACGAAGCATCGGCCAGAGATCTCATCCTAAAAATGTTGAATAAACAGTAGTTGTGTTTTCGGCGTGCAGAGTACGTATAGAGCGCTCGCTGTTCATGAGGAGTCGGCTAGTGTGGTTAGTTCGTGTTGAGGCTGATGGTATAGTGACGGCGAGCAACGTGTGACCCGCATTACAGTTTGTAAGGTAAGGCATGCTGTCGGCCCCACCAAAACCGTCATAATTTATAAGTAAAGCTGGTAGGGCTGATCGCATTGTTATTCTTTCCGTTTGCTGTATGTTAATCTCACCGTTATCACAGAACGCCAGATTATTCAGCGGCAGGTCCAAGTAAAGAGGTAGTCCACCCATTGTTACTATTGCTTTATTCTGTGATGAGACATATGCGGCATGCCCATCTGTGATACCTAAGTACCTACCTAACATTGATGAAAAACAAGATTAGGTAATTAGTCCGAGTAGCCAGTCCAGTAAGTATAGATACTTAGATAGTGATATCTTGGCGAGAATGCTACCCCTGCAATCAAACCGGGCTTCAGTCTACCTAGAGTTAAGCTCTCTCTCAGCTCAGAAGCTTCGATTTAGCCCCCAAATATCGTCGTTCAGCTGGATGACGTATCAATACAGACCCAATCATCCTGTCAACTGTCTGTCGACTCCCGGTCTACTCGGCAAGCCACAGAGTTTTTTAAGTTTCCTCAAACATGTCCGCAGATCTCTTTGCCGCCTTCGAGGATGCCTCGCAACCACCGCCACAACAGGCTCGATCGAAACCTCCCTCAACCCAGTCTACGTCCACGCCGTTCTCTTTCGGGTCAATCTCAAATCCTTCTGCAGCAAATGCCGCGGGTAGCCAGCAGTTCCGATATTCGTGGCAACCCCAGCCGTCACCAGCTCCAGCTCCCAGCACGCGGCCAGCATCCATAGCCACGAACTCTTTTGCAAACATACAACATATAAGTAATGATGACACCGGAGAAGACGACGGCTGGGGCGACTTCGAGGTTGCCCCAGATACTATTCCGTCACCTGCGCCTTTACAGGTAGCACCAGCAGCCTCAAATCTGAGGAACGCCAAGCAGCCAATATCAGTGGAGCGACCATCGAGGATTGTGCGGGCTTCGACGATGGATCTGGTTTCTAACAGCTTAGTCGACTTACAAGGACCCTCAATACAGCCCAGTCGGCCAACAAAACCACCCATCCCGTTAGCGGATCCAAGTCCAGGGCCTCCGAAGTCTAAGGTGCAGACGAAGACTAACAACTTCGACCCCAATGTTTTGTTCGATGCCGATGATTTTGAAGGAGAGCAGGAGGAAGAGGGGAGTGATGATGATTTCGGAGAGTTTGAAACCGTACCAACACCTGCCCAGCCACCTCTAGACCTTCTGTCGAGTGGTCAATCCGTTCACTCGTCGAACGTATCGACGACCAAAAAAGCTTCCGAGCTATTGCTAGGCTTAGATATTAACGAGCCAACTCCTAAACCTGCTCAAGTGACACAAACAAATTACGCCCAAACACAACCTGTGGCTCGAAAACCAGAGCTTGGCGGATCCAAGCCATCTCCAAAAACAACACAGCCACGGACCATACATAATCACGCGAAGTCTCAAATATCGGAACATAGCTGGGGTTCTACTTCTCATTTGCCAAAGCAACCTGTTAGCTCACAAACAACAACGGTAGAGCCTACCTGGGATTGGGACTCGGTGGAGTCACCCAAGCCAGTCGAAACTAGAAACATTGCGAAGAAAAACTCTAAGCCACAAAGCAACGACGAGGATACCACTACTAACGATGATGCCACATGGGATTGGGACCCTATTGATACGAAGACCGAAATTGTAGCCGAGATTGAAGATAGCGCTTTGCCGCCGATCAATATCCCACCACCGTCAATTTTATTGTCAGCATTCCCGCAATTATTCGATGAGGCTCACGAATACTTGTATAAACCAATAAGCGGGCAACCACAGAGCATCAAAGATCGCGTGTTATCAGATACCAAAGTTTACGACTTTCTAAAGGGTTATCTAAGTCTAGCGATCGTAGCAGCTCGCATCATTGCTGGCAGGCGAATGAGATGGCACAGGGACAAATTTCTCTCCCAGAGCATGTCCATTTCTGCAGCTGGGAGTAAAGGCATGAAACTCGCCGGGGTAGACAAGACACAGACAGTGCGCGAAGATCGCGAGGCAGCAGATGTTGTAAGCAACTGGAAAAATCAAGTTGGTCGTCTACGGGCCATGGTAGCCTCCGTAAACTCGGTTAAAAAGAGCAGTGGGAAACCATTGAAAGTTCCTGAGATTACAGACACCATACAGGTTCAAACGGCCAAGGATGTTCCGACAGACCCAAAAGCATGTGTTATATGCGGGCTCAAGAGAAACGAAAGACTTGCGAAAGTTGATCACGAGATAGAAGATAGCTTTGGCGAGTGGTGGGCTGAACATTGGGGTCACGTTGCCTGCAAGCGTTTTTGGCTACAGCATGAAAACACACTCAGACAGAGATAGGGTTTCTGCCGTAGGATAGCATTGGACTGCGGAGCGTGACGAATACAGCAACATGCCCGTAGATTATACGATGCAAGATTTCGTGGCTATCTTGTTGAAGTTTGATTCGGCCATGCGTGGAAGATGATGGCCAGTAGTTGTTCATCTTCGAAGGCCAGAACAAAGCAGCAACTTATATGCCAAGGACACAGTCACAGTCCCGTATATCCGTGGCATTTGCGAGATATACCCATATCTCGTTAAACCGAAAACAAAAATATCGAACCAACCTCAGCAGCTGCCGGGGTCTAATTTGCATTGTGAGTATAATTATCAGCGAAGTTATTCCTTACCAGCCAATGATGTCAACGCTCATCTGTATCCCCTCAGGATTCTACTCTTATTGGGCAATAATTCGACTCTTGTATATGCAAGACTGCGGGGCTTCTTGAGCCATCGGATAAGCTTGAGTGATCAGCTCATGTATTGATTGAATGACGGCGTTGCCTCAGCGTTGCTAACAACGTGTTGGGCCGTGTCTATTGGTTCGGCCTATAAGTCATTAGTCTAGTCACCCGGATTTTGCTACAGGCGTTTATTCGACACGAGAGAGAATATGAAGCGCTTCGGCAAGCGAAGCATGCGGGCCTTGAAGTAGATTAGGTACAGTAACGAGCCACAAGCGCGACAACAAAACAACAACAACGGCTGGCGAGTTAACCCATGAGTGACAAACATTATATAAAACTCAGGTTGGAGAGCAGTGCTGTCTGCGCGGTATGACCCACACAGGCGACCGGTTCAACGCTACTGTATCTTCGGGGTGTACTGTAAGTACAATTGCTCGCCCACGCACCCCGCGGGATGTTATGCAGGTTAAGCGACCCCAACCAACATGTAGCTGCAAGTCGGTCTTGTGAATGTACCGTGAATGCGAGTCTCGATGAAATCGTTGCTCGTCGCTCGGGAGCATATGAATAGCGATTCTGATCGGACCCGTAAAGCCGGCGCGGCATGGCTAAAGGTCGCGATACCGATACCTGTGGTACGGTCTTGTGTTGATGAAACCAATTTCAAGTGACAGCGACACGTGTGAGAGCCACTTCGGATAACACCTTACAATACATTCTGGACGTCAGCAGATAACAAGGGGTTTATGCTACCTACCTACTTGAACGAGTAGAGGTTATATCATCGCTTATACGTAGTAAACATACTACAACCCATGAATTGGAGCAGCAAGACGACGAACCCCCCCCCCCCCCCCCCCCCCCCCCCCCCCCCCACCGCAGACCCCCCCCCCCCCCCCCCAGCTTTTGGAGACCGACCACGAGTCAACCACCGATAGCTTTTGGGAACTAACCGAATCACCCAGAGGCCACACAACCGGCGATCAGAACTGAGATGGCCAAACAAATAGAGATCCAGCAGAGATGACGTGCCACTGCATGTTGTGGAAGGAATGGGAGATTCTAGTTGGCCAACATTGACGTTTCGTCCTCATGTACGACTACCGGATAGGAAATTATATGAAACCGCCAGAGAGACATTCTCGGTAGACTCCGGTCCTGTGCATCGACGCACAGTCATAAGACTCTCGCCAGAAACAATCTGCTTACACAAAATGCTGCATCACAAAGCAACCTGACGCTCTTGTCTCGGATGACATGTATTTCCGGCTATACTCCTGAGCTTCTCCTTGTTATATATCTCTATGTATTGCAAGGTAACTGGTGACACCTAGAAGGCTTTATGTACGTGGATTTGTGAAATCACCAGTGCCCATATACTTGGGTCATAAGAACGAGGAGTGATTGTCTATCAAGATACCATATATAGAGATAACTTGTGGACAAGCAAGTTGCTTGATATATCAGGTGCATATAATATACTATTTAACTATATTCTTCCAAAGAAGTTAAATACTTATGTATGCCTTCTACTAGGTAGTGTGGACATCCTATAATATAACCAAATGTGCCTTTAAATACCTAGGAACGCATAAAGTCGGCTAAGGTACAAAGATCAAAAGGGGGAAACCTTAACTTCCCTACTTATGAAGCAAATACTTATCTAAAGTAGGAATACAGTCTATCTCGTGAGAATAAAATTAGAGAGCCCTTTTTTAAGGTCTGCTTGGAGACCTAAGCGACTACCACGATTTCTATCGCAATTCTCTATCATTACCTATCCACTCGTTAACTGGTCCCAGCTCCTTTCCCAATCTGTAAATACCTGGGTAGGTACTTGATACAGGTGGGCAGGGACTTACTGCATTGAAGATCCTCTATGTCCTCGTTACCTTCAAAGTTACATTTCCCACTCATTCCCACTTCTAAATTTGCTTTGCAAATACGCAGTGCCGAACTTAGCATACGTAACCCGTAGAGAGACTTACATCGGTCATCGCCCTGGACTGACAGGCCCTGAAAAGATGTCGAGTACAGCGAGGTGTAAGTGCTAAGGAGGTATATCGAGGCCGGCAATGATGTCAAGGTACATGCGGAGGAGACAGTGAAGAGTGGGGCCTCTAGGTAGGTAGGCATTGCCTTGTAGCGTAGCAGGCACGACTCCACTGTTACTAACTAGCAGCCACCCACCTACCGACAGCCCAAGCGCCATCGCAGGTCCAATTGGCAAATCAACAACTGAAGTCAGTCCCGACTTTGGAGCTTGGCCTCGTCTGGTCTCATTCCCCTCCCTCCTCCCACCAAAGCTTCCACCTTATTTTTCCTCGCAATGATCCCTTACCCCCCAACCCACCTTACATAACTTCATCACCGTTCTCGACAAAGACACTCGCCCGTTTTGTCGCTGAATCCTCAACCACACATCTTCCCACCTCTCAACTCTCCCTTCTCTTCTCCCCCTCCTCCACCCCGTCAACCTCCATCTTCCATTCCACCCACCTCGCCCTCTTCACCATCATATCCCTCTTTGCCCCATCTCCCGATATCCCCATCTCCCACCTCTCACACCCCCTCCCCGTCGTCCCGTTTACTCGGCCAACCCCCCGGCAACTTCAGCTCGAGAGCTCGTCTTGCCCTCTTTGGCGTCCCTAACAGTTTTCGCCATTCCTAGCAAGTGGGCCAGTTTCTTCGTACAGCCAAGCATCCACTGGTTTTTGGACAAAGACGAGCTGCACACCAACAATTGTCAGCTTTCTGCATTGCTGTAGCGAGTAGGCGCGTGTACCGTTTCCAAGTAAGTACACACCGGTTTTTCTATTACTTTTGTTGCTTTGATCTACTCGTACACATATCAAGAACAAACCCCAGCCACCATCAATTGTCTTTATCCTCTCCCATTGACGTAAAATGATAACCCACCCGGCCGGCCAAGACCAACCCACGGAGCTCATGCCAAGCACCATCTGGGTCCTTAGGTCATACTCCGTCTACCTAGTGACATGCTACTTCTATTTCTTTACTTGTCTTTTAGAGACGCAACACGCCACAAAATATGGCAGAACAGTACACAGACGTCTGGTTTCGATGGCGGATATTTTACAACCCCGCCAGCTCGCAGCTACTAATGTCCGAGCGATATTCATAGAGCTATTAGATTTACGCGCAACGGGCCAGTCTGCAGGTCATAGCATATCCACAACTTGTACATGAGGTACTGAAGTACGCACCGCCTCAACAACGCGCTGCATCAGTCCCTAGGTTACCTTAAACCACAAAGGTCTGCAGAACCCCGCCAGTCCCTAAGCCACGCCTCTTATTGCGCCTTTTGGCTCTGCCGTCATGAAACCGTCCCTCCCGCATCCGCTCTGTTTCTATTGTTTCTTGGACCACTTTTCGAGATGGTCCAGATGCAACGGTTTTTGGCGTAAATAAGAGCTGGGACTATTTCTTTTTGCGCCCCTCGTGTCAAGTGGCACCCAGTGCCCACAGGGTAGCTGTTACCCTATTTTGCATATCCAAGACTGCTATTTGAGCTTTTTTTGTCGATTTTCACTTACCTCATCTCACATGAATAACAACCAGCTTCCCCGCAAAATCCACATCAGCTTATCAGAGCTAACCTCCCACCAGTCACACAGGCAGCTTGTCCTAGGGTCCTTCCATAGGCTTTCATCGCATAACGTTGCAACCTGAACTCATTTCGCCGATTTTCTTCGCGTACATCGATCATCGCAAGCATAAGTGCGCAGTCGCCTGTACCATCAACAGGTCACTGAGAACTTACAACAATTGCGCATATCGATTCTCTTGCCGACGAGAACACTCACCAATCGTCACCCCTCACGCCTCCGTTCACTATGTCTGCTACTCAGGATGTTGTTCCTCCAAATGGAGCCGAGTCGGTACCCATGGAGTACAAGCTCGAGGATAATGAGCCTCGATTGGGACCCGATGGCGAACCCGCCCCTAAGTCGGATGAGGAATACGCGAGCACCCAATTGACGCTTCGTGCTATTGTCTCATCTAAAGAGGCAGGTGTCATCATTGGCAAAGGTGGCAAAAATGTTGCGGACCTACGAGACGAGACTGGCGTCAAGGCTGGTGTAAGTAAGGTGGTACAGGGTGTCCATGATCGCGTCCTGACCATCACCGGTGGTTGCGACTCTATCTCTAGAGCGTATGCTCTAGTAGCCCGCTCCCTACTAGAGGGTGCTCCCGCCATGGGTATGGGAGGTGTCATCCAGCCAAATGGGACTCATCGTAAGTTTCACATACTCCATTTCGCCGTTGATAAACTGACATAGCGATTTCAGAGTTGAAGCTGCTCATTTCTCATAATCAGATGGGCACAATCATTGGTCGACAGGGTCTTAAGATCAAGACCATTCAAGATGTATCAGGCGTACGGATGGTTGCGCAGAAAGAGATGCTTCCTCAATCGACAGAGCGTATCGTCGAATTACAGGGCAATCCCGACGGTATCCAGCGAGCCATTTGGGAAATCTGCAAATGTCTGGTCGATGACTGGCAGCGTGGTACCGGCACCGTGCTTTATAACCCCGTTGTTCGCACACAACCGGGTAGTGTGGGGTCTCTAGGTGGTGGTGTTGGTGCTACCGGCGGGGTACCGTACGGCGCATCCAATAGAGGCGATTATGGCTCATCGCGCGTGATGCGCACAGGAAACGGAGCCGATTTTAGCAACGGCGCGCCACGTCAATTCAACCGTCGTTCTGATTCTGACGCCGCTGCCCGCGGCCCACCTACTCACGATGAGAATGGGGAGGAGATACAAACTCAGAACATCAGTATCCCGGCAGACATGGTTGGCTGTATCATTGGCCGAGCCGGAAGCAAGATCAGCGAGATCCGGAAGACTTCTGGAGCTCGCATCTCAATTGCTAAGGTACGTCGCTTTCCGAGACATAGCAGAACGAAACGGGTGTCCAGCCGCGTGACTTCGTATTTCATGACACAATATTTCCTGCTTGGCGATAGCGCAGCTAACCGAGGCATAGGCACCTCATGACGATACTGGCGAACGGATGTTTACTATCATGGGGACGGCTAAGGCTAACGAGACTGCTCTCTTTTTGTTGTACGAAAACCTTGAGGCTGAGAAGATGCGACGCAGCCAGGTGCAGTCGCCTGAGTAATGGCGACCCTTGCTTTTGCTAGGATTGGATGGCGCCCGCGCCAAAACAGAAAGTTGATACATTTGTCTAGGACATTTCTACTGTGTGGTCCGGTTTGATAACATGCCCCGCGTTCGGGGAGACTTTCAGATCTGACTTGCCGCAAGGCTCCTGTTCCGGGTGTGATATCTACGAAACGACTTAACGACTACGATTTCTCCTCTTCAACCACCGAAAAAGACAGAAAACCCACTCATCTTCTCATTATCCGCTTTCCTAATCATGCCCATCTCCAAGCCAGCACGACATGGGTAGTCTGGCAATCGAACTCTGATCTGCAGGTGTAACCCAGGACTCTGCAGCCCGCAAACAATCATTATCACAAATCCATTCGGTCACATGGGTGGAGGGCAAGCTACTATCTGACGACCGCCAGACGCAGTATTAGGTCCTACCCAGAGCTCATGTCTTACGTCTTAAGGTTTTCCTGTATGGGACTTTGGGCCGCACGATTATAGGCCATCTTGAGCATGGCCGTAGCCCTAGACCTTGACCTTGGTACCTGCATTGCGCGCCAACCTACCCTCGCGGCCCTTTGTTTCATATTCTTACAAAGTCCTACACAGCCCCACTGTCACAGGCCGAAAATCGATATTGTCTTATTAATTCTCTCCTGTATTCTTCTCACGGTGAATGTCAGCATAGCTCATATTAGGGCCGGGAGACGGAATGGGTGCAATACTCGAAAGGCAGCCCTGATCTCTGATATCTGGTGTTGGTTGGTCGTGGCTTGTAAAGGTTATTCTCAAAGGGGCACACACCTACCTAGGCTTGGCAAATCATAATAAAACCATCCTTCAACCCGCAATGCCACATGTGATGTCGTTGATCTATTATCTATGTTTTGAAAGGGAGCATGCTGGCATAGCTACTGATTGTTCTGCTAAGTTCCCTCCTCTTGGCTACTCATTGTGATAGCAACTAGAATGGCGCGCTCGCCATGACTACGGCAACTCTTGTCATTATTGGCCTATGTGAGGTTAAAATCTAGGTTGACCTAGCTAGATGGGACCCCACCCCCGGAAATTTAGCATTTGTTGGATACCTAGATAGGTTAGGGAACGTGCTCCGTGAGGACCCTGATTTGACCGCCTACCTGGGTGGTTCGGCCCCTGTCCGATCTGATCGGGTGGGCATCTTATCTGATGATTCTGCCGTGACCCGGAAGGGCCAACTGTCATCAGTGATCTTGAGACCAACTTGTTATCAACTAACCTACCAATACAATTACTTACTATCCTTTTGTTGGTGATTAACGGGAAACACAATTCACCACATTTCCATTTCGGCACCAGTCCATTTCCGCTGAAAGTCCGTCAAATTACAATTTTGTATATTGTTCATTCGCACTGAATTGGTTCTTACTACCTTTCGCCGGCGCCCATTCCCTGGCCTCATCCGTCTTGGACAATGGCGCGTACCAAACAAGCCCGGCCGGTAGAGCGCCAGGCGTCGTCGGAATACATATCGCATCAATCGTCGACACCATCGAAACAGCAACATGATGTCGCGCCGCTTCAGTCCAACGGCGCAACCAAAAAGCCAGTACAGGCGCCAGCGTCGACAACACCAGACGCCGGGGCGGCGCAGCTCGTGATCGCAGTTGCTGGTATATATGGGTCTTTGTAAGTCTTCTTTTTCTATATTTCTAGGCCAGACTAACAAGGTGGTCATGGCAACAGTCTCACATGGGCGTATCTCCAAGAAAAGCTCACAACGACACCGCATGGCCCGCCGGGCAACACCGAGGTCTTCAAATACCCCGTATTCCTCAACACGATCCAATCGCTGTTTGCCGCAGCGACCGGCGCGCTGTATCTGTGGTTTAGCACCCCCAAGGGCTCGTCCGTCCCGCCCATCATACCGTCCTCGCGCATCCTGATGCCGCTGCTACTCGTCGCCGTGACGAGCTCCCTCGCGTCGCCCTTCGGCTACGCCTCTCTCGCCCACATCGACTACATCACCTTCCTGCTCGCCAAGAGCTGCAAGCTGCTGCCCGTCATGTTCCTGCACATCACCGTCTTCCGCAAGCGCTACCCGCTGTACAAGTACATGGTGGTCGCCGCCGTCACGGCCGGTGTCGCCGTCTTCACGCTGCACTCGGGTAAGAAGAGCAGCAAGCGCCATGGCGGCGGCGGCTCGGCCGCGACGGAGCACAACAGCGCCTGGGGTCTGCTGCTGCTCGGCATCAACCTCCTGTTCGACGGCCTCACCAACAGCACCCAGGACTACATCTTTAGCTCCTTCCAGCCCTACTCCGGCCCCCAGATGATGTGCGCCAACAATCTCATGAGCATGGCCGTCATGGTCACCTACCTCGTCCTGAGCCCCTGGCTCGTCCACACGGGCATCGGCGAGTGGGTCGGCATGGACATCGCCGGCAGCGCGGGCGAGCTCGACGAGGCGCTTGCCTTCATGGCGAGACATCCGAGCGTGTGGTCTGACATCCTGGGCTTCGCGGCCTGTGGTGCCGTCGGACAGGTTTTCATCTGTGAGTCCCCCTTTCCTCTCACTTTCAACTCATTTTAAGATCCTAACGAATTGAAACACAGTCTACACCCTATCGACCTTCTCCTCCGTGCTTCTCGTAACCGTCACAGTCACCCGCAAGATGTTCACCATGATGCTATCCGTCGTCGCCTTCGGCCACCGCCTGACGCAGATGCAGGTGCTGGGCGTGGGTCTCGTGTTCGGCGGCATCGGCGCCGAGGCCGCCATCGCGCGCCGCGAGAAGATGGCCAAAGAAGAGGCCAAGAAGGCGGCCAAGGCTCAGGCTGCCAAGTCCCAATGAGAAGCAGATGCATTGCATTGAGTAAAAGATAGATTTTTACATTTCTCTTGGGAAGGGGGGGGTTATAAAATTATATTTTTCATACGTTGTATATATTTGCTGATAGAATAGGTAGATAACGAAGACTGAAAGAAGGAAAGAGAGGAACGTTACATACTCACATATAAGTAGAGAGAGGCAGACACCTTGCTTGGCTTCCGCTCTCTGCCTTTGGGTTTTGGCTCTTATGTATATAGATAGAAATTGTTAAATAGTGAGCAAGTCATCTTAAACATGCGAGCGATCAAACAAAACAGGAAAACCTTTGTCTTTATAGTTAGTTCTAGATTGCGGTTTATATTTTATGTGTATATGGAACTCAGCTGAATTCCTCGGTATTGTCACCACGATAATCACAGAATTCACTGATAAATGTTGACAACAGCAAGTTTTGTTTGAATATGTGCGCGCTTGGCGCGGATGTTGTCATTTCATAAACTATATATACAAGATTGGTGAGGAACGTATTAGATTCCTCTGTGTTTCCAAAACATCACACGATAATACATGTGTAGGTATGGCCTATATCCTTCTCCAGCGCACCTTTCCAGACTCCTCGAGAACGCCGTTCCGTGCTCTGCTCTGCGCTGCACGCTTGCTTGCTTGCTCGCTGAAATCAACTCGCTAAGCCCCCTGGGACGTCGACTAAAGTGATGCTTTGCATGCGAAACTTCTCCTGTTGTTTAGACTTCAACAAGAAAGACTCCCTCCCTTCCCTCTTAGCCGTTTATCCCACCGAGGCGCTGCTCGCCAATGGCCTGGTCCTTCGCCGCTGATTACTCCTTTACTTTTTTGCTCACAGACGATTGTAGATTATACATTGGCATTGGATTCAATGGACATCATGAACCACGAATTATGAAGTGGAAAAACCACATGATGACCCTTCCCGCTGACTTTTGTCCGCATCGCAATTGCGCCGCCCGGGGTATCCGGTATCGCCTTTTCGGCGACTTTATATGCTTAAAACCAGAAACAAAAATACAAAAAAAAGCATAGACGATGTGGAAACATTCAGCTCAAACAGATGAAAAAAGACGGAGGATAAAACTCCGTGTGGATAGTAGGACGATTTATCAAGCAGCCATTTTACTGGCTATAATACATCGTCAATCGATCGTGTAATTGGCGTCTCTCCCTTTGTAGGAGGACTCCTTGGATCCGCGATTTGGGGGGGACGCCCAAAGGGCAACCAAGGATTTCTCGGAAACATTGTTTCCCGCGGAGAGAAGAGACCTTCGGTAGGTGTTGGTGGCGATTCAACAAACTTCATACCTGAGAGTTCTGAAAATGAATCATGGAGTGGGTTATTCGTCATGGTCTCAACCCTTGGAGACATTAATGTGTCGTCCTGTGGTAGAGCCGGAGCTATTGCCATATCCCGAGGAGGCGATCTCTGATCATGGTTTCCAAACGGATCCTGACGCTTGAGGCCTATATTGTGATCATGGAATCCAAAAAATGAGGGACCGCTGGATAAGCCCTGAGGGGGGAATCCAGGGGATGGTGGGGGTTTGAAGAATGACGATGACCTGGGCGGAAACGCCTGTTGCTGGCTCGGCTCTGGCTTTGGCTCAAAAATTGTAGGCGGTGCTAGCGTGTCACCAAAATTGAAGCGAATTGTAGGTTCCGACTCCTTCCCTGCCCCGTTTTCTGACCACGAAAAGCTGGATGGCGCAGAAGACGGCCCAGGGGAAACTGCCTCCATGTTAGACGTCGATATTCCGCGGGGATGCAACGAGTCCCGGTCTGGGTGAGAATCTTTAGATACGTCTTCTTTCTCGTCGGGCAATGGCGCAGTCATAGGCTCTTTGGGCTTCAAATCTATAGCATCGGCTGATAACGTGAGCCTATGCTTTGTAGGGCTTCTCCCGCTCCTAGGGCAGGCAGCAGAACGAGGTGGGAGTCTCTTCTTTGAAACTTCCTTTTGGAAATCTTGTAGACAGTACATCAGTCGCATGTTCGGGCTTATCCATTTACTCTTTGCTTGAGCAGCATAGTAAGCGTCGTTGACGGTCAACCCCGGATTCTGGTATATACCGTAAGCGATGATTAAGCTTGCTGACCGGCTTGCACCTTGCTGACAATGTACAAGCACCTTTTTCCCCTCCTTGGTGCGCTTGTCGATTGTGTCGCAAAGGGTCATCAAGTCTGTCGCAATGTCTGTGTTATGATCCCAGGGCATATGAATGTACTCAGGCTCATTCCATGAAACAGCTTTAGGCGTTGTAGGGGTTTCTGAGCCCGATTCCTCACGAGGCGGATATTCAAACGCGGTCGAGAAGCTATCATTCGTCATAGCAGTGTCCGGAATAGGTGATTGGACCATCGGCTCGGCACCTGCCGAATTATGCCTGGTAGCTGGGGTCGCAAAAGGGTTATGAACTTCTCGCGCCACGTTAATTACGACGTCAAATTTGGAAGCCTCCTCTGCTGTGGGTTCCAAGTACAGATACACATTATCGCTGTAGATCGCGATCGGCCCATCCGGGTAACCTGGAGACTTTTGGTCCTCGTTGTTTTCCGACTCGTCATGAAAGGGCTCGAAATCCATAGCGGCCCGGTTGGCTAGCTGCGGCTTGATTGGAGAATCCTCTTCCATTATGGTTGAGCCATAGTCATTACCCACACTGCCCATCTTTGTTGGCCGCAATACTTCTGATAACCCCGAGGTGCCTCGTTCAAACACTGTAGGGAAAGTCATCCCACCAGCGGGGCCAAATGTCGACGACTTTATAGTTGAAAGCATATGTGGCGATGAGGTTGAATGCTTCAGAGACCGCCGCTGCAAGATAGGTGGTAGACCGGGTGAACCTGGAGCTTCAGCAACCATCGAGCGAAGATTAAGGCATTGGGAATCAGTTTTAAGACTGAGCAGACTAGGTTTTTTCCTGGGACCAGGGATTTTAGGCTTGATAAAACAAGGCGAAGAAGGTTCTGAGACCAAGGAATTGCCTGTGAATGTCGCAAATGGTGGTTGTATAGAAAGACCCTTCATATTCCTGGGTTTCCTGGGACCTGGCGATGTCATCGGCCGCTCAAAAGTACTTCCATTTGTGTTACGGTCAATTTGGAGACCGTCCATATTTGTTGGAAGTTCGCCAAAAGTGCTCGAGGGGAACGAGCTCAAGGGTATGAGATTGACAGGTGAGTCGGGAGACGATGAGGGCGAAGGATCCGACAGCGACGATGTATCCGTAGTGAGGGTTGGAGAAGAGTCCGCGGATTCTGAATTCTGCGTCGAAGTACTGTCATGATATCGGTGAGTAGGGTCAGATGGGAGTGGTCGTAAATGTTGGCTTGTCGGTTGAGACATCTTGTGATCGTTGTGTTTGGATGCAAAAGATGAGTCCATCGCGAATTTCGGCTCAACGACTGTGACCATCTCTCTGTCACCTAAATTATCGGTCTCCGGGTCTATTATGGACATTAAAGAGGGTATCTGGTCCTCGTACATCCGTCGGGCGGCGGCGGAAGGCATGTTGAATAGTAGAATGAATTCTTAGTACTGAAAAAAAAAAACTTGACCGGATCTCTCCACACGCACACAGCGGAGGGTCAATTGTCGTCGTTTCTTATATTTCCTTTCGGGGTGCCCTTGTCTGCGGAGCACAATGGCGCTTGTTATGTTGAAGAGCGTTGGCCAAAGGGGTTTGTTTGAATGTTAAAGAAATGGCGATGGCCGAAAGGCGGTATGGGTATTAACCAGGACCTCGTACTGGACAGCGCTGCTGAATCCTACTCCTCCTGCACCTCACTCCTTCTCTTGCCGGTCTCAGAGAGGACCGTGCCGTCGATCAAAAACTCCCAAGATCCTTCACCAAAACCCAATATGACAAGAAAGAGAACTCGTCGTTCACAACGTCTGGCGGTGAATTGTTTTGTTGCTTTAGAGGTTGGGAGGAGAACAAGGGGCCAAGCAAGGCAGGAGCGAGAAAGAAGAAACAAATGAGAAGTATGTATGAGGCGGCGTAGTGGCGGGTGTTGGATGGTAAAATTAGAAAGGCGTGCGTGTCTCGGGTGGCTACGAATCGTAGGCCATTGAGCAACGGTGGAACTTGGATGACCAAAACGGTTGGCAAGGGGAAGAGACGAACATGCGCCGGTCAGGGTAGGTTGCTAGGCACCGCAGGCACAGCAGGCGCTTGACGATTGGGGTGCGCTAGATACGGTGCCACCGGCGGGCGGATGTGAAGAAGAAAGGACGGGAAAAGAAGCGAAGCGAGGGAGAGTATGGAGAATATGGCAGCCAGATTACGGGGAGGCGGGCGTGTAAGAGGAGGAGGGGAGAAGTGGGAGTTGGACCAGGGAGACAAGACGTCTACTTCTCACTCACGCATAGCAAAAACCCTGTGGTATTGGCTACGCTACCTAGGTGTAGTATAGTAGTATAGAATAATTCGAAACAAAACAACTGGCTCGATCGCTGCTGGGGAGAGAGGGGAGAGATCTCGAAAAAAGCACGAGGAAAGGAGATTGAATGGATGGATGGACACGATACAGTGGTTGGGAAGGGAGTTGGTTGGTTCCATTTACACTAAAGAGATACAGCAGACTACACTAGAGTGGGTGGGCGCAGGCGTTAGCTGCCGGTGGGTGGATGGCGCAGAGAGTCATGGTAGCCCCCAGTGCGCTGGGTGCAGCCAGCAGTGGTAAACGGAATGTAGTGGACAACCGGCCCTGGCGCTTGCAGCAGGGGTTGTCTCTGTCGGGGCTCAATAGCGTAGCGCGACAGTGAGCAGTATCTACCGAGTCGCCTCTCGCCTGGAAAAGTGCCTTTGTAGACAGGTGAGTGACTTGTTGCCGCCGGTGATCACTATCGCAGCCCACTTTGTGGGTCCGCTCCTCAGCTGCACCTCCGCGCGGAATCGGTACCTCGAAGAGACCTTAACTCTCCCGCTTTTGAAGGGCCTGTACTGGGTCCTTGTCACAGGGCTTGATCTTAGTTATTACTCGGCTGAACCACCCCTGCCTCTAATGATATTGTTTCATAACATCATCTACACACTCCTGTAACCTACTGCCCTCTCCTATAAACATGCACACTGGGAACCCTCGTTTGTCCTACAACGAATAGGCCTGTTTAATACTTCTTGCCACACTACTGTCACTTCGCTGCGCACTGCGGTGTACGTTGGTGTGCGTGGTGTATTCTGCGGTACTTGCAGATGGTGTGTTCCATCATCTGCGTGCCGAGTTCTGCGGCCTCCACTCTACTGAGGCATGGAGGAGTATCTCGGCACATGAGTGGTTGTCTTGGGAACTAGTTGGGCATGGATTGGTTGTTTGCGAAACGAGACGCCCGCCAGAAACAGGGGTAGTCGCTGGTGACGGGCTTCTATTAATAGCCCCCTGCAGCCAAGTCGGCGCCAAACCTCAGCAAATCAGCTTGCTGTATTCCAATTTGGCAATGCAGCCCGTCATTTTTCAAAGCCGTCGATCGTCTTTCCCTCCAACTGGCAAATGCAACCTCGCCAAGTACGTCGAGAGGATTCGGCGGAAGCAAGAAGCGCGAGAGGTGTCCTTTGGGCGGCTCTTGATAACCGCGGACTCTAGTATACGCTGTGATCAATTAGTCTTTGCTGAGGTCGTAGAATTTAATCAACGTTGCTATAGGAAACATGTCATTTATTAGTTGTTTAGCTAATCGACCCGACGCCTCAATATCTCTAGGCCTATATAGTCCTCACGTGGTTTGCGCAGCCTCATACGAATTCTTACCTGCTTAATGGCCTGCATGGACCCGCTGATTCTTTCATCGGCATGTGAACGAAAGCGGCCGAAAGAGAACTAAGACAAAAATAAATCATTGCCCATTACGGGCTGAAAAGGATCGCGGACTCCGTTCACGTTCACGATATTTTTCCATAAGTCAAATGTTGGTTTCCGGTTTGAGTAGTGCTACTCGTCGTGGACCGGGGACTACCTGGCTACTTCGAATATATGCATATTCATTTTCTGATAGCTATATCAATTTATACCGATGTTCGTAAGCTAATAAGAAAAGCTTTTCCGCATTCGTATCTAAAGGCCCGGGGCTATATATAGATTTGATTTGAAGGAATGCCTTCTCGAATAAGCTAATGATATGTCACAGATGATAATACAATTAGTATACAATGTGAGCAAGGCCCCATGAGGACTTTACACGATTCTGAGTCCACAGCATATTGAATAAGTAGGATGAGACCACGTGTGTTGTACAGGTAAGTATTCAACCCAAGAGCTTAGAGTGGTGGCCATATGTAATCATCCAAAGGATGACTCTGGTCTATAGAAGACATGATACTAGCAGGGATTGTACTGGCGAAGTTAGAACACTATAACGTGTTATATCGAGCGATGCGTTTGTTATAGACTAGGTTCAAGATTATTGGTACCCAAACTGGATTTCAATGAGCCTACAATAGGTAGCCTGGTTACGGTATATTATTATGAGAGGATATCGGGCACAATAAACGCAATATATCAGCGTATAGTTGAACAGAAACAGGTATAAAATACTTATTGCACATGAACTCGATAGACCTGACTTAGAGGACCCAATCATTTCCATATTCAATTTCTGGCTATAAACGTCACTCCGTCACTCCGTTACGTGATAATTGGATCTCTCAGTCTCAGTCGGCTTGGCGAATCTGAAACGTCGGGGCTCGAGAGGGTCTATACTAAGGTTCCAGCAAACCTAGTTCGCTCGGTTACCTAACCTATCTAGTTTTGTAGCCGATTCATTCATCATGAAAAATTATGATTATTGTCTGCCACCAGCCATGATAGAACCTAGCAACTAGTCTGATGATCACTTTCTTGGCAGCTACGTATGAAGACACAAGTCTGACACTGAACACGCGTACGCATCGGACGAATCTGCGACGAAGGAATGCACAAACAAACCACATTTCTCTGCCGTTCTTGTCAACCTCAGTGCTCAGTTTTAGATCGCGTTTGCGTTACTCAACGTTCGGACTTAAATAGCGCTAATAAGGTGAGTGATGAGGATTCAACGAGCCGCACGGCTTCACCGTAAGTAGTTCGTTCCTTCGGATAGCGTTGATTTGACTTTGGTTTTTGTGGTTTCATTTCCAGGCGGCCGGGTCTGTGATTTTTCCTGGGTTAGCCTTCCTTCTAGCTTCAAAGTATTCTAAGAGGGAGATCGTTAAGACGCTAGTGAGAAGATCCTCATTAGTGTAGAAAATAACTAATGCACCTTTTTTCTCCCATGATGGCATTTGTCACCTTTAGATGAGGAAGTCTAAGCCTTTTTACTATTGACCTGACTTCGCGAGGTTAGAGCAATTTGCCAAATTACATTATCTACATGCTTCTGACTACTTACTACTCCTAGTCCATCCCCAGACCCATCTGCGCAGTTATGGAGTTCGGTCGACGATGGCGGATACCAAGCTAGCGAAGGAACAGCTCTCACTTTGTAATCGTTGTGTAAAAACACATCTTGGCTTGATTTTTCGTAGGACACATTTGAGACGCATGTCAGCACGTAGTGTCGTGATAGCGCAGAGGTCTGTACGTATGTCATATTGACAGGTTGAGAAAGTGTCTGTGCGACTTTCACGCTATATAACCTAGAGTAAGTGTTCTGCCTCGTCCGAACGGACGGAAGGTCACAGAATAAGTAGGTATACTAAGCTGACTGACATATCGAGTAGCGCCGTCGACTGCATGGACTTTGCTCTCGGTCAGTAAATACCGAAACCAGACAGCAGTCAGGCCAAAGGATTCATTCTACGGCGCCCAGACAAGGCCAGTTCCTTGAGGTTCTAACATTGGACTGGATTATTGCGCCTCCGGTTTCTTGACGTTGAAGAAGACGTGAGTGGGGTTCTTCTGGATGACCAGGCAACACCTAGTTATGAGGACTAGGATATGCCACGAGGCTATCAAATACTAGCCCTAGGGGTGTTCAAATCCAACATCCTGGCAATAATAGAAGTTGACGATACGAAAGGTCGAAGGATTCCCTAGTTTACGCACCCCCGTAGCAATCCTTAGTTGATATCGAGGAATTATGGTGTACGCATCGAATGACATAGAATATGGAACATACGGCAGAGCGGAGTACTGTAACATTGCTTGATGACCTCCCAGGCTCAAACATCTACGCAAGAGCGCAATTGTTTTCAAACAAGTTTGGTACAAGTCCTGTTCCAATGATAGGTGGCATACAATCATAGTATACCATGTTGTACCTGGCCCCAACTCCCCTAGTGACGAGGCTTCAACAGTAGTTTGATCAGCACCGGCAAAGGCAAGCGAGCTGCAAAGCCCCTTACATTTCCGGTTGCGGCTCTTAACTATATCTTTTCGGACAGCAGAGCCCTGTCTGTTTCAATCGAGCGCAACGATGGTCTAAGGGTCTAAGGGTACGGAGATGAAAGGACAAGTAGTGTTGTTTTGGACGGATAGCTTTTCCTCGGTAGTTCCCCGAACTCCGGAAGCGACGCACGAGTTCGCAATATTATAGTTGGACTCCTACCATTGCGGGATGACGGCCGAGCCTATATAGATAAGCATATATAGGCAGAACCAACATACGGCATACAAACAGCAGCCGGTGGCTGATTTCTATCCAGGTATTGCTGGATTGTTGAGGGCTGTGCACACCTGGGGTAGTATTGTAAAATGCATCTAACTGATAGTTTCCGATATCACCTGCATGCTGACCCGCATCGTGTAGAATATATATAACATATCACGCTTGCGACAGCAAGTCTCGTGGCGTATTGATGGCTTTCCGAACAAGAGAGCCGATGCTACCTCGATACGCCTCATAACTACTTACTGATCAGGACCTCCTGCATGGTACTTCACGAGCAAGATAATCACATAAATTGCCCTTTTTCTTTTCTACGCCTCTTCAATGAGATGTGCCGGTGGCTTGCAACCGTTTGCCGACATGAAAGCAAAAATGTACAGTGACTGACAATATGGCTTTCTTTTTTTAAAACTTCGTTGCCGTACTGCAGGTTTTGAAGTCGAGGCTTCCACCCAGAACATAATCCAAGCAGGCTGACAGTAGTTACATACAAACAAAGTCGCATGATGCTCGGGACATGTGTCAGAATCTAGTCCTTCAGATACGGCTTTCAAAGGACCAGTACACCGATGTAACGAATGCGGCGTTGAGGTATAGCCATGCGATCACAACGATCAACTAATCAACCCATTGTGCCTCGAGTTAGGTACCTACCCTAGGTGAGAAGATGTTGACCGGGACTCCCAAGGATCTCCATGCTCATCTTTGCTACCTGTATGTATTAGTCTCACCTCTGCGTGAGAAGATGCCAAACAGTATCATCTTCTTCGTCATAGCTTTCTATGAGCAGCTTACTTACGTGGTTGATAGACACTGCATTGACGGCTGGTTCGGTATTTATTCCTAGCAGCCTATCGCTTAGCTATACATTCAAACAGACACGATAGTTGGCACCAAATAGCAATGTAATGGCAGAGTCTTCAATAGTTGACTAACTTGCCCTTATAAGACCAATTTTGTATCCTAGCTTTAAGTTACTCGACACGTTCATTGTGTCTATTCTATTAGTTATTGTAGACTGATCAAGTTCAGAGAATACAGACTCTCTCCGCACTGGATTCCCGCACTTTTCTCCTCAACTTCGCAACCTATCATGGTAATGCTCCTCAGGTAGTATCAAGTGCAAGATACAGCACACGGACCTCTCCTATGTTCAGCAGTGGCCTCTGTCGTGCATCCTGTCAATATATAAAAAGCAGGGGATAGGAGGGTCGGCTCAACTCGAACCAGGGGTTCGTTAACTAGGGGTCGTGCAGTTTAGGACCCCATTGACCCTTGGGATGTTTAACCTGAATAGGTGATGGCTATACTCAAAGCAGCCGGCTTGGCCTCTGACCAGTGTCCAAACTGGTGCATCCAACCCCTAATACAAACGGTGTGTCACGGAACACGGTGATCTGTACCAAACACTTGCAGTAGGAGGTCGTAGCAACCGATCTGTATAACGTCCTGGCGCGGTCTAGCGATTTTACATCATTAAACGGACGCTTACGATTTGCGGTCTACCTATCGCCCTTTTTGGCTTGAAGTCACCAACCACCCATCTTGCAGCTTGACGGTGCATTTTGCGACGTAGCTAGCTAGCGCGCACTTTCATAGGCGAGCCCTTGTCCGGGGTCCATGCGAAGACTGATAAACCGAGCCAGGTTGCAAGGAAAGGGGCATCCGTCACCGGCCGGTCAACCAGTGCCAATATACCTCGACGAAAGCACGACTGGTTGGCTGGTCTCACTGTAGTATGCGCTACACATGTAATAGCTAGTATAACTAATTCAACCTCGACTTGGCCTAAACCAAGCATGATCCCCTTTCGTGACCGTCTTTCTCCATCTTTCTCCAAGTCAGTGGTGTGAAGTGTCAAGCCGACAACAAGTCGACTTGCTGATAAAATAGGGGAAGAAAGGCTGGCTTGGGGCATCGGGTGCCAATCCAATATCTCCTCCAGAGATTTACCCTTGCAACCAAATACACAAACACTTGCTCCTAGTCTCTCCTCTGGCTCTACTATGAGAAGAGCGTTGGGCCTTGATCAACAAAAATAATCATAGTCATTCCTTCGATTTTGCTTGTGTTTGGAGAACCCCTTGACAGGAGAAGCTTTTCCCGGAATAAACCGTCATCACTCCTTTACCGATTTGGGAATATCTATCTACTTCGCCAACTCGAATGAATCTTTAAGGTTGAGTAGAGTACCTACTCACGAATTATTCATCCAAAGTCGCATCACAATCCTATCTATTTACTACGCATTTGAACCTTGAAGTTGAGTTTTTTTTAATGGAACGGCTGGTTTGGCTGGCGCAGATCGAACACATTATATTCGCTTTATTATTTGAAACCGCCTCGGCTAACTTAATAATACGACTTTACAAGGCTCAACGTGCCTGAAACATTAATACTGGGGCGTCTAAGACTCTGAAGCAGCGACTGGAGGCAAGGAGCAAAGAAGAGAAGATGGACTCGAGTTACAGATCTTCCCTCCCAAGTTTGGCAGCAGGCGATAGAGATGATACGGGCTTGAGCGCTGTTGCACATACAGGTACGAATAGCGGCCGTGCTAGTGATAACGGTGCCGACCCAAGCGCCACTGGTGGTGTAACCACAGCAGCGCCAGCACCGACCAGATCTGGGTCGGGGGTTTTGAGTTCCGCCGCAGCACTTGGCCATTCTGCTGCACCAGCACCCGCGTCGGCTGCTGCTACTGCACCACAGTCCGCCCGGGCCCAATTCCTGGTTTCTCTTTCATCATCAACAACACCACCTGATTTCAATTCCCGCGCTTCCCCATCTGCTCCCAGCTCGCCTCCATCCAAGCACAGCATTTTGCACGCGCATCGACAAAATCACAATTCCTCCAAGCTGCCTGCTTTTCGCTTCACCGATCTCAACAAGGAATCAATTGCTCCCGCTTCCTTGCTGCAGCAGCAACCGTACCAAAACGCGCACCAACACCACCACATCCCTCCCTCGCCTGTCTCACCCGATTTGGACCAATACGAAACGACACAGCCAAATACGGTCAATCAATTACCCCCACCGCCGGTGCCCAAGACCGAAACCACACAAAACCACAAGGCCACCCACGACATTGTCTCACCAATTACACCCTCAGAACCCTTGGATTCCATCAGGTCTCGGGCATCCACGTTTCAACCCGCATCGGCGCCTTTGCCCGCGACTGCATCTTCTGCTCACGTGAAGCGATCCGTGTCACTGGGTATTACTACTAGCGCCGCGCCGAACACCAGCGGTATCAGATCGCCCTCCGGGTCTACTGAGACAATCGTACCTGTCCCACAAAGACGCGCGCCTCTCCCCCCGAATACCCCATTAGAACAAGGCACTGACGCCGCCTCCAGCGGACTACCCGCGGAGGCAACAACGAGAGAGGGGTCTTCTGGTCAACGGGAGCTCTTACTTCTTAAGACTCTGCAGAGAACCGCCTCAGATGATAAGCGGGCTTCGATAGTGAGGAAGCCGCCCGTGTCATATAAACCGCGCACTAAAACAAGCGTGTCCGGTGTCACCGCATCCATCCCACCTATTCGATCTTTTAGATCTTCTGGCGAACGGCGCAGCCTGGTTCTCGATATGAACGTCAGGTCTGCGCGGGCTTACGACGGCGGTGACGATTACGGGGACGGAAACCACCGCGACAGAACACTACGCGCCTTGGAAGGAAAACGAGGCGACGAGGTCATGCAGTGGACGCCGCCTGACTCAGCCACAGAACGACCAGATGGCGATGATAGTGGAGACCTGTTTTTAAAGATCGCTCGTGAAGATTCTTCACAGCGCACTGGTGATGGTGGTAGAATATATGCGGACAATCCAAATGCAATTGTAAGTATGACGGCTGCCTTTTTTTTTTCTGGAAGTTTAACATGCAGTACCGCCTATCACATTTGGTCCATGAATCTACGTTCTACGTCAACCTTGGTCGTCGAAGATCTATTGAAGTGGTTATCATCGAAACTGACCTATTTTCTAGACTCGCGTAGCACGCAGTGCTCGGCGACCACTCTCTGTAGCCATATCATCATATCGATCTCCCTCACCTCCTCGTATATCACGGCGAATGTCCGAACAGGAGTCTCGAGCCAGAGTCGTAACTCATAATCAAGGAGAGAGGATAGGACCACCCGTATCCTTCCGAGGACATTCTAGAGAACCGCATTCTGAAGATCTCAGACATAAAGGTGTTAGTACACCACTTCGAGCCTCTCCTCTGAGTCCACGAAACTTGACCTACCAGGATACCCCGGAGGCTCCTTCCTCACACCGACGGCGGCAACCTTCCATTGACCGCGGCTCTGCCGTTTTATCTCGAATGGCCTCTCTGAAGCAGGCAAATGTAAACTATAGCCATCCTCGCGCTTACAATTCGTCACCTCTGGTCACGCATGCTGCAGATTCACAAAGGAACGATGCGCAACTCAATGAGCCGCTCACTGTCGAAGGCACAGATTCAACTAACTCGACAAATGCATCTTCAACAGTTTGGGATGAGCTTGAAGAATTAAAATCTCGAATTCATCGTCTTGAGCTAACAGGGAAAATTCCTCCTACTTCCAGCGCCGCCATATCGCGAGCTTCCGACGACCGCCCACCCACTGCACATACAAATGCCACTACAGTATCCGCGTCGCCTAAACGGGGTCCTTCGAGCGTAGTACAAAGCGCGGAAGCATCCACTGTACCAAAGGATAGCCACCCACTGCTTCACTCAGCTCTAGCTAAATCTAAAGATTTACTCGCGCCTGAGGTTTATGACGCGCTAGAGACGGCAACGGTCGATGCATTAGCACTCGCCGCCATGATGGGTACTGCTGGTCAACCAGGGCCTATCTCTAGTGGAGCGAGCAATGTCGGCAGCAATTGTGGAACAGTCACTGATCGCCAGCTGAGGAAAAAGGCAGATAGTGTTTGTCGTAGCCTCACAGAGTTATGTCTTGCGCTTAGTGAAAACGCTGGCGCACCTAAACCCCTGCCAGTGACTGCGCCTTCGGAAGAGGCTATAACTGCAAGCCCGACCATTGTACAGTTTACTGGAATTCCTGGAATTCCTGGATTACCGTCACAGAGGAGACCAAGCGTACCTGCAAATCGTGCTATTGAACTCACCATGAGCCCGAGGGCCGCGTCTCGTTATGAAGAGAAACGAGCCAACGTTCTGTCATCCAGCGCTCTTCCCGGCATACGGTTTAACGCCAACATGACCGCAACAACAGACACTCCTCCTACGGCTGGTCGTAAGAGTTCCCTCTTATTTTCACGAACTCGACGTGCCGGAACAGAAGAACCCGAAGAGGAGCGTCGGACATCTGGCATTTTGAGAAACCGCCGTGCTGGTACCGAAGAGCCTGAGGTATCATATCCACCTGACCGAAAACCGATCCTTACGCGTGGACGCCGAGCAACACTGGATCCTGGTAGCGAGGACGAGTCTCGGTTCCGTACACCGTCTCGCGCTGTGACTGAAGTAAATGGCCTTCGACCACGTGAATACATATCGCATCTTCCTCCACCTCCTATCCCAAAAGAAGCAGATACACTAGCGAATTCTGCTCTCCCGAGAAGACGCGCAGGTCCCACAACACTCAACACGCGATTAGCAAAACCTACAGTGGTGACAACGTCAACAGCGTCAGCTATTGCTACACCGAGCAGGCGGCACTTCGACAATCCCATACCAAGCCGTGAGTCAGACCTAGAACCAGCCGATGACCGACCTCAGCGGCAATTCTCTCTTGCTCGGTCTGGAAGTACGAATCGTCGGGTGACACACCGGCAGAGCATGATCGCGACACCGTCGACAGCGACGACTAGTTATTATAGATAACGCCCATACGAACCGTCACGATCATAACGACAATGTACAATCATCATTTGTCACTAAAGGCGTTTTCTAATTTGCATCTGGCATGATTAGGCGTTTCGGCTTGCACACTATATTCAGAAATACCCTTTTTGCCCAGATTTGGCGAATCCGTTTCTTTTTTCTTCTTTTATACTCTCCAAGGCTGTTTATTCGAGGTTAGATCGCCTATTTCTAATGCATTTACTGCAAGGGGGGGTAACAACGGCGGCTGCTGCATTGTATCATACATTTGCAGTTTTCGGTTGGAAAAGCATTGTCATTTAAATCGAGGCAGTAGGATTCTGCGGCGTTCTAAATATATGGATTCTATCGTCAAAGCCTTATAGGGTGATAGTGCCCAGCTCAGGAAGGGTCAGCATTGTAGTTTCAAAATAGTTATTCTATAACAGTAATTTATGATACTGAAATTCATTCAATCTTGCAATCTATATGTTAGATGGTGGGATAGTGAATCAATTTTCAATAGCTACCACCCATCGCTCTGTGCGCATCAGTGGTTTAGTGGTAAAATCCATCGTTGCCATCGATGGGCCCCGTGTTCGATTCACGGCTGATGCATTATTTTTTAGTCTTCATAGGTTCCCAGTACGGGCTAACCAGCCGGGCAAGCGGTTCTGTACCTTTTGTCTTAGGAGACGTCCCGAGCCGAACTGTGGCTTGCTTAGGCAACTTCAGGGAACCGATTCACCATGACTCAGGCCGGAGTTGTGGAGAGCTCTATCCAATTCACTACCTAGATTACTAGTGTAACTTACAAAACCAAGGTGTTTGTTACCACATCAGTACCTTCTCTTCTGTAGTATACATCGTTCTCTTGACATTTGACTTCCCTCCTCAAAACAGCTACTGTTTTCTTCCACCGACAATCTGTGGTATATTGTACGGGCACAGGGGCGGACGTCCCCGCTTCTCACCGAAGGCCGGGCCTTGAGAGCTGCCACGGCTCTGTTTTCGACCACGGCGCGTGCGCTGGTCACGGATAGAGCTCGAGGTATTGGAAGAGCGTTGATATCTTCATCAGAGATACCAGACGGACAATACACGGCCACAAAGGCTGGTGTATGTGTGAGAGAGCATACGCAACGGAGATACGGACGTGATAAAGAACTTGGTGAAATAGCAGGAAAAGGGACTATACGTCGCCATAGTACCAGCACGAAAGCCGGAATCACAGCCACAGAGCCCAGAAGTTCAACTGCTATTTTTGGTGTTCAGAGGAACCACTACGACATGACGGACGACTTCCATGACGCGGCAGACCGCATCGAGGACCACGTGCTTGGTGGTGGAGCGGGTAGAGGGGGGCGAAACCGCCGTG
Source organism: Xylaria sp. Z34 (assembly GCA_037356055.1). Taxonomy (NCBI): domain Eukaryota; kingdom Fungi; phylum Ascomycota; class Sordariomycetes; order Xylariales; family Xylariaceae; genus Xylaria; species Xylaria sp. Z34. Next base: position 88,401 of record JBAWJW010000020.1, read on the forward strand.
GAGGAGGTGGACGACGCGGTGGAGGAGGAGGAGGAGGAGGAGGAGGAGGAGGAGGAGCGGGAGGATCAAATCGACAGGTGCAAATCTCCAAGGCGCTCTCGACGCTCTTGAGACATCAGGCGCAGAATGCTGGGGTCCAGCTTGATAGTGAAGGTTTCGCGCCGCTGGATCGGGTTGTGAGTGACAAACTCGTTTCATTTTCCTCGCGTTATGGACCTTTTTCTTCTTTTACATTGATATGTTTTTCTTGCTTCCCCTTCTCATTCACATAGCTATACATGTCATATTTTCATCCATCATCTCTCGAGTGAGAGACTCGAAGTATGCCTATATCATACACGCAAGGGCGGTTCTCAGAAAGAGGACACGCCTCACGAGCTTTACGAGGGAAAATAAACGAAGAACGTTACTAACGACATATAATAGATGCAATGGCCACGTCTCCGCAGCCTGAATCCAACCGTAGCAGAGATCAAAGACGAAGTAGCGACGAACGCGAAGCAGCGGTTCAGCATGAAGCCGAACCCAGACGAATCCGTGTCATCGACGACGTCCGAGGACGACGCCGCGCACTGGGTGATCCGCGCCAACCAAGGCCACAGCATCGCGATCGCGTCCGAGGCGCTGCACGCCCCCATCACGCTCGCGACGGGAAACATCCCCGACGTCGTCGTCCACGGGACCTACTTTGCCTTCTGGCCTGCCATAGTCGCGGCCGGGGGCCTGAAGAAGATGGGTCGCACGCACGTTCACTTTGGGACCGGAATTCCTGGCGACGACGGCGGTACCGGCCAGGTTCACAATGTGGAGGACGAAGAAGAGGGCGCGGCGCAGAACAGGCCTAGAGTCATCAGTGGCATGCGTGCCGATGCGGAAGTGCTCATCTTCGTGGATGTTGAGAGGGCGCTGCGGGATAGCGAGGCTAGTAGTAGCGAAGCTGCTGATGAGAGAGCAGGGGGTGAGATCAAGTGGTGGATGAGCGAGAACAATGTCGTGCTCACCGAGGGAAATGTCGAAGGCCTCGTCCCGCTGAAGTACTTCAAGGAGGTAAGGGGCCGACGGCAGGGCGTTGGTCTGTTGTGGAAGGATGGTGAGAAGGTCGCTGATTTGCCGGATGGTGTTGTTGCTAGAGTCCCTCAGGGGAAGGGTCGAGGTGGCGGTGGAGAGAGGGGTGGACGCGGAGGGCGGAGGGGAGGAAGGGGACGGGGACGAGGTTCGTGAGGGTAATGGTTTAGTAAATCCTCGAGACACTCTGGGGTCCTTTTTAAGTCAGATATGGCTTTCTACAGCAAATTCGTGAGCCTCATTATGTAGCGTTACGACGATACTCACACCTGACAGAGGGGAAAAGTATAGTCTATTATAATCACTCTCCGATTTGACACAGGGCACACGGTATTAGGTTAGAAGACCAAAATACATGTTGAATTCGTCATCGTAGTCATTTTAACGCTATTACATCTATGATATACAACAAGCCCGCTATTCCAGTTCAAAAGTGTCAACGTGCCTATCGCTGTCATCAACAGAGTCTTCGACATCAAGCACCACCCATCGTTCCTCGTGTTGGGTAATCAGCCCATCCAAGCCCGCGCCTAACTAAGCGCCGCCTTGCTGGTGCTGGTGGTGGTGCTCTCGAATAGGCGATGGCGAAGAAATCTAATCCGCGCCACCGCCTGTGTGCTGTGCCAGGAATGCCTCATCCGCTGCCGCGCGTTTCTTCTTCTCATCTTGTAGGAGTTTTAGTAGATTCTCGGCGATCATCTCCTTAGCGGCCTTCTTGCCCATGATGTTCTCGACGCGGCTCTTTAATACATCGAAGGGCATGATAGCGTTGAAACCGCCGAAGTCCGCATACCCACTGTAGAACAAACCCTGTTCGTCGCTAGGCTCAATTTTGTACGATGGAGGGGAGATACCCAGGGCGGTGCAGAGCTCGCTTGCTTGATGCAAGGCTGAAGGCTGGCTGGCATCGAACGGAGAAGCAGGAATGGCGGCGGGAGGTAAGAAAGGCTTTGTAGTAGGAAAGGGGCTACTGGGGGGTTTGGGCTGTGCCTGCTGCTGCTGCTCTTGTTGTTGTTGTTGTTGTTGCTGGTTCTGTTGAGAGAACAGGCTGGTGCTCTTGGGGAATTTCACACCACCTCTCCGCGGCATGAATCCGTTGTCCCGTAGCCAGTCGACCGCGCATTTCGCTGCGTATCTCTTGGCGTCCCTCTTCTTTGCAAACGTCTGCTGGTCACTGTATGGGAGTGTCGCCGCTGCCTCGCCCAGAAATACTTGGCACTTCCAGCGGAGCGCGCGACCAGTAGGATCAAACGGGCTCTCAACAAAATTGAGTTCTCGAGAGCCTTGAAAAGGATGCGCAGCTCGGTATTCTAACGAGAGTATTAGTGCAGCGGCTCTAGAGATAACGATCACAAGGGCGCCATTGTTATGAAAACGAAGCCGTGTGAAAAGTGAATAAAGATGAAGTCGAAGTGGGTGTTTGAGGCGGAATGAAATATGGTAGGATACTTGCCTTGAAGATGTCCAATCCAGTTGAATTCTCCCAGCTCAGGCTCTACCACAGACACAGACTCGACCTTGAGAGCATATTCGAGACTGAGAAGAGCACTTCGCAGCCTGTCTGTCAGGGGTGTGGGTGCTAGTCGCTGTTGACCGACCCAGGCCCCAATCAAATCGTACGTAGTCGAGGACACTTCGCTGGTAGCGGCCATGATTGAGCACTATTTTAAGATATATCGGGTTGGTGCCTGCCGGTTACTCAGATGTTCTGCACTCGCAAGAACTGGAGGAGCGTATTTGTTGTTGCGCGTGAATGAAGCGAAGCGGAACGGGTATGTCTTATAGGGACTTGAGGCCATGGAGGGATGGTGGGGTTGCTGTGGTGGACCAACATCAACAACTACCTACCTAAACAGCCTAACGAGTCGAAGTCTCCAATAGAATCTCACTAAATTGGTCGTTGTGCAACCTCAGCAGTGCAAGTGCACCATGCTTCTGGAGGGAGGAGGCGTATGGCTGCATGTGCTGCTGACGTCGGTATTACAAGTACCAGGTAGGGAGGTGACTGATCAGGTACACCCGCCCTTTGCACCAAAGTCACCCCCTTTGGATGTATGTCTGCACTGAAATAACAAATCTGTAAATGTCAAAGTACTAAGCAGGAAGCACTTCAGAGGACACAATCTAGGTAGCTGCTAGAGGTCGCTGGTTGCTCAAAGACGACCCCAATTTACATTGTATTTAAAAGTCACGTAAAAATCTTGGGTATCATTGGTAGGTCACAGTACCTACATGTTTTTGACATGGACCGTCTTTCCTTTTCTTTGTCTTCTTTTTTTATCCTCCCTTTTTTTTTTACCCCTCCTCGAAGAAACCTCCATCGCTCTCGTCGCCACTTGAGGCGGGCGATTCTGGTAATTGCTGATGTTTGTCCTTGCTTCTGACCTTGAGTTGGCCGGCTTTCGTTGCGGAAGACTGCTTCGGAGAGCTTTCTTGGGACGATTTACTCTTCGAATCTGCTGCCGACTTGCGCTCTTGAATCTGCACTAGTGCACGGATACCTTTCTTGGACGCCTTTTCTATTGTATCCCATAAAGGCGGCCTCTCTGTATGTAAGGATCGTGCTGCTGCGCTAGCCTCTTCTGCTTTCTCCCCTTTCTGAGAGAGTGATGATACAGGATACAGACTGACATAGCGTTCCCGATGTGGGAAATACTTCGCGTATAGAGCGTCGACCTCGGCGATGTGTAGGTCAGCTTGGAGCTTCTTCCTCTCTTCTTCGTCGGTTATGGTCTTTAATTGGGCCCGAATTTGTTTTGACAGTCGATCTGCTTTCTTTCTTTCTGCAATTACCATAGTTTAGAAGTTGGTCAATTTAATCGGTAACGTATCGGATTTCAAACTATCACTCACCGAAAAAGCGAACCATGTGGTACTTCTTAATCATGGCGCTCCTCCTCTTTCCATCGGCGAGATCGTCGAGCTTCTGTTTATGGTGATCCAACTCTTTTTCGAGCTCATGTTTCACGTTGGCTGGCAGGCTATCTTCGCGATTCAGCCGTCTCTCTATCGTCCTCGCTCGTTTCTTAAGCCAGTTGATGCTGGTGGGCTTCTCTTTGGAAGGGCCCTTCTTTTTCTTGTGTTTCGAACTCTGGTAACTCGGGGTGTGTTCGTGCGTCTCGCTGGCGACCGAGGTGTCGGCGCTGTACTCAGAGAACTTCCTCTTCGAGTTCATTGTTGCATCTAGCAAGTTGTCCGGTACGCGTGTGTTGCAATTGCAGAATGTCGCAAGAAGCAGAGGGGCGGTTGATTGCTCGTGAATTTTCTGGGTTGGGTAAGAAAAGTTACAGTACTTAGTCTATAGAATTCTTTGATTGGCCAATGGAGCTAGCATAGGTGGGGCGGCCGATGAGCGCCCGTAGTATTTATTATAAGTATGGATTGTAAGCTACTCGAAGCATCCCAATAAGTAAACCAGCCAGGGCGGGCTTGCGACATTGTAAATAAACTTCAGCCTCCTGGGCTCTGGATCATAATGATTTAAGCCATAGATGTTTTTATTGAAAACTACGGGCTGGAATGATGGGAATTTCATAGGCCATCTGACTGACACCTCCCGGCCACAGCGCCTCGCAAGTCATCTCATTCAAGCACCAATCTAATCAAGCTCTCAACTCACAAATGAGCAAGCACGGTCGCTGGCATCTGTAGTAGCCGGGTCGCTCGGTGAAATTCATAGCTGGAAGCTTCATTGTTCGACATGGCTCAATATTCCAACTCGAAGTTGTTGGACAGACCCGAACCTGGTCTCATCAAGTGGTCCCCGAATCCGCGCGATGACAATTTCCTACATGTCAACCTACAACACCGCACTGTCCAGCTATATAAACCTACTGGACATGCGCGGCGTGGTAGATTCGACTATGAGAGAGTCGCTAAGCTCGACGATATACCTCCCCTCAGCACCTATGACTGGTCGCCTGGTTACCCTGGACTCGTCGCCATTGGCACTGCTTCGGGTACTATCAACATCCTTAACCTCAACGATACCACAAACCACTATCTAGAGCAACGGTTGAAGTTCACTCGCTTTTGTCAGGCTATCGCCTTCAACACAGGCACTTTGCTAGCTGTCGGTTTAGAGCGTGTGCGAAACGATCAGTGTCTCCAGGTTTGGGACATCAACCGTCTTGCTGAGAGCAAACCGAATACGTCTTGGCCGTCGCTAGATGGGTCTATCTTAGGCGAAGCGGTTCATCGATTCGAACCTTCTACTACCGTATCTAGCACCAGGTTCTTCGAAGATAGTCCACAAACACTTGTTGTCGGTATTAGAAATCAAGGCATCAGAATTTATGACCTTAGAGGTATTTTTACTGTCTGCCTTTTCTTTTGCGTGTTTAACTGACGGAATCAAGACCCTAATGGTGCCGTCATCAACTATCAAACGAAATGTAACAACAATTTAGCTATCGACTATGCAGACTCTAACTATTTTGCCTCTTCTTCACTGGACCGGCCCGGCATTGTCATTTGGGACCGTCGGGCAACTTCAAGGCAACCATCGTCGCCCTCTTATCTTGATGCTGTAGATACGGACGGCCTGCCTTGGGGCGCAGCGCTTAATTTGGAGAGGGCAATCGACATTAACCCGAGTAACGTTCCTGACAGGGGCTCTCTGGTTCGTTCGATACGATTCTGCCGCGACCATCGTGGTTTGTTAGCTGTACTTTCTCGGACAGGCCAACTACGAGTTCTTGAGACGACGAAAGAGTTTGCTTCCAGGGAACGCCACTATGAGAAGAGTCCAGAAATTCTAGAGGCAAGAAAGTCTTATGAGCTGGACATGGGCTTCACAAATGGGGAGTCCAAACTTGATCAGATCGTTTCTTTTGATTGGGTTACGCTCGACTCGCCAGCAGTGACACCTCGAGCATTAGTATTGCGCGCCAGTGGTGCCTACGAGATTTTAGAGAAACCATCTTATACATCGGATCACGTATATAAAATGGTGCCGTGGCAAGCACCATACCGAGGACTTGAAGGTATAGTCTTGTCGTTCTATTATACAAATTCCGAAGTACTGACAATTAGACAAGAGGGCACCAGCTATCATAGCCTGATGCGATTCGATAGTTCTCAACAACCAGAGATGATGGGGCCTATCCTTTTTGATGATGCTGTCAAAGACATACCTTTATTCGGGAACGAAAAAATTCCAGTCGCAACCATTGCTTCGCATGTCTTGGAATTACCCCCGCCAGAGGCAGATATTGTTCTAGATCTTGAGGCAAAGGACAATGTTCCGCAACTGTTTACTGAGGCAACTACGACAACCGGGAAGATTCTCGCCTTGAGAAAACAGTCGCAGAATATTAGCCCATATCAAGAGTCATCAAGCGGTGATCAGCATACGGCTAAGCTTGGTGACGGCCCAGTTTCAAATCGGCAAGCACATGAAAATCTTCTCGCAACTACACTCAATACAAGAGGGTTTCCCAAAGCAGCACAGATCGTCTTAGATCATATTATGCTACTCCGCTCGAAAGAAAAGTATCTGTTTGATTATCCCGCTAATATAAATATCGTATCTGACGATCCATGGCTGAAGGACTTGTGGCTTTGGGTGGCTAGTACGTATCGTGCATCTCCTTTTATAGATGCCCATATGTTGACACATTTTTCTAGGAGCCTCGAGTGCTGCTCATGATGATGGTATGGTAGCTCAAGGGATCGATTATAGCTTTCTTGGAGTCATACCTATCTGGACCAAAAATCTGGGTCAGTTGAGTATATTTGATAAATATTGGAATGACGAATCTAATTTGCAGCCTAGGCAATCAAGGAGCCTCTAGACTCACTCACGGATTGGCACTCCCCGACGACGCGGCGTGGGACGATGGTTTAGAGAAATTATTGAGCACTAGTAAGACGGAGGATATCACCTATGGCAAATTAGAGACGAAGAGAGCGACGCGTAGAGAAGCAGCCATGCGTGTTTGTGACTGGGGACAGAAGTCTTTAGACTCAGAGTGCAAGGATTACGCAAAAGTCCCTGCGCCTGAAAAGAACTCATTCTCGTTCACGAGAGGCGCAGCTCGCGCACTTTTTAAAGGTGATTTCACGGAAGCCGTCAGCATCCTCAAGACGGCAAGTGCGGAATACCCAGAACTTTTATTCGTGTCTCTCGCTCTCCAGCTCGTCAGCAGAGGCGACAAGAATCTAGCCAAAGAGCAACTTGACTTCGATGATACTGTCGCCTCGAAGACTGACCCATATCTTCGAGCCATCTCATCGCTAATCGCAACTAACAACTGGGAGACTATTGCAAACCAGGAGTCGCTTCCGCTACGGGAACGCACTTACATAGCCCTCCGAAACTTCGACGACGAAAAGCTGACGCCGTGGCTTGATGCCGAGCTGAAGAAGGCTATAGAAACGGGCGATATCGAGGGCATCGTGCTGACCGGCATAACAGACAATCTAGTCGACATATTTGCCAAGTATATCGAGAAATTCAACGACATCCAAACGGCCACGCTCGTGCTGTCTATCTGCTCTCCACGGTATATCGACGACTACCGCTGTCTGGTCTGGCGCAACGCGTACAGGGCGTATCTGCAACGACACAAGGCGTTCCTCCAGCGCACCAAGTTCGAGGTAGAGAGCACCAAGAAGAGCAAGCACCACGGCGTCCCCACGATCAAGCCCCCCTCGCGCCAGATCGCGCTGCGGTGCGTGTACTGCGACGCCGAGTACGAGCTCGCCTCCAAGGTCGGCGCGGGAGGCAGTTCGAGCATGGGCATCCCGTCCAACTCGACGGCCCAGGCCCAGGCCCAGACACAGGGCCACGCCTCGAACCACCTGACGGCGACGAGCATCAACGCCGGCGTCAGCTGCCCGAGCTGTGGCCGCCACCTCCCGCGGTGCGTCGTGTGCCTCGAGGTCGTGGGCATCCCGCGCTCCGACAAGCCCGAGCTGTCTCTCGACCCGCAGGTTCGCCTCGCGGCCAAATTTCCGACCTTCTGTCTTAAATGCGACCATGTGCTACACCTCGACCACGCGCGCCAGTGGTTTGCGCGACACGTCGAGTGTCCGGTTCCCGAGTGTCGGTGTCGGTGCAATTTCAGGGCGAACCCCGAGTTGAATTATGGTTGAATGGTCTGCTATCTGAAGGTCGATCGAATCAATAGTGTACCTAGCGGCATATGCTCTGTAATTTCTGCTACATTCCAACTATAGCCCGCTCTCGTTCCGTCTTGGTGCGTAAAGCAATCTGTTTTTGGTGTATTTTGTTTCGCTCGGTAGTGCCATGCCTTCTATCTCATAAGTTGATAGCTGTGTGAGAGCTATGGTATCTTGATACGCATTAAGGCGGAGTATTCAATTCCTACTGTAGAGAATCGTATAAGGAGAGGGTTGTATAGTGACGTCTAAACAGAGAGAGGGCTCATCCCATAATCTAGGCGTAAGACACAAAGACGTCAGGACAATATTACAAAATTACACATTCTTTCAGGGGTATTATACTAATTATGACTTAAATCACTGTGAAACACATCATACAAGTCTACTAAAAGACAAGTGACTTCCAAGGCGGGACGTCCTCGGTCTTACGACGTCGGGGTCCTTCTTTCTCCTCGGCCCGTAACCTTTCCTCCATCTGCTCCATCCAGACCTCCTCGGCGGCGAGGGCGTCCCGCTCAATCAGCTCCATGGCTTTCAGCTCCGCGAGCATGTCGCGCACCAGGCTGCGACATCCACACAATGTGCGCGCGAGGCCGGAGAGCGGCTTGTCGCCTTTCGCCTCCGTATCGCCGCCTGTTGTCTCTTTCCTTCTACCGTTTTTGAGACTTTCCGGCTCATCGGATTCGACGTGCCCGAGCTGAGCGAGTGTCCGCCGCCACCCTTCTAATATGCGCACCAAGCCTGCGTGGTCGCGCTTCCAGGCGCTCGCGTCTAGATCGCTGACGAAGACACCGAGCTCCTCCTCTTCTCCCCCGTCACCTATTCCGAATCCACCACCACCACCGCCGCGAGCCAAAAGTCCGTCGATATCGCCACCTTGCTGCGCGGCCCTGATCTCGGCGACCCGGAGCGCCCAGTCTTCGAAGGCGCGCACAGCGCGCTGATACCGTCCCCCAGGTTCGCCGAGGGCCCAGACGCCATTGAGAACCTGATCGAGGTGTTGGATTTTCTCATCGAGGGGTAACCTCTCCCGTTCACGACCCCTCCTATCCCCATCCGTTGCTCCGTTCTCCTTCTCAGGACTGGCGTTTGCCCAGCGTATCAGATCCCGCAACCCTCTCGCCTCTGCGCTTTCTCGCTCGACGGCCCGCAGCTCCTGGTCCGCAGCCGCGAGCTCCCTGAAGCGCGCCCCGAGTTTGGACCGTGCGCTCGCGTGCCAGGAGGCCGAGACGCTGTGCGCTTCGCGGTGCAGGAGGGAGAGCTGCAGGAGCTCGGTCTGTAGACGGCTTGTCTCGGCTGTTATGGCGACGTTGACGGGCTGCTTGGATGGCGAAGGGGGCGCGAGGAAGGTCGACGTTAGAGGTTTGGGAGCGAGGGACTTTGCGGGACTGTAGTGCTGCTGGTTCGTGTTGAAGGCGGGTCGACGTGGGGCGAGGGCTGAGGATGCAGCTGATGAGAGCGGTTGTAATTGTGGTTGCGACTGTGAGGATATGCGCGCGTGCTTCGTTTGTGAGCGGGTCTGCACCCTGCTCGATGTCACGGATGCCGTCTGTGTGGTTGTGCTTGTGGATGAGGCGGTGGAGGGTGCTGGGCTCGGGTTGGATCGCGGGGGCGCTCGGGACAGCGGCTGGAGCCTTGTCGCGGCCGTGAGGGCTGTGGCGGAGGATTTTGCCCTGGCGTGGCCTATGAGACGCTCTTTCGGAGCTGTCGTGGAAGCAACTCCGGCTGAAGACCTCGGCCTCGCCGATGTGCTGGCTGATCGGCTTATGGCAGCGGAGGATGTCGCCGTTGGGGACGGCACTTGGCGTATCGATTGGGCCCTGCCCAAGGGTTTGATAGCTGCTGGGGCTCCATTTGTGTTTCCGGCTGATCTGGAGGACGTTTTCGTTGACGAGCCACCAGAAACCTGCCTAGAAGTCAACGCTGTTGGTGCTCTCGCTCGTGACGTCGCGGTTGTTGTCGTTGGCGGGGGCCTCATGGGCAGCCGACTTGGAGACACGTTCCTCGCCTCATTTTGGCTATTCACAGGCTTATTTTTGGTCAAACCATTGTCTTTGGTTGCGAGTTGTCGAATTGACCGTGTCCGACTTAGTCCAGTTGTCGAAGACATGGTGTCAGTTGTGAGGAATTCGAGGTTCGCAAAATGTTTCGGCTTGTTTACCGACTCTAGGTAAGCCGGACAACTGGCTTCGGGTGACCCCTGATACCCACCCACTGGCTTGGGTTAGTGTCCGCTGTAGCAACGCCGGCAAGTGCCGGTAGCGTAGCGGTAAATCACTAATTCGAGATTAAGTACTGTAGGTATTATGAAACTCGTCGGTCCAAAGGTATTTAGTTCTTAGGCTTTGCTACCTACTTAGGCCCCCCCCCTCCCAAAAGCTCAGAGTCACTTTCTCTCGGTAAAGTCTTCATCTCAGTTCGCACCATGCTCAGGCGCACCACCAGCAGGGCCCCATATGGACCGCTCAACTAGCCATTCCATCTTGCCACTCTCTTTCTCTACCCGTCCAAACATGAAGCTCTCAAAGCTTGTATCAACACCATCCACCTTGATTGTTCCAGTCATATGGGCTGCCAATCGATCGCCATCGCGAAGGAACTCATCTCTGGGATGCGAAGTGTATGTTAGTGTCTCTGAGGGGTATTGGCAATACGTTGGGAAACGGCTTACACCACCGGCTCATATTCACTGATCTTAGAACGCCACTCCTCAATTCCTTTCACGTAAGTGTCCAAAGACGAACGCTGGCCGTTCATGACGTGGTAGAAAGTTGGCGTTGAAGTGGCTTCCGCATAACGAATGGACTCCTCGGGTGGCCCAGTGAGACTCCATTTCATCGCCCGCTGGAATCCTTCAAGCGTAGAGGTATATTCGGACATGGTGACTAAGGGGAGTGACGAGAGAAGGATAAAAGCAAAGCCAATAGAATAGTTCAGAGCGACTGGTTTGATAGCAAGCAGTGGAAGACTGCAGGCAAGGCAGTCTTTTATACACGAGCGAGTAGCAAAGCCACTGTCAAAACCGACTTCACTTAGAATCACTTACACCAACAATTTTGGTCGTTTAACCTGATTGCATATGAAGTAAATAAAGAAGTGGGCGGGAAAGCATATTTTAGTGAATAATTACAACGTTAGAACGACAGCGGTTAGTTGGAAGTCATCATGCACATTTAGCTTATGCACAACAACCAACTAACTCCCACAACCTGCTTGGTGACTATTTCGAAATACATCTCCCAATCATCATCTTGTGCTACTTGAATATACAGTGGCATTGGTAGTGGGCATCATGTTACCTGAAGATATTATCGTTCACGTATGGCACTTTCAATTCACAGATGTGTCCCGACTTTGTTCTCACACTCGACATCCACAGCCCCCTCTCTAACATATATTGTTGCTAAAGACGAAATCTGCTCCCGTAATACAGAGATCGGTCTCGCACAGTTTTCTTTGCCTATTGAGAACCTATAAGAATGAACTTTCCCGTGGATCTCTGTAAGATTCCCGCTGCCCCCCCTCCGAACGGCTACAGCAGCAATTTCAACAATCCCACCTCGCTGGGCCCAGCTTTCATAGGCATCATTGCATTCACCACCGTATGGGCGATCGTTTTCACTTTGGCCAGACTCTATATCAACTTGCGAAAGCTGGGCTGGGCTGATTGTGAGCTCTATGAAATCTCATACACGTTGATCCATGTTTCTGACTAGTACATCGGCAAGGCTTTAATCTAATCGCTCTTCTGCATTCCGTAGCAATCCTAGGTATTGAAATTGCTCGTAGGTATCCCCGTTCGCGATAGTATCAGTAGACTAGAACAAAAAGAATACTCTTGTTGATGACCTGCTAGACTTTCGGTTCGCACGCCATATCTGGGACGTGCCAGCTTGCTTCTTTGATGTGGCGTACACACAGGTAATCGGTGGTATTCTGACGCTCACATTTCTGGAGTGAATGTAGCTAATAGCATTCAAAGGAGACATACGTCCTAGCCGTTCTGCTTCAAACAGGCGTCTTCTTTGCCAAAGCATCCATATTCCTTCTCTATCTCTGGCTTTTCAAGGTTCAGAGACCTATGCGTATCGCCGTCTATACCGGAATCGTCTTCTCATTCTGCTTGTACGGAGCCGGCACTGCAGTCGCTACGTATTACGAAATACCAAGAGCAGGCGAAAAATGGACGGATACACTGGATGGCCGAACAGAGATTACGCTCCCCTGGTGGCAAGCTCAATCCGGTCTGAGTGTAGTACTAGATTTATACATATTTATTCTTCCGTTACCTGTTATCGCAAAATTAAGATTACCTATCCAGAAAAGAATACAACTCGTTGCGGTATTCTCACTGGCGGTCTGGTAAGTCCCGCACTGGTGCTCCTTCCATGTCGAAAGCTAATGTTCACATACCAGTGGTATTGGTGCCAGCATCGCCTCTTTGATAGAGAGGATAAATATTGCCCATGCTTACGATCAAACATGGATATCCGCCATTCTATCTCTATGCTCGTGGGTTCCCTAAGCCTCCTGTAGAGGCACTACTGTCAAGTTATCATTATGCTGACTGTATTTCTTAGTGTTGTTGAGCTTAACGTAGCTATAATCCTCAGTTCCGCGCCTGCCTTTGCTAGTTTCACACGGGTTTATCTTCTCGATCTACCTGTTGTGAAACCGATCTTATCAGGCATTTGTTTTAGCAAAAGAAGATTGCGCGATCCAGAAACTCCACTTGGAGGTCTGGAGGGCAGGTATGAGAACAACCATGCCGAAAGACAAGGTATTAGTAGATGTGGTGTTGTGCTGGGTCGTAACCATCGTTATTACGAGTTGGACGATGTCTCGACTCTCAATAACGGGTCTAATTTGGACTAAGGAACTTTGAGATAGTCTAGGGCGATTTAAGAAAATTTTAGAAAAGGGCTTACAGGTGTTATACGCACTGACGGACTAAATCTAGGTCCAAAATTAAGGGCCTGCGTATTAGGTAAATATACAAACAATGAAGTTTTGTGCGAAGTTTCTATAGGTGTTTGCCTGATCTGCCAAAATAGCAATACGAAGTGAAAAGTCGACAACGAGAAACTACCTGGCTTTTCAGACATGTAGACTGTAAACATCCTAGCCTAATTAATTAGAAAGGGGGACGAATACTCACCCCCTCTAAAGCCTTGTGGTTTATCATAATTCAAGCACTCTTCTAAGCCCTTTCTAAAGCAAGGGGAATTATAGTTGGTTTAGCAACCACTATAATCCACATTGATCTAACCCGACAATTGTGTGAATATGCTACTTCTCGATAAGAAACTAATCAAGAGGTGTTAGGCGTTTTCTACACCAACAACAACGCAACCAAAATCTGCCCAGCTTACGGATGTTGGTCATTCGTTCTTGACGTGGACAATAGGACGCATAGCCTAGTGAGTTCACGCTCCACCGAACATTCGTCATACTAGTAAATGTGCTTCTTGTCGTGCTGGCCTATCCACTATAGCCCAGGAAGATACTATGCTGGCGCATTCATGAAGGTCGTGATTACAGTTGCTTATCAGCTATAACTTCCAGCTTTGCAAGCTGGAAGTTGTTCGTTGGATCTCTTAGCGCGTGGCGAAGATCCCAAGGCCGTGGACGAAAGTGGCATTCACAAAACGCAAGTGAGTTTCCCAGATTCTCTAAAATTAACATCTTTGTTTGTCGATTTTCGTACAGTATGGCACATTCGTTCGCGTTACGGAGCGCTACGGACCCCCGGAGACCAGGGGCATTAGGCACGGCCCCTTGACCCGTACATATAACAACGAGGGCTTGTGGTCAAGGGCTCCAAAAGTTCTTTCGTTTCCCGTTGATCCACCACTTGTGTAGAAATCTCTTAGGGTTGCAATACAACAAGCAAACCGCAACGCTGTTCACGGTAACTTTTCATAGGTCTCATTGCAAAACACACCGCCAATTTATTCACAGCTTTCCATAGCTGTTTTACTGTAAGACATACTGTAAAGCTGATTGATAATCTAGCCTTCCCATAATTATTATATTGTGAGTCATACCGGAAAGAAAGTTGCCAATTCGCCAGGATCTTGTAACCAACGCATGCAATTTAGGTAACCGACCCAATGCCAAGAATTTACGATCCCTACACTACCCAGGTAACCTTAGGAATCATGTATTGCTATACAGGGCAATTCGTGTTGTCAGGTGCGAAGGCGTCTCTCTCCCCTAGACTTTGAATGTATTTTATAAACCTCTCGTGAATCAGCTTGCGCAGCATTGTCTATGTCATATGTCATGTCATTCTCACTTTGAATTGGTTACTCTATCATGGCACTCGTCAGGTCAGAATATGTATTTCGCCTCTTATCCGTTTTGGGACTTCTCGCCCAATGGGGTGCTATGGTTGCGAATGGCACTCTCTTGAGTCTCATGGTAACATCTTGGGAAGGCCAATTCCCCAATGGCGTTCCTATGAAAACGACATGGACTGGACTGTGGCCCTTCGACTACGTTCTTGGCCTGCTTGTTGCCTTCTTTTACCCTCTCCTCAATGTCACAGACCTTGATAACCCGGCGCCGATGCTGCTATTGACCGACTTGCTCATATCTCTGAGTGTCTTTAATTTTATGGCTGCTGTTGAGGGCCGGCGAAGAAAGGATGCGAGCTTGTTAAGATAGTAAGAATCTTGCTAATTGCGATAATCCTATGGACTGACATTGCCTAATAGCCCAGCAGCGTGGCAACTCGCATGGCAATTTTTCGGTGCGGCTACTATCATGCCAATATATTTACACTCTTATATTAAAGATCGAGCATCTAATACGGCTTCGCTCACAACCGACCAAGCCAAAATATTGCCATTCACAGCGATCTGGACTGTCCTTACCAATCTCCTTCTGCTCATTCCTGGTGTTATGGGCGCCTCCCCATTCATCATCCAATTGTGTATAGTTGTCTGGTTCTTCTTACCTCTCGCTACTAAGTTCGTTCAAAATCGGATCAGTCCTCTTTTTACATATGATCGTCCTAACGGGGCCTACAATCCTGTACTTATTGGTTACGGGATCGTCGGCTCACTCAGCGCCATCGTTCACGTTGTGGTCGGACTCTGGGCTTGCAACTCATCGGAGATGAGTTGGGCAAGAATGTACTGGCCGGCGTATAGCGCGGTCCAGCCTGGACCGAGTCTACTCTTGCTGGGGGGTACGCTATTTTGCCAGTATGGCCACATGAGCCTCTGCAGCTCCGTCATTGCTCTTGCAGCATACACAGTTGGTCGGGATACTTCCGTTACGAAGCCCCCTCCGGGTACGGCACGAGCTGGTCATCTTATTGTATCAGTGATTATCCTCGCGGTGGTCTTTGGTCCAGGTACTGGAGCTGCTTGGCTGCTCTACAGGCGGGAATTGGAAATTAATAAGTCTTTTGCAGTAACAAAGGATCTCTAGCGCAGGGAATTCCACTGCATGGCTCTGCCATGTTGCGTATAGGCTGGTGTTGTGGAAAGACCATTGTAGGAGCAGAACTTGTCTGAAAGCAGTCCACATCCCAATCCTCCTACGTACCATGCTCAACACAGACTCATATAAGCCGCTGGAGTTTATGTTAATAGTGCGCTTGAGAATATTGCCAGACTTGATTAAGTGATCCGCTATATCTCTGCCAGGAATTTTGTCACAGAATAACAGGGAATCGGTAGAGCTGCAGCTGTTTCTCGTCAGTATAATTCCTTCTTGGCCATATACTATCTAAAAATGCGGTGGAAGTCAATGGGCGCCGGAGCGGGCGTCGTTGAAAGCACCCTAGAACGGGATACCAAGCGGTGCCGGCCTTGGCAAAAGGATCGGAGACCCAATCATGGAAGACAACCTTTTGATCTCCATAGGGTGGACTCGCTGCAGAGAAGTCTCGAGCCTTTTGAGCTCTTTCAGTGGCTCGAGATTGCCTCGGTTATCACCCGCCTTGCAGAAACTATCCGTGAATGTACAAGAATGGCCGGGCCAGGTCCATCCTTGGAGGCCGCGGAGATCGTCCTCGATTTCAGGATGTGTCTTCGTACAACAGTCAACCAACTTGACCTTGATAACATCCCAGCGAAGGATCGAATGACGTGCCTTCAACGTTTATTGTAATTAGTATAGTAACACCAGCCCTTCGCCATGCAGCTTACAGGTGCTTGGATAAACCCGGCTAACAGCTTCAAGCTGAGGCCCTTTCTATCACGGTGCCAAGCCTAAGGCGACGGAGGGTCATGCAGCACGGCCTCCGGTCCGGCTAAATGAGGATAGAAAAAAATCTTTGTAGTATAGTTGGACGACGATCGCGGACCGGGGTTTCTCCAATATTTCGGCGGTGGCTATAATTTTGTCCTGTAGATCGTCTCTCAATGCCTTGGATTTATGTTGTCAAGATTGGCATATGTCGCCCCCGTGCGACTTTCCTACATCGCAGTACTGGAGGATAATGCGTATAGCCATGTTGATCTCTGACTTTTCAAATGGCTAAATCACTGAAGCATGCTTCGCTGTTGAGTGGAGAGGGGTTCCATATTCACATTTTTCTTGGTCTATAGTAGATTTATGGTAGCAGCCGATAGTCCTTCATTCCTTCAATTCTCCGAATGTGTGGCAGATCTGCACAAACATGGATGTTGCAAGATGAGACGATGTCCGTTAACTCACAAAATTATGTCACCTATTGATATCAAGAAATCTCGCCCATTGGCCCGTGACTAGAATCAGGTTTCTATGTGGGGTCCCTGATCGAGGAACAAACTGACAACACTTAAATCATGTGAGGCTGTTTCACAGCTCCATATTCCGTACCATGCTTATCCTCCTGTAGACCCCTATTGATTGTGACGCCAAGAGTTCATAAAGAATTTCTTTATCTGCAATTTGACAGTTTTATATGCTCGTCACTTGCCACCGCATAAAAAGTGTAACCCTGATGTCAATATACTACTCTATCTAAGGGCTAGATCAGTCTAGATGAGGCCTTGAAAGGTTGCAGTGCTTCTTTGACCAATGAATAATGCTGTGCGAAGACGGTGTCTAGACGAAGAATAGCCTTCTTGCTAATTATCATCGTAGTCGATCGTTGTCTGTTGAAGTGGGTGTTGGGGACTAAGGCGAGTATCAAGGTTCCGTTCGTTGAGTATATAAACTCGATGAGGTGCTAGCATATGTACATGTTGTCAGAACATACATCGTTATTCCATCTACTCAGCTATTCTTTTCTTTTACCCACCAAGAAACACCTGCAATTCCTGGTTTACTCAACCTAAGTCGCCATCATGAAGTTCACTCTGGCTATCATCACTATTGCCACCGTCGCCTCGGCTCAGTCTTGGTCTGATATCCCAGCTTGCGCACAACCTTGTATCCTCGACGCTGCAGCCAGCACCACTAACTGCGCGTCTGACGACTATGCGTGCATCTGTGAGTTAGACACCAAATGGAAATACGTTGGGTGACACGAAAGAACACCACTTGGTTCTACTAGAGTCGGCCAGGGTTTCTTTGTCAATACAAATAAGATCCAAAGCTGATAATGTTGTCTAGGTGCTTCTCAAGATGTAGTCGAGCCCGCAGCCGAGGAATGCGTTGTCGCTGCCTGCGGTGAAGAGGTGGCCGATAACGAAGTCGTCCCAGCTGTTGCAGCCTTATGTGCTGCTGTCTAGGTAAGTCCTAAAACTTCATTTTCTCTTGAGCCACCTTGGCTAACCTTTAACTTGATAGATCCCTTAAAATTGATGCAACAGCGGTAAAATCGTCCTTGGAAGTGTACTGGTGGTTTCCTGATGTTCAAGTGGCTACTTGCGAGTCCTATTGCGAATGAATATCGAGGACTGTCGTTTCATTCATCATCAACTCTCCTCACGGATTATTCACAAGGGTCATACTGTTCGTAGGGCTATCCATATAACCGCCTCACTATCAATTCGAAGCATGTGAAGATTTCTCAGCCGGCGCTATATCACTGGCTAACCCACTTGAGATGTCATGACATTGATGAATACGAGAATTTGTATGTAGACTGCCAAGGAGACGTAAGGGGCTTTCCAAGAAGCAACAACAGCTTAAGACATACCACGTTTTTACATGAGCTGATGTCAATAGGATTACGTGTCTTAGTTCACACTGCTAGTAATTCCAGTATTGAGTATTGACTTATTGTGATTAGGAATAAGCCCCTTTTCATTATTATAGGAAGATTATTTTATTAGGCTCGGGCTATGGGCCCGCCCGGCACCTCCGGTCTCCGGCCGTTATCCCGTAGCATTCGGTGACGTAAAATCAACCCGGGGCCTTGGTACCTTGTTAATATCAGCCGCATAGGTCCACAGATTAGCGTATTGGGCATAGGCACAGGTCTGGCCAACTAATCCCAGAGGTACTAGACTACGATAATAACCAACTCCATACCTTTATTCAGCTTGAAAGTCGTAGCTACATAATATAATATGGTCCATTATGTTATAAGTGGTCTTGGGAACAGAATTGAAGTTACATCCATCTTCGATTTAATACGTGGAATGGTTCTTTTCACAGTCAGCGAATATAAGTGGCTAGCAACGCTCTTGGTTAGCTAGTATCCATACCCAATGACATTTTCTAAATTATGTCTAGAACATGTACATAGCACAGAAGGATTCTAGAAGGCTCGGGTGCCCCCATGCGAATATAATGTTAGGAATTGACTTTGAAAATACTTGAAGTTGCTAGTTCTGAATCAAAATACTGTCTGTTTAATATACTTCTAAGGAATCCAGTTCTAATTCCCGTATACTAGAGGGTATGGTAGGATATAATAAGATGGAGTGCATCCGCCCATCCCTCTACCCTTGAGAGAATCTTAATTCGCTTAATGACAACTGCCGCCTGGTTCAAAGCCACATTTTTCAATAACGCGCAATCGTGTCCACCGTTCCTGATCAATCGTCGATCTCATGTTCCGAGATTCAATGGAGATCGGCAAGTGAATGCGTTGACTTGTGGGATCTCAAATGCCTCAATGAATCTAATAAGCGTCAGTGATGTGATTCGGATTTTTTCATTAAGAAAGGAGGGGGGGTTTTACCCTTCAATAGAGGCATACAGGCCTAGTCCGGACAATGCGAGAGAGGCCAGGAATAACAGCAGATGCCAGATGTTGATCGCGACCTGAAAAATACCTCCAGACCAGAATCCTCGAATATAGCGATTGAACCCGACTAGACCCCTTCCATCTCTGCCCACTGCCGGATCGAAGGTACCCATTGTTGCTTTCTTGATGTCGTGTCCGAGTGCGAGCCATGGTGGGATTGTGTACGATAAATTGAGGAGGGCGCCCGCAGATATGATACTGACGAAGTATATGTATGCTGGGATTGCGGCAGCGATGACGAACGCGATGCTCCACCAGATTGGAACAATTGCGGCGTAGAAGATCTTTCCCCCTCTGGAAGTAATCAAGGGGGCACTGAAAACATCGACTAAGACATTGTTGTAAAAGACTTTAATGCCGATGTTTCCGTACAGTGCTGCAGCAATTAGACCGCTCAAGAGGGTGAGTGTGTTGCCTGCACAAGTTAGCTTTGCTTGGTGAGAAGAGAGGCGAGTGAGAACGAACCGGCCGTTTGCCAACCATAATTAGAGACCCCAAGATATGCCGGGTTGTATGTATATTGTCCTTGATAGTAGTAAATGAAAGAGCCGTATACGACGTAAGCGGTGTAGATGACGGCTTGCGCGACGAACATTCCTTTCAAGAAATCATGCGGTCTTTTCATTTCTGCCATGAACTCGATGAATAATTGTAGACCAGCAAATGCTAACACTCCCGAGAGCAAGCCATTTATAGTTCCAGTGAGGTTCGATGTAGGAAGAGCTGCAAATTTAACTACAGGAGGATAATTGCCGTTGGCGTCCGGCATGATAGACGTGGGGTCGATCGCACCTGACTTTTGTTAGATCCCTCGCCTAAATCAAAACAGGGGCAACATACTTCCAACAGATCCCAAAGTTGAGATTTTGAAATTGGGGGGATTGTGGGCAGTAGCTCCCATGGAGATGAAGATTGCCAAGATGTTGAGCCAGAATCCAAAGTTGGCGAGCCAGCCGAATGATCTCAACGTGCGAATCTGAGTCAGAAAGAATCCGACGATGACGAAGATCAGCGGACAAACGATGTAGCAAATAGTGTATCTAGACATTTCGGAGATGTTCTGCCCAAACAAGATTGTAACTTGGCCCAGCAGTAGTAGGAGGGCCACCGCTTGGAGGATGTTGACGACATGACGAGCAGTTGTCCCCCATGCTCGGAATGCTAGATCACCGTAATTGCGCGCTGGAAATTCGTGGGAGTCGACTCCCATGAAGACCCTCCAGAGAAGATATCCGCAATAAACACTGAGAATACCGAATGCCGTGAATATTCCAATACCTGGACCGAAGCCGAGGGTACCGATAGCAAATGGGACGGCGAACGGACCGAGGACATCGGTAGTGATCTGATCTATTAGCTTTTGAAATAACCTTCAAGAGTGTGCTGCTTACCAAGTAGAAGACTGCTCCCCACGAAGCTGTGCGGAATGCTCGGCTTGCATTCACCCATTCTTCGTCCGTCACGAGCTGGCCATTACTCGCTTCAGCATGGTTAACCGGCTCAGCTTTCTTTTTTGAAGAGAAGACGCTGCGCCATTGCCATTGCGGTGCCTCGAGAAGCAATTGCTCCTCGCGTGTTCGCTGGGCGTAGTAGTAGTACTCCTCGAATGTCACCCCGGAGTCGTGGACCTTGCGTTGTCTAGGTGGATAGTACGAAGGTGGCGACGGCGTTGACAGCTCGTTGGCGGTTTTCTCAGCCATCGTTGCTTGGCGTTGGACTGGACTTGTTCCTCTGGAAAAGGTGAATGCGGGGGAGAAAAGCCAAGACGGGCGCGATGCCTTCGCAGTAATAGATCAATACGCCACCAGTGCATGGTGTCGACATCCTACCTGTCTCGCCTGTCTTATTGCACCGCCCCCCCTTCGTTTAGACCCATGTGACAGTGGTAATAGACTATGACGAACCTGGCAGGAGTCATACTGCTGTGCCGCCGTGCGAAAATATTACCTATGCAAGTTATTGGATGCAAGGTATTATACCACTATCAGCTGGCTTGTAATAGGCAATGGGCTACTACATAGATAGCAAGATAATACTGATATTCCGAGATCAGGCATCCACTATGATGAGCCGAACCGGCGGGTTTCTTGGCGATCTACCTAACAAAGCTTGGTTTGTGCGATTCCTGAACAGATTAGGCAAGCATATTAACGGGCAGTAGTACTGAACGGGTTTCGGCTCGGATTGGGATCCTTGTCGGCCGACACTGTTGATTCCCAACAACGATTGGTCGCTGATCGTCGATGTATTACATAGCATGTATGTTATAGTAAAAGGCGTCTATTTGTCATTACAGATGATAAGATGTCTCAGTATTTACAGCCTGGTAAACCACATGGGGTTTACACCGCTCTTTACGGTAAGTTGAAGTTTTGTGCCGAATTTACTGACGATAGTATGTGTCCCCTGAGTTTACTTTTGAATCTAGAAAAGCGGGACTCTATGTACGGAGTATAATGCTCGGATAAAGGCGCATCTAGCTCCCCGCTTTTTATATTGATCGTCCAAGTCTAGAATATGGCGAGGAGATTGGGAAGGAGACACTGCTTACATATAATATCTACTGGGAGGGCCGTCTTGGGACCGATGTATCGACCATGCTTACATTCTCGTGTTATATATGTGTGATTACTATTTATCACGAGTACCTACGATACTGCTGTAGTGTCTTTCTTGTCAATAACAATTTACTATTTAACATATGAATTGTGAGATAAGAACGTAAGCCAGCAGTATTATATACGTTTAATAACAAGTGTCTATTGCCTCTAGGTACCTAAGTACGGAGCCCTGACATGGAATATCGAAACAGCGTATACGAAGGGGGCTTGTCAACTTTAGAATATAGAAAAGACAACAACCTCCTGTGCTCAGTTGGCGAGATTAAATCATTTTCTACACCGAAAGCGCAGCGTCTAGCTTTTCCTATTCTGTCGCAAAACACTATTAACAACTCTCGGAAACCAGGGGTATTGGGCACGGACCCAAGACCCGTAGCTATGTAGATAGGAGTTTTTCTCCTTGAGCAATAACACTAACAATACAGGAATTATCAGCATTTAGAACTTGACAACTCCTCTAACTTGGTTAAGTATTGCGTTCGTATCGTACTTCCGAAGCACTGGGTTACTGGTTACAATGTGGTAATGCATATGTATATGCGTGGGGCTTCCCGTTGTATGTACATGCGTATGCAGACGCAGGCAGATGATGAGAACCGGTCCGAACCACTTGCATCAAGGCAAGGCTCACGCCCTGGCTTGTCATATGATAATTTAGAGTAGCTTAAGTAACGAACTTTGGAATGCTAAGACCTACATCCCACGATCATCATGACTTCTCATTTATGATACTAAATTTTATGATTTCTTGTCACATTTTGACTATCTAGTCTCTAGCTATGATATGTGCAATGTGCATATGGGCACGTATGAAGCACGTTCCCACCCCTTCGCGTGAAGCGGAGGGCCCATGTCTCGTAAAAGTAATCCGAAATTCCGTAGAACGTACATCACGACATTCATTCCCCTATCTTCGCTATGATGTGTCTGAAAATCGGATGACTTCGATCCCGCGGGATGCGATGCCAAGCGGGGTTCGAAAAGGAAAACCAGCATCAGAAAAGAAATTAGAACCTCCAAATTCCAGAAGTGGATGTAATCGACATCCGTGGTATCTCTGTCTCGTGCCAAATAAATAACCCTAGAAACGCCGATTCTGCATAACCCTTTTTATTGTCGTTCTTGCGTCAAATCTTCTAGACCGCCTCACATCCAGTTTCGTGCCGAAAAGTAGACGAATGACATATACCATTATTTTTTGGTCGATTTTCGTTTCCGTACCCCTGTCGAATCCTTAATATCCATTATGAGAGTAATGACACTTGTTGTAAAAGGCCGTCTTTGACGAGGGTTGTTGAATTCTAATTTGTACAAAGAATAGAATTTGTGATGGTGGAGTGTAGAAGAGATGTTGTCAAGAATTCGAGCTTCCTGGTTTTGCGATGATGGTGGCCCAACTCTATGTGGGATGAATTTCTTGATACACGACTTCTCTCAAAGAGGGGGAGAAAGGCAAGCGATATTAGGCACTTGGAGGGTGTGCTTGGTTGTCTTCGGTGTTCTGATCAATACTTCGCTTAGGATACTGGTCCCACTCCTTGATTTTGCCCTGCTGCCTAAGAATGTCCATGGTAGCTCGTAGGTTCCGGCCATTTGTAGTCAGAAGCTCGACACACGGCACGCAGATGCGCAGGTTGCAGTACGTGCACAAGTAACGGCGTTCCTTGTCGGCAATGCCGCAAGTTTGGCAGGCAAGAGGGTAGTGCGTATTACGCGAGTTGGTGAACCGTGCGTGGTTTAGATGACAGTTGTAATGTCGGTCGTTGAGGGCATTGGGCTGCCATACGCCATCCACTGTGCACTCAGGCCTCCAGTCATGGCTGCGCGGAAAGAGGGCAACCGCTGCGGCGGCAGCATCGCTCATTGGCAATTGAGGTCGATCATTGGTTTCTCTGTCCTCGGACAAACCTGCACCCCGTCCTGACTCTTGCACGGTGCCAAGCTCACTGCCGAATGCAGATGCTTGTGTGGGAAATGGTGCGTTTGGGGCTCGAGGTGGGCCCGTGAATTGATTAGGGGGAAAGATGCCTTTCGCAGTACTAGGACGGACGCCAGGCGACATCGGCTGTGAGGCCTGAGACTGATACCTGGGGCTACCCATTGTGATGACACTGGGCGGTGGGTGGATCGCGGCCATGGCCATGGCTGCAGGTTGACTCGGATGAGCAGATGTGGGGACAGATCTCGGTGTTCTTCCCGTTGGCGAAGTCGGGCCGCTGCGAGGATTCGGATGGGCTGGCGGTCCTCGAGATGGCTGTTGCGGTTGGCGCTGACTTGGGTGAGGAAGAGTCCCTACTGGGTTTTTGGGGTGTGAGGTGCTCGCAGGTTGAATGGAGAGCTGTTGTAAGTTGGGCAAATTTGTGTTTTTCTTCTCAAACTCAAGCTCAAGCCGCGGTGCCTGGTTAAGGTTACTTGCCGGCTGCGCCCCAACCGGGCGACGCGCAATCGCTGCAGTTGTTGTCATGCCGGACTCCCGTGGGGGTGGGCCCGCCGTGCCCGAAGGCGAGGCCGGTGACGGGTTCACTCCCCCTGCTGCAGTGGTTGGCGCATTAGCTTGGCGCTGCTGCGGCTTCTGCGTAAAGCTGTCTTTTGCAGGAGGCTCGGGTTTGTTGGCGTCAGTGTTTACATCTGGTGGTCTCTGCGTTTCTTGGAGCTCGTGCTGTTCGGCTCTCTTCTGCTCTTCATCGTTATCATCATCATCGCCATGACCACGGACAATCTCCTTGAGCTTCGAAAGCTTCATTAATTTCTTCATTTCGTCGTCTTCATTTAACGTCACTGTCTGCTTGGTAGGGCGAATGTTCCTGCCGGGTAACGACACGGTTCTTGGAGGTAAAGTGGCTGCGGATTGCTGGTGCTGTTTTGGAGGTAAAGGTAGGGCAGGTTGATGACTTGTTTTGGCAGGTGGTGGAGGTGGAAGAGAAGGTGGCTCCGCCTTTCCCGCAGGTATATGCGAAGTAGAGGCTGTCGAGCCGTTCGAGCTAGGTAGTTTGAGCTCAGTGATGACTAGGCTGGCATCTGATTTTGACGATGCCCTCCTCTGCCAGATTGGACCCGCTCGCGAGGACCCGCTTCTGACTGATACTGGGGACAATGACACCGAGTCCGTTTCCCGGGCTTGATTCCGGGCTTGCACTCCATCTGCGGGACCTGAGGTGCCGGTGCGCGGCGTGCGTGGCCGTGATGGATCCTTTAAAGGAGGAGGTGGTGGAAACGAATCAATGATAGTGTAAGACGTTACTTCGCTTGTCCTATCACTATTTGTATCGTTTGTTGTTTCCATACTCTTCTTTGATGGCACTGGAGGCAAACTATCCATGCCTTCTCGTTCTGGTGAATATGACGGCTCGCTGTCTTTTGTGAAATCACTCTCATGTGAAGCAGCCCAGTCGGATGAACTGCGTGAATACGCAGATAATAGACTTGATATAGACGACTTCCGTTTCATTGCTTTCGACTTGATATCCCCTACTGAAGGTGGTGGAGTGGGCAACTGTGCCACTGGCTTTCGAGTAATAGGGCCAGCCTGGAGGCGTGGCCGAGCAGGTTCCGCCATGATGGGCAAAACTGGCAAAGGTGAGTCGAGATTTTTTGATCGAAGGCTTGGAATAGAAGGCTTCGTAATGAGCATACTGTTCTTTTTGGGTGGCGGTGGTGCTGGTGGCACATTCGGTAGTTCCCGAAGTGCCGTTTGTGGTCGATCCTCTAATCCAGGAGGAGGGGTGGGAAGAGCCTTAGAGAATCGCGAGCGACCCGCGCCGGGGACCTGAAGCGAAGATATATCCATCCTATCGACTGGCGGGGATGGGCGTACAAGTGACCAAGTATCTCGTACAGGCAGTTGAAACAGCAATAAGATGACCGTTATGCTTTGCACAGTTTCGGTCCTTCAAGTTGGTGGGTGAGATCCCAAGGATCCGCTTCTATCTAGATTATAGATAGCCAGACCCAAACCACGTTTCGGCTTCTTGGCCTCTAGAGCAGATCTTGGCTGCCTGCTAGGAAGACACAGGCCCGAAAGCGAACGCTAGGAAAGGACGCAGAGGGGGCGTACAGGTAAGTCGTCCGATACAGAAATACGGCAGTACCCCAGGATGGTACCCGACGCAGGTACAACAACTCAGGATCCACAGATTTTGACACAGAGGTAAGTGATTGTTGCGTTGCATACCACACCCCCTAGGACTACCTAGATTCTGTGCATAATGCGATATATTGGGTCCGGATTTTGCTTGGCATCCTTGAGCATCACACCATAGTTCGAGCAGCTTTGATTGGAGAGCTGATTCCCCTCTTCACGGGATTGATGGTGACGTTAAGTACGAAATGCGCCACTCTAATATGCCAAAATGCGACTTAATTCCGACGAGCTTGGCTACACTTCAACAAGCACGGCCGAACAGATGGGCTACCTCAGGGGGGAAAAGCCTAATGCATGCAACATGTGCAGGCCCCAAGGTCACTTTAAACTCCCGCAGGAAGATTGACCCCTCGGTAGGCTGAAACGTCCGGTTTGGTAGTGGAGTCCATAAAGGATGGCATTTTTTGACCCGTCTTTGGATTAATATAGCGCTTCATGGGATTGAGGCATTTCTCCACTGACTGCCTTGGTTGCCAAGTGACGACTGTAGAGATTGCTGAACTCTCTAGTAACAGGGCTTCACCGTAGGTGGTTTCCAGAAAATGTAGTTGGGTTGGTTAGCGGTATCAAACGCTATTTTCGGCTGATCTTAACGATGAACGCGTCACGGAGGCGTCGGCCAGCGGCATGAGACGAATGCGGCTGTGTTCAGAACAAATTTCAGGGGGTATTAATGCTCTCTATTTCAGACAATCAGTCCGAGTTTTAACCGGCTTCCTTTTCTTTCATGAACCACAAGGATTGATGATTAAGTCCCTCATACTGGCAAGCAGCAATCCAATGCTCTGCTAAGCTGACACGGCAAATTCTGTGAACTTGAATACCCTCTGGATGGTAAATAGAAACCGGTTTTTCAAGACGCGACAGCTAGGATGGAGTTCGGTCCTAAGCTCCTATACTGATCTGGTTAGTCTCGCTGGTACTATGCACGTAAGCCAAGATAAGGCTGGTGCTATGTATGGTTTGCCCCTCGTCGAGGCAAATGACAGGAGAGGCACAGGTCGGTTTCAAAACTTTGGGGAACCTATCAAAAGGTGCGACGGGGGGTTCATGGTTCTGTGCGCATCAAAAAAGCCGGGAGGCCCGGAAGCTGGAGACCCCCAAGCTCCAGCTCGGGGTTCTGTTCAACGTCATTCCAGGTTCAGAATGCGCCAGACACTGGCAGACTGGGGCTTTACGGGGAATTTTCACTAATGAATGCTCTGCGACAGTGATCTGCCGTGCGTCTGATCGTGGTGAACATCCTCTCTCCGTGAACCGGGGATACATTCAGAGAGTTTGATCTGTTTTTAACCGAATGTTCTCTGAAAAGAAAAAAAGAAGAAACCGTTGAAGGCGGTCAAGCTGCAAGATATAATTTGTCTTGCTGCCAAGACGCTTGGTTAAACGTCTTTGTCTCAGATACGGACTTGTCCTCAGAAAAAAGGAAAGAGCGAAGAACATCACAATTGGTCGGTCGTACCTGGTGTCTCAGCCCCCGAAATAAACTCAAGGATGCACAGAAAGTTTCATGAGCTTCACGGAAGTTTTCACATTGTTATTCGAACGACTTGTACAATCGAGAAGAGATGTTATCCGAAGGAACATGGTAGCGAATGAAGCGCATCTACGTAGCCGAATGGTTATGCTCTTTTGGACGTCAAAAACTAGCGTTGTTCTCAACATACATATCTTGTACATCAAGTAGAGGAGAACTTAATATGAATAGGATAGCTTCTATGTTGATGAACCTCTCCCCGATTATCTTCTTCTAGAATGCCTTTGGCCTTTTGCGCTGACTATCAATGATGTATGCAGGTGGTTGAGACAGCATCTAGTCCAGTGGACCACCAGAACTGATAACTATATTTTCCTCAGCTGCCAATCACGCTCCTCCGCAATCTTCTTTCCCATCTATCAGGCCGGAGTCGGTGATTCAAGCTGCAAGTGAGCGCCACAAGTGACACCATGACCGACTCCGGACCGGCTGATCGGTAAGAAGACCGTTTTCAATGGACGAGGAGCAGTGCTATTTATTAGGACGATGTAGCGATATCCTTACCTTCAATTTACCTTGTGGTTGCTTTGTCGGGGCTTCTGTCTACTTTCTTGGGTTCTACGTATTATCACGGTGTCAGAAATGATGCAAACCGGGAACAGACCACAAGTCGAGACGACTCCCCTACTGGGGCCATCTGCTACGGACAATGGCTCAGAGAACGCGTCGACAGGTGCCAGCAATATAGAAAATGGCTCGCCGCAAGTGGAAGCTGCCACCAATGAGGCTTCCGACGACTTGCCAAAGCCCGCGGTGAAGATGGCGATACTCATTCCGGCCCTCTCTATTGGTGTAAGGATTCCCTGTCAAGACATCTATACTGTGAAATTAGGAGATGGTGGCTTATCAGCATCAAACGCAGATGTTCCTAGTAGGGCTCGACAACACCCTCACAGTTGCCACCTACGGCAAGATAGGCAGTGACATGCAGGCCTTGAATAGCACCAGTTGGATCGCGACATCTCTCTTCTTGACGCTGATCACATTCCAGCCATTGTATGGCAAACTGAGTGATATCTTTGGCTGCAAGCCATGTCTCTTGTTCGCGTATGTCATGTTCGGACTTGGATGTCTAGGCTGCGGCGTGGCGAGGAACATCGTGGAGCTGTGCATTGCGAGAGCAATCGTAGGAGCAGGCGGTGGCGGTAGTAAGTGTCTCTCAAGGTCGTCCTGCTTCTTGCTTTGATGTTTCCCAATTATATGTGGCTCCTTTTTGGTGCAGCGGCCTATTCTACCCCCATCTTATATTGTACGTACGGGTGATACATGGGCAGATATGACTTAGGATGGTAACGTCTGACTTTGAATATTATAGTGAATACCTTGGCCAACATTCTCATAACGGACTTAGTCCCATTACGCGATCGTGGTATCTGGCAAGGCTATCTTAGTATTATGTTTACGGCTGGTATGTCGGCTGGAGCGCCACTGGGAGGCCTCTTCGTTGATAGCATTGGCTGGCGATGGTAGGTCAAAACTTTTGTGATTCTTGGGCCATGAATTACTGATATATATGGAAATAGGGCATTCATCCTTCAGTGCCCAATCGCGCTCTTAGCCTTCATATCCGTTTATCTAGTGCTCGAATCGCCACGGATGGATCAGCTACATTGGGGCGCCAAAATCCTTCGCATCGACTTCATCGGCGCATTCACGTTGGTTTCAGCCGTGTTTCTCCTGCTCTTCGGTCTCGACAACGGAAGCAACGAGGGATGGAGCAAGAAGATCACCGTCGTGCCACTAGCTCTGGCACCCGTGTTCTTTGCCATCCTCGTCTTCGTTGAGGCAAAAGTCGCGAAAGAGCCGTTCGCACCAGGTCATGTCATCTTTGACCCCTCCCTTTTGGTAGCTTATGGTGCGAGCTTCCTGGGATTCGCCGCGCAGATGGGCGTTTATTTCTTCATCGCTTTGTTCTACCAAGCCACGCTTGGCATGTCTGCGGCCTCTTCAGGGCTGATGTACTTACCAAGCACAATCTTCGTTCTCGTGGGATCTCTAGGAGGAGGCTTCATCGTGAAGCGTACTGGCCGGTTCTACTGGTTAACCCTCACTGGATACTGCCTTGCACTTCTAGGTATTGTTCCTATGATATTGGGCGTGGGTCAGAAGTCCGCAATTTCTACAGTTATAGGCCTTTCTATAATCACTTTCGGAACCAACATCAGTGGGTTTTGTCCTCGATTTCGTTACGACGTATTATCTGTCAAATATCTTGGCCCGTTTGCTCATACTAACATCGACATAGCCTTTACCACGACTTTGATTGCGATAATCGTTAATGCGGCACCGGAGGATAGAGCCGTTGCGATTGCCTGCTCATTTCTTTTCCGGTCATTAGGTACAACGGTAGGCGTCAGCATTTCCACAGCCACCCTACAGCAAGTACTGCGTATAAGCCTGGCGCGAGAGCTAGGGGACGCAGACCATGCTAGCGAAATCGAAGATAAGGTTCGTCAGAGTCTTGACTACATTAGGAGACTTGACCCAGATATGGCGAACATTGTGCGAAGATGTTACGCTATCGCAACGCAATGGGCATTTATCCCTATTGTGATTTTTGCAGTTCTCTCGATAGTGTCATCGCTCTTCATTAAGGAAAAGAAACTCGACAGGTAAACAACATGGGACTTTTTCGTAACGTGGAATAGCTCATTGAAAGAATGTTATTTCTTTTTAGGAGCTACTGATGCTTTGAAATACCCTTCAAACCTTGAACTCGCTCGGCAATTGGGGATAACAAAGAGGTAGATACTATCTGTCGATTTGCTACAATCTCAAGAAAAGGCCCGTATGTCATAATGAGAAGGATTCACGTAGAAATTTGATTCGGTGGTATATTTTTCTATATCGTGCAGCAATGCAAAATAACCGCAATGCCCATGTTGGGATGGTATTGCACCAACAAACGCGACGAATCGTTACCTTGCGCCGTGTTCCTGTCTTCCTTTTCCGCCCCAAAAAAGCATAGGGGATACCGAGGACGGCCGCGGAGGTATAGAATTAAAATGCAAATCTATCTACGCCGTCGGTATCTCGTAACGTGTCATAATGGGATGTGATGTGGTAAGTGGTGCGAGTTCGGGAAATCATAGGACTCCGTTTGACCTGCGTTGTCTCCCCCGGTGTGTTGCGTTTCATAGAAAACTCCGGCGAGGGAATTGAACTCCCTCAACGGCCGCGTTGTCGGTAAACCAGCTACAGCGGTCACCTGCAGCCTCGTTGACAAGGGCGCATGGGAGTCCGTTGCCCACCTCAAAGATTTCTTTCATAATCTCCTTCTTTGCCTCCCCGGTAGCGACAAATGCGATCCTGACAGCGTGCGTTATGACAGGAAGTGTGAGGGTGATGCGTCTCGGAGGCGGTTTGGGCGAGTCCTCGATGGGGGCGACCCAGGCATCGGTCTCGCGGAGTAGAGGATGACCGGGGAAGAGACTGCAGGTGTGGCCGTCTGGGCCAGAGCCGAGCAGGAGGAGGTCAAAGATGGGGAGCTTGACTGAGTCGCCTTTCGCAAAGGATCCAACGAGCTTCTTCTCGTACTGATCCGCCAATTCTTGCGTATCATTCAGATATTCAGCATCGATGGGATGCACAATGGGCTGGCCCATGGAAGCAGGGATCTTGTCCAGCAACTCCTTCTTGACGAGGGCATAGTTGCTGTCTTCGTGGTCTAGCGGCACAGCTCTTTCGTCGGCGAAAAACAGTTCCCACTTGTCAAACTTGATCACATCTTCTGCGGACTTGGGTTCAGCGAGTAATGCCTCGGCGAGGGTGCTGGGAAGTGAGCCGCCTGACACGGCAACCTTGAAGACGTCATGACGGGTCAGACCGGAGTTCTGGCAGGCTATAATGTAGGATCTAAGCGCCGGCGCGAGGGCGTCGATGTCTTTGAAAGCGAACAGGTTGGGTTGTTTTCCCGGCATGGTGGCAGGCTGACAGGCTGATGGACGGGAACTTGTGCTGGTAGTCTGGGGTTATATGGAGTAAACTGGAAGTCTAATGAGTCGAGGCAAGGCTGTCGGCGATGTTTTTTGTAAGAGTGATAAATAAACGGCCGGGTTGTGATGGATGTAGGAGGTACCTGTGGATGGTGGGTTTTCAACACTGTGCTTCCGATCGATCCATCTGATTAGTGTTATAAGTCAGCGAGGGCTGCCGGCTTTCCTACCGCCCTTTTTTCGTGGGCGATTACTCACCGACATCTAGATTCTGCGCCCTTTTCCCCAAATAGGACCCAATCGCTTGGCTTCTCGATTCTCAGGTAGCAATTGACTATCTGAAATGACTCTGCTCCCTGGCAAGGGATGATTGCATCAATACAGTAAGAGGTGGACGGCGCGGGGTAGGTCGGTGGCTTGTAGGTGAAGCGGGTTTAACCTTAGAGAGGGCGTTTAGCGTGAGGAAAATGTCTCATTGGACAGCTGGGCATTGCGACTTCGATTCATCTTGATCACCGGCCAATCATGTCGTTATCGCACGTTGTACACGCTACGACAGCAGACCGATTCTATCTTGTTCTGATAGTATTTATCTCGAGTCGTGGGGTAGATGGCAAATGCTGTCGTCGCAATTTTATAGCGGGGCAATTGACGTAGTTTCCCACTAACTTGCAAGGAACAGAAGGAACGGAGCGGGGAGATCCCTGTACCGTCACCCTGGATCTTGGTGTCGGGTTACAGGGTTGAGGGTTGGCGAACAGATACGTCCTGGAACGGGACGAGTGGGTATCTTAGGTGTGTCGGTCTATTTTATACAAGTTAAACTGTTGCTTTATTTCACTATTCTGCCTTCTAATTTTTCCTTAAACCATATTCAGGCAGCTGATATTGTACCCGGCTACTTACTTATTATAGTGCAAGCAGGCTTCCAATGTGACAAAATCGATGACTGACACTATTTTACTTGTTGTGGATTTTGTAGCTGGTCATAAACCCCAGGCTGGCCGGCATGAACGGAGCTGGACGAGTAAGCATCGAGTTCTGCTGATATATCTATAATGGCTCGTCCCAGAAAGGTGCCTTGACTTTAAGCACTAAAACCCCTACTGCACCAGGCCATGGCGAAACTGACGATTTGATATTCTATCACCACTACGTTCCGGTGAGTAAGAATGACGGCCGTGGCGAGCGTTGGACATCCTTAGTCTCGCGGGGAAAAACAATTAGACGCTTAATTAGTTCCACTAATAAGGAATACTAGTGATAAGTACTACGTTTATCCATCTGTTGGTGCTTCAACGATTGTAAATCAATACGGTAGAGTAAACAGGTGAATATATTCAAACCAATCTATTTTAACATTGTTGAAGGGATATTTCTGCACTCTACGAGGTTGCGTAGATCGGTCTCGCTGACGGCGAAAAGCTACGGCGTGGAGCCAAGCCGCGAATTAGGGACGATGACAACATTTCGGGGACCAAACACCGATAACGCTCCATCATGCTTACAACACCCGTTGAGTCGTCAAAGATTTTCACGATAACATCAGTGCCCGCTCCCCAGCTGCCTCGAACTCTGTTGCTGCTGCTTCTCGCGCGGACTAGCCGGAGAAATGGCCCAGCCCAAGTATCTCACCAGCGACTCTGCCGCAATCGGGGAGTTTTTGGATAAATTCGATGTGCGTCAATTCCCTCTTCGCCTGCTTACTACCTGCGCATTGGTCTCACAATATGTGCATAGGTCTTCCTATTTGATTGCGATGGTAAAAGAACTATTTAAACAAAAGTTACAGACTGGAGCTAACCCCTGCGTAGGCGTCTTGTGGTCAGGCGATCATTTGTTCGAAGGCACGGTTGAGACCTTGGAACTACTGAGATCTAAAGGTTAGAACCAACCGGCCAACCTCTTTTCACCTACTATTTACTGTTTTACCTCGTGGAAAATACTCTCAGTCCAGAGCCTAAGTGTGTATCACGAGCTAATAGATTTGAAGGCAAGAAGGTTGTGTTCGTCACGAATAACTCAACCAAGTCCCGACAGGACTACCAGAAGAAGTTGACAGGCATGGGAATTCCCAGTAACGTAGAGGAGATATTCGCATCAGCTTACTCTTCTGCCATCTACATCTCGCGGATCCTCAAACTTCCAGCACCGCGCAACAAGGTCTTCGTGCTGGGCGAAAGCGGGATAGAACAAGAGCTACGGACAGAAAACGTGCCGTTTATTGGTGGAACCGACCCGTCGCTGCGCCGGGACATGACGCCGGCGGACTTCGCTGGGCTCGCTGATGGTTCTATGCTAGACCCGGACGTGGGCATCGTGCTCGCAGGTCTCGACTTTCATGTCAACTACCTGAAGATCTCCATGGCGTACCAGTACCTGCGACGGGGCGCCGTGTTCCTCGCAACGAACCTCGATAGCACACTACCCATGAGCCGCACTTTCTTCCCCGGTGCGGGCTCCATCTCCATCCCGCTCATCAATATGACCGGACAGAAGCCCACGGCTCTCGGGAAACCCTCCCAGGCTATGATGGATGCCGTCGAGGGCAAGTTTCACTTCGACCGCAGTCGCACCTGCATGGTTGGAGATCGTCTCGATACCGATATTCAATTCGGCATCGAGGGTGGGCTCGGTGGCACGTTGGCCGTTCTTACAGGCGTCACGAAAAAAGAGCACTGGGAATCACCAGACGCTTCTTACCGACCTGCTTATTACGTTGATAAGCTTAGTGATCTTAGAGGTGGAAGCTCCTGATGGTTCAACTAGCGAGCTTGAAAAATCGATCAATGCCAGCGGCAGAAGTCAGCGCTACGGAACCAGCATTTTAGAATCAGGCCTCTCTGTTTAGAACAGACATAGATATCTAGGTTAGAGAGCTAGACCATCATAAGAGACTCATAGAGCGTGGATACTCCACCCATGATAATTTCCCTTACCCAAGTCTACCCAGTTGCCGATCATTCCTCCGGGAGTCTATATAATGGCATCTTGTTATTGGTGACAATACCATCACATCTCCAACAGTTTCGCATTACATTTAGCATAACGTTCTCCGCAACCTCCACCTACTATCCAATAACGCAACCTACCCCAAGGCGTCCCCGCGCCGGAATCCGCTCCCGTCTCCAGAGGCGTGGTTCCAAGGGTAGCGAGCCACGAGATTCTTGACGACGCTAATAGGTTGACAGGTCTTGGGTCGCACTTATAAGAGGCGAAAGTGGTAACATTCTCCAACGATGGAACCTTGATCCTCTAGATAGCTTGTTTAAGAAGCTTGTCATGCTAAAATCTCCGAGAGATCACCCGCGACTGTGAACTGTGACTTATAGTTAACTGACGACATCATGGCATCTCCACCAGCGCCCCTTACGGACGCAGAGAAGGAGTTTTTCCTCAAGCATGGCTACCTAAAGCTTACAAAGTGCTTTACGCGCGAACAGGCAGCCGAAGTCTGCGAAGGCGTATGGACGCGACTCGGCATGTCGCCTACGGACAAGAGCACCTGGACCAAGGAGCGGACGAATGTATGCAATTTACTTACATATCGCGCTCGTTATCTCACGATCTCTGTCCTTTCTGAACCCTCCGATAGAGATAGTCAACAGAGCCCCCTCAAGCATCTAGCTTACCCTTAATACGGTTGAACCAAGCTAAGACAGTCAAAAGCATAACAAACTTCACTAACGCGGGAGCTACATAGATGCCGTCACACCGCACCTTCGACGTCTCGATATTCGCACCCAAAGTGTGGTCCGCAGTCTGCGAGCTGTGCGGAGGCGAGGAGCGAATAAACCCCGAGAGCAAGAACTGGCGCGACTCGCTGATCGTGAATCTCGGGACGGCGGAGAGAGAGGGCAAGCCGATGGCGCCGCGAGACTTGCCAGGATGGCATGTCGACGGGGACTTTTTTATACATTACCTCGACAGCCCGGAGCAGGCGCTACTCGTAACCCCCCTGTTCACGGACATCGTGCCGCAGGGCGGCGGCACGGTGATCTGTCCACCGGGCATCGACAAGATCGCCAACTGGCTGTACGCGAACCCGCAGGGCGTGTCGCCGTGGATGAGACCGAGAGAGAGCGTGGACTTCAAGAAGGAGAAGAGCCTGGAGTGGTACCAGAACCTCTTGAAAGACATTCCTGACGACGCGTTTGTCGAGGCTACGGGAAATGTGGGCGATGTGTATCTCTTACATCCGCTCATGATGCATTCTGCGAGTGATAATGCGTTACGACGGGTTAGGATCATCACGAACCCGCCCGTGTCACTCAGAGAGCCACATTGTTTTGATAGGCCTGATGGGAACTATAGTCTAGGTACGTCAATGTCTGGAGCATTTTGTGAGAGTATTTTACGATTGACTAATGATACTCTCCTATGATATAGTAGAGAGGAAGACTATGAGCTGTATTGGCGAGGAGAAGCTCAAAGGGTGGAAGCCCACGGGGCCGAGAGAGCGTGTAATTCCGCAACGGGTTAGAATCCAGGAGGCGATGAAGCAGGAAGAGATGAAGAGGATGGAGGAGCAGAAGAATTATGCCGTTGCTGCTGCTTGATTTCTTTAATTTTCTCAGGTCAGGCCTAGGGCCTGGCTAATATATGAGATAGTTAATAACAAGCAGAAAGTAGTGGATAGTATAGAAAATAGTAAATTACGATATTATTAACATACTAACTCAACTAGATACTTCCTTTTCGAACGAGATTTCGATTATCTAGAGCGTTGATTGAGTGCTCAAGTTGTGACACAAGATTCAGGCGCAATAGCCACTAAAAGTTCAGCGCGTCGGACGCGCCTAGGCCATCTCAACCCCGCCACGCACGCTTCCGTCACAGATAGGTAGTACCTAGCCCCTCGAAAGTTGTTCACATTGAAATCGGCCATACTCATTCACGCCTATATACTTGATTCGTTCTATCACCCTTGGAATACTCTCTACTTGTATTATCGTCGAATCCCTAACTAGATGTCCGAAACAACGTTCGAGATGCCACCCCTCGAACTGACCCTCGTCGTGGCAGCAACCCGCAATATGGGCATTGGCCGCAACGGCACGCTGCCCTGGACAGGTTTAAAGAAGGAGATGACATACTTTGCTCGGGTGACTAAACGTTTACCATCGCCTCTTGTAAGAATCAAGGAATATGGAGTTCGAACGCGTGAACGACTGGACCACTAAGAATCTACCAGAATCAAGACGGCTGCCAACCCGCCATGAACGCCGTGATCATGGGTCGCAAGACCTGGGACAGCATACCACCCAAGTTCCGGCCGCTAAAAGGACGGCTGAATATCGTCATCAGCCGTTCTCATGCAGAACCACCAGCAAAAAACATCAATGCTGAGACAGAAGCAGTCAAGGTTGGCTCGCTGGAGCAGGCTATTCAGTATCTTCAGTCTAGCTCAACAGCTGCGCAAACCGGCAAAGTCTTTGTTATAGGTGGCGCCCAGATATATGCTGCTGCGCTGCAGCTCAAGGAGGCGAGGAGGGTCTTGCTCACAAGAGTCATGAGCGACTTTGAGTGCGACACCTTCTTCCCATTACAGCTTTCCGAAAACTCAGAGCCTGAGACAAGGTGGGTTAGGAGGTCCAAAGAAGACCTGGATCATTGGACGGGGGAGACAGTCCCAGAAGGGGTTCAAGAGGAAAATCAGATCCAGTACGAATTCCAGATGTGGGAGAGAGTCGAATAATCGTGTTTGTGTCTTTACACCTTGCAGTACACATTGTATATACATTTTCCGATGGTTATGCCCATCTATCGCTTGAACATCTGTCCCGGCGTCCTCATACTGGACTGAAATATTTTTCATTCCCACTTATCCCGTTACAAATAATGATACATTCCACATTAGACATCGTTATTTACCCGGAGCTTGCCGCTCCAGCTGGTGAACTACTTTTCGGGGCCAATTGGTCAGCCAGCACCCTCGTAGGTTTATCGACGACTGCAAATTCATTCTTAGCAGGCCACCTCAGCGCAGTCCCAGCGCGGGTGAAGAGAGCCTCATCCGGCATCTGATCCAGCATCTTAAGGCTAAGGCGCATCCAGCTGACGATAGCGGCGAGGTCACGTATGTTGATGTCTTCGCGGGCCTTGAAAACGTTACGCCAGATAGCAGACGCCAATACGGCGTCGTTTTTGGCGATCCCCTCGTCGTAAGCCGCCACGATGCCACGCCACTGCACAAATAGATCTTTCAGGTACCTGTTTCGCAAACCCCGGGATGATATACCGTGGCCCAAGTCCATCCGCTCCTCGGCATCGAAGAAGAAATGGTCGACCAGTTGTGCTTGCCATGCTCGGGCGGCGTCTCGATCGAGGTTTCGTAGCCGTGCGAAGACGAGGTACATATGCAACATGGTTACCTGGGACCAGGTGCTGAATGTTGGGGGTAGTTTGAAGTCTGTAGGAGGATGCCCGTTAGACACATAAGACACGGCGGCACGAGAAGCTTTTCAGTGCATACCATCATGCCACATCCCCTTGCCTTCGCCAATGTCCTCGCCCTCTGGTGTCTTGGGTATTGTCCCCGCCTTTATCGCTATGGGGTCGATTTTATAGGGAGCTGCTTTAGAGCATGCGTCGTAGATCTCCTTCGTAGCTGCTACCACCCTGTACGGCTCGCTGGACTTTTGTATCGTATTGCGTATGCTGCCCAGGATTCCGGACCGGGTTGGTGTGCCTTGAAAGCCTCGTCTTTGCTGGTGTGCGATGGGTTTGGTTGCGACCCGATGGAATTGTTGCCCAAGTACTGCACCAGAGAGCTCAGCTGTGACGGGGATGTTTGCTTGTCGAGCCAGTACCAACAGCTGCCTTTTGCAGCTTCGGCACGCCATGGCTGCGATGTGTTAGCTCGTAGGAAGCACAGTCGAGGATACAAGCATTGGACTTTTAGACTGAACGATCCGATGAATTTACGCCGTCAACTGGGGATAGTTCGCGTCATTGAGATACCAAAGCTAAGAAAAAAATGGATTGAAGTGCCTACAGCACCATGTGGGCCACTGATAGGCCGACAGGGGAGCCATGCTGTAAATAAAAGTCTTGGCGAGCTTACTTAGAAGCTGAAGAAGCCAATCAGTGACTATGTAAAAGCAATGCCTGAATAGAAGTCCTAAGCTTTATATATTTCATACAGTACAAAAACACCCAACGAAAACTTGTAGCCAAAACTCGGCTATGGCAAATAATGCGCCGAGTTGTTGTTACAGGTCTGGGCGCTGTCACACCGCTCGGCGTCGGTGTTCGACACACGTGGAATAGGCTCATTGCCGGCCACTCAGGCATCGTCAGCGTTGCCGACTTCCAACCGCAGAAACGATGGCGTGAGCTTACCAGCACTGTCGCTGGTGTTGTCCCCAAAAACGCCGGCAATAGTAACGAGGTCGGGTTGTGGCGAGCCAACGACTGGCTCTGTGCATCAGATCAGCGACGGATGTCGATCTTCTCTCATTATGCCATGGCCGCTACTGAGATGGCGCTCAAGGACGCAGCGTGGAAACCCGAGAAAGAGGCAGACTTACAGGAGACAGGAGTATGTCTAGGAAGCGGCATTGGGAATTTGGAGGAGCTTTATAGGACCAGTCTTGCGTTTGACAATGGTGTAAGACTCCAGGCATAGGCTCTGATGATGAAGGACGTTTAGGCTTACCCATATGTCATACGTGAACAGGGCTATAAGAAAGTCTCGCCATTATTTGTGCCCCAGATACTCATCAATCTGGCAGCCGGGCACATTTCAATGAAATACGGCTTCCAGGGACCAAATCATGCCGCGACCACAGCCTGCACCACAGGTGCACATTCAATCGGCGACGCCTCGCGTTTTATCGCATATGGCGATGCCGACGTCATGGTTGCCGGCGGTGCTGAGTCTTGTATTCATCCCCTGACTTTCGCGGGATTCGGGAGGTCACGGTCGCTGTCCACGGCTTTCAATGCCGAGCCCGCCTCAAGCTGTCGCCCTTTTGACCGGCAAAGGGATGGTTTCGTGGTTTCCGAGGGCGCCGCCGTGGTAGTTCTGGAGGAGCTAGAGCATGCGAAGGCTCGTGGTGCTCAGATATACGCCGAGCTTAAAGGCTATGGGTGCAGCGGCGACGCTCATCACATGACGGCGCCGCGAGAAGACGGATCTGGCGCTTTCCTTGCAATGAAGAGAGCCTTGAAGCATGCTGGGGTTAAACCTCGCCAGGTCGACTATATCAACGCGCACGCGACGGGGACAGCTATCGGCGACGCTGCAGAGGCTTCAGCAATTCGCTCCCTCATGATGGGCGAAGAAGGTTATCTAGAAGAGAGCCAAGTTGCCGTGAGTAGCACCAAGGGGTCCATAGGCCATCTTCTTGGGGCTGCTGGCGCAATCGAGGCTATATTTTCCATCCTCGCTATGACCGAAGTGAGTTTTCTTCCATGCCACAAAATTCTCCGCACAATGACTGATACACGATAGAATACGCTTCCACCCACCATGAATCTTCATGACCCCAACGTTGAGCCCAAGTTCAACCTTGTCCCTCTTCAAGCTCAGGACAAGGAAGTGAATGTGACCATATCAAACAGCTTTGGGTTTGGAGGCACTAATGCCAGCTTGGTTTTCTCGAAGTACTGATAGACCACTCGTGCTTACATGTATAGTAGTTGTAGCAGTTCCCCTTAACTCTCAAGCCTAAAAGCCAAAGAATTATAATGTGGTGCATAAGTAGGTAGTGGTACGGTTTGCGGTTTCATCAATGCCAAGCATGCCTAGGCCTAGAGTGCTGCGGACCTGTATGCTGGGGCTTCCCCTAGCGGAAGTACCCGGCCACGTACGCTTCACAGCTGAAACTACCAAGCATCTGACAAGCTGCTAAATTTTGGGCCGGGTACTTCGTATATTTCCTACCGTATTCGATTCTCTTCTCTTCCCTTGTCAATTGATCAATATAGATTGGGAAGGCTGTCTATGGGAACAAGTATACATCAAACCCTTGCACTAACATACGCTAAAACCTTAATGGGTGAGTATTCGCTGCCCCTTGTCCTGTTGATAGCGTCAAGATAGATAAGCGACGTCTAACTTTACGAGGAATGTTCAAAGACTAGTCAGAATTCTTGATCATCATTGAGACATCCTGTCATGGAAACCGAGGCTCTAACATCCATAAGCGGATAATTAGGAGGCCTAGGTCAGCAAATAATAGCATCATCTATGTGAATTGGCCATAATTTCGATCCTTTAAGGTGACGAGACGAGAATTCCCAGCTCAAAGGACTTGAGACCACGTTTCAAGGGTTAAGATCTACGCGGCGCGCAGCAGCAGAACCGCCTGTCAGAAGCCACTGGGTCAACACACCGACGAACCAGATTACTCATTCAATTGCTTGTGTTCCACGAGTCGAAATCCACTGCATGGTTCCACCTCTTGAAGACGTCGTTTTTCGGGAAAGATGGTCCGGAATAAGTCACTCGATGAGGGTCTAAAACGAGAGGATGAAGCTGTCAAGCTCAAAAGCAATGGCGAAAGCCATGGGCTTTCCGATTGGGGACAGCCGAGCACCCATGACACCGAGTTTGAAGAAGGAGAGGAACATGAACGCCTGCTTGACCCCAATTTCCCGGATGACGATGACATAGAGTTGCACGAGCTGGAACCGGGAAGGGCCACTTCATTCGACAGCGAAGCCGCCGCAAAAGCAAACGAGGAAGACTCTCCGTACGAAGAAGTCCGCGCTGCTGTGCGCAACTTTGATGAGGACCTACCATGTAGTACTATTCGAGCATGGACGATTGGACTGTCTCTGACCTTTGTCGGCGCGGCCCTCAACACTCTATTCTCACTTCGTGCCCCATCTATTGGAATTGGACCTTTGATCGCTCAGATAGTCGCCTGGGTTATGGGACGAGTGTGGGAGAGGGTAGTTCCAAACAAGCAAGTCACTCTTTTCGGAGTAACGTGCGATCTAAACCCGGGACCGTTCAACATTAAGGAGCATTCGATCATTGTGGTTATGGCCAGTGTCTCGTTTTCGGTGGCATATGCTACAGATGTCATATTAGCACAGCTCGTGTTTTACAAGCAGAATTTCGGTATCGTCTTTCAACTACTGACCGTCATTTCGACACAGTCTCTTGGATATGGGATTGCGGGGATCATGCGGAAATTTCTTGGTGGGTTTGAGTTCAAGATGGTATAAGACCGATCACTAATGCTTTTTATAGTATACCCGGCCTCGATGATATGGCCAGACACGTAAGTAACGTCAGCGATCGTTGCGCTCGTCACATTTCCACGAGTACTGATCGAGCCATACCCGCCCTCTCACTCCTTACGTTTTAGATTATATTCACATGTTTAGCGCTAATTCAGGTTCCTTGCCTTAGATTAGTCGCAATTGCGTTGATGAATGCGATGTATGAAACCAAACATATCAAAGATCCCTCTATTATCGGAGGTAATATGTCACGGTATAGGTGGTTTGGTCTCATTGCTTTAGGATCTTGCATTTATTACTTCATTCCTGGATTTTTGGCTCAGTTTTTGAGCGTCACCGCTGTCGCAACATGGCTTGCACCACAGAACGCGGTTGTCAACCAGCTATTTGGTGGCATCACTGGTCTGTCTATTATCCCAATTACTTTCGATTGGACGCAAGTGGCCGGTTACATTGGCTCCCCGCTCGTAGTGCCGTGGTCAGTTTGAATATTCGTTGCGAATGGGTTATCCGCTAACGTTGCTAGGCACGCGATTGCAAACACACTAATTGGCGTCGTGATGTTTTTCATTGGTCTTGCCTCGTATTTACACTACACAGGAGCATGGTATTCCCAGTACTTACCTATGAGCGACGCCTCGACATATGATAACACCGGTGCTATTGTAAGCAATTCTCGGAACCATTCTCTTCTTGTTTTGGCAACTTTCAGAGCACGATGTTTCCTTTTTGGGCCAAGACAGTGCTTGGGAGCTCCTGAAATACTCATCGACCACGCTATAGATGGCAATAACTGACTCCGAATGTTGCAGTATAACGTTTCTCGTGTCCTGACTCCCGAATACACATTGGATGAAGTAGCATACCAATCCTACTCTCCATTATTCATTAGGTTCGTCATTCATGAAGAGCATATCAGCGCGACGTAACTAATCAGACATAAGTACTGCTTTTGCAATATCCTACGGCCTTTCCTTTGCCGCCATAACTGCTCTAGTCACCCACACATTTCTGTACTATAGCGGTCCTATTTGGGCTCGATTTCGAAATAGCACACATGAGAAACCCGATATTCATATGAAGCTCATGCAGAAATACAAGGAAGCACCTTCGTGGTGGTACACAGCTCTCTTTCTGATAGTATGTTATTTTTTCCCTCGAAATCACCCAAGTAGCTAACTCTTTCCAGGTTCTAGCCCTCAGTCTGATTGCAGTACTCTTTTATCCCACAAATCTAACGTGGTGGGCCTTTCTACTTGCGGTTGCAATCGCATTTATATTTTCTCTTCCTATTGGTATCATAGCAGCGGTCACAAGCCAGGAGATCGGGTTGAATGTCTTAACAGAGTTCATCTACGGTTATATACAACCCGGAAGACCCCTAGCCTTGATGCTGTAAGCATTACTTCCGGAC
Source organism: Xylaria sp. Z34 (assembly GCA_037356055.1). NCBI lineage: Eukaryota > Fungi > Ascomycota > Sordariomycetes > Xylariales > Xylariaceae > Xylaria > Xylaria sp. Z34. The sequence goes on from JBAWJW010000020.1 coordinate 131,582, forward strand.
AGAGGGATATTCGTAATTGCTAACGCAAGCTCCGCAGGTTCAAAACATACGGCTACATCACGATGTAGGGTCCCCATTCTTATTTCATTATTCTCCTACTCACTCGCTTTTCTAGGTCACAAGCTCTCAGATTCGTTTCAGATCTCAAATTCGGACATTACATGAAGATTCCCCCGAGGACGATGTTTATGGCTCAAGTTGTGGCAACCACCATATCATGTTTCATACAAGTCGTCGTCCTCAACTTCGCACTAGATAACATCGATGGTGTTTGCGATGTAACACAACCTCAACGCTTTACTTGCCCGGGAGGTCGCACCTTTTTCAGCGCTTCTGTGATCTGGGGCCTGATTGGGCCCGCCCGAGTCTTTTCCCCAGGGCAGATTTACTCTGGTCTCTTGGTGTTTTTCATCATCGGCGCCGTCACGCCTGTGATTATATATTTCGCCTCAAAACGGTACCCGCGGTCTCCAGTCAAGTACCTAATGGCGCCTCTGATCTTCGGTGGCGCCGGATCGATGCCCCCAGCGACACCCCTAAACTACCTGTCATGGGGGATCGTCGGCTATTTCTTCCAGTTCGTCATTAAGAAGCGGCATTTCAGATGGTGGAGTCGGCTCAACTATCTCACATCTGCTGGACTCGATTTAGGTTTGGCTTTCGGCACACTCATCATATTTTTCGCATTTACCCTGCATGATGTAAATCCGCCGCAGTGGTGGGGAAATGTGAGTAACTCTTGGAACTATTTACTTCTTGTTTCAACAACGTTCAGGGTGTAAATTCCCTTTTTGGGCGAAGATGGTGTCTTCAAGCCCCTCAAAACCCTATAAAACACGTTTTAAATAGCAATAACTAACTTTAAGTGTTCTAGACTGTCGTGTCGACCACATTAGATTATCAGGGGAAAGCTATACAGGCTGTATTGCCGCCTGGAGAGACGTTTGGTCCTAAGGTTTGGTAGGTGTTGGGTAGAGTTGAATTTATAGAACACATAGATTTGGTACCTGAATTGTCTTGTAATATAGCAAATATAGAATTGTAAAGCGCTTCTCTGCCATAGCTGACACTGGTGCCAGAGCGCAATTAAGGAATGTCAACATCCTAATCGTCAGAGAGTAATTAAATACTAGGTAGCGTCTAACCAAACCAGGCCAACAACAATTAGTCGGTTCTCAATAAGAAAGGGGAAGCGCCTGCCTAGATCTAATGTGATAGAGAACAACGATAGTTTGATTTGAGATCTTAATTCTAGTGATCGAGTAATGCAATGCTTACTGTATAATGCATATTACCAGATTCAATTAATATCAATCCTCCGTGGCGCAATTGGCTAGCGCGTTCGACTGTTATTAACAGGAATCGAGAGGTTGACAGTTCAAGCCTGTCCGGGGGAGTATAAATAGCATAATCTTCTGGCTATGCATTTGCAAGATTTTCTTTTGAAAATTTCGTCCTTTTTTCCGCTCTTGTCTAAATTCACCTCCTCGCTCGATCGTTTTGCTTGCCTTTAATACGTGCTGTGTACTGTGACGGGTGTTCTGCGAGTTACTACTCCCGAGGTCACCTTCGAGTTCGCGCATATCCATTAGGGGCATATATTGCTAAGACGGCTTCAATAACGTAGTACACTAACTAATAAGGTACAATATAAACAATTGAAACGCCCTCTTATAACAATAATAAAGCACAAGTATAGACAGGACTAGCTGGCGAGGATTTTGGAATTCTCTGCACAGCAACAATATCCATGGACAATAGGTACAATTGATCAAATGGGGTTCTGAAGTCGACGGTTCAAGCGGAGAGTGCTTCAATCACGTCCTCGGCGCCAGCAAATGAAAGCTCGTTCATCGTCTCCTTCCACAAACTCTGTGCCATCCGCTCGCCATCAGCTGTGTACACAACTGGTGCCATTCTATTAATCGAGAAATTAGAACGGTAACCAAGGATATTATGAAAAAGGCGAGGAACATACTGTGCAGCTTTACCGCCGTCTAGATATTGGCCGTGGGCCTCCTCGCCATGATTTACTACGGCATCCACGAAAGATCGAGCACCACTAACGCAGGACTTGCCAAAGATTCGGAAGACAAACCGTACTATAAAACCTAATAGCGTGCCCATGCCATCACGGGCAAGGCCAGACCCGTAGCAAAGACCGGGATTAACGCAATTGACGATGGCGACTGAGGGGGGCACACGCCGTGTCAGCTCGGTCAAGAATAGCTGTCCGAGCAGTTTAGAGGTGCAATATTGCTGATGGTGATCGAAGGCTTTTGCTCCTATTGGCTCGTCCAGAGACGTTAACAAGGGAAGTCCATCCTGTGGTTGAAACCGGGACCAGGCCGCCACGCTAGATGACACTATGGTCAGCCGGCCAGGGTTGCCCTCAGAGCGCCTCTTGGCTTCAAGGATGGGGAGCAGTAAGACTGTTAGGAGAGCTGTCGATAGGTAGTTAACTTGGATATCCTCTTCATGGCCAGTTGAAAGGACGACATGAGGAATTCGATAGACGCCGGCATTAAGCACTGCAATATCGAGATGCTCGAGGCCTTGGGCACGATTGATGAAGCTCGTGATAGAGTCATAGGAGCTATAATCCAGATGCCATACCTCGATGGTATCGGGCTTGATACTTCGACCAGAAGCTAGATTTTCTCTCGCAATCGCTCCCCTTCTCTCATCTCGGACGGCTAGGATAAGTTTTCCAAGGCCTCCATCGAGTAGCTGACGGGCGCATTCAAGACCGATGCCACTATTGGACCCTGTTACGATTGCCGTCTTGCCTACCAGGTCACCAGTAGATATTGGAGCTGTATAGGGAGGGGTAACCTGTATAGACGCTCCCTTCTCCGTTGGACTGTTGAGAACGTCATTCATTGTTAGATGAAGAATATAGCGAAAAGAAAACTGGATGCATTGAGTGTAACATTACTTCCAATGTATACTTATAACAATAGGACAAGGTCGTTATCAATATCAATATTGAAACCACCCGCATGGGAGCCTAGATTTCCAATAGGTCACTTGGCCGGTTGACAAGCCCTACTGCGCCTTGTCATGGGACGCGATCTGACATTCCGCAATAAGATATTGCTTACTTTGATTGGCTGATAGGCAATGGTGCGCTACACATAGTAGCCCTACTGGGTCTGCCACCCTTTTTTGCTGGGGATGCCACCAATTTCACATTTATATAGCCAACCTACGCCACTTCAGCCGTTTATAGTTAGATTTAGAGCAAGGGCTATACCTCTGCGTGACTTCAGCGCTTAGGCATCTAGCTGCTTGTACGAATCGTATGTAATAACTTAACTAATAAATCAACAGCATTGTTTCTTTATTATAATTACATGTTAGTTGCTCAAAAGCCGGACAAGCACTGAATATACACTTGAATTTATCAGCCTTCTACGTCGTAGATGCCACGGAATACAGGGCACTTGGGAAGGCACCTGGGAAGGCATTTGGGCTGAGTGCTTCGGCTGCTTGTAGGTATATCATCTGTACAGGTGGGAAATTGGTGGCATACCCAGCCAAAAAGGGTGGCAGACCCAGGTGGGCTAACACATAGATGTACCAATGCCCGCTAGGCTAGCCAGATGCTGCGAAGAACCTGGTTGAATCTCGCTTATAACCCTGTTCTGGTTGGTAGGGCTGCAAGGAATGCCGGATAGCTGCCTATCGAGATAAATACAATAGTTTGTCAGTCCTATTGATATTTATAATTGTACCATTCTGGCGTACTTCAGCTCAGGGCAGCTATAGGAGTATCTATTCAATACGATTTGGCTTATTTGACAACAGAACCAGCTATCCTCAAGTAAGCCCTGATTAATCGTCTAACCAATGAGTAGAGATGCTCGTGTAGAGGCACTATAGTTTCGGAACTACATTCATCTGAGGTCGGATCTGCGCATGGATCGGGCATAATAATATCGATTCTAAGGATGCATGGTACTTGCGAGATCTGTCTGCGAGATTGTAATGTTTCAATGCCACAACCGTAACGTTTTTGATTTGTTTTTAGCTTCTTAACATGTTGTAGCGGTCAGGGATGATTGCACTTTGGTTGTCAAAGCTGTCTACAACGGTGCTCCTAATGACTTAGGTAAATTGTTACTGGAGGGCGGACATTTGATCAATAAACTGACAACGTGAGTTACCAAGGTACTTGGTGCCCAGCACTTCCAAGAGCCGAGAGATATATAGGTATATGTGACACTTACCCCAAAGTAAATAGCTTAATAGCACAAGAGATTGACCCAGGTTTATCTACTGTTGATAGGCGTGCATGGTATCAGCGGCCCATACGTTCAATGTACGTCGGGTTTGGCTGATTAGTCAATCGACCACAGTGATTTGCCGTATGCAAACGCATGGTAATCTCAGTAATCTCCGCCAAGGGTCCAATCCGTGTACATGTTGTTGAAAACGTTGTCTGACGCTTTCTTGTGTTCATTAGTGTGCCGTACTCCGGTTTACCAGCACCATGGTTGTGAGTGTCCGGGGTAACTGGCTCTAGGCTTTGTTCCCATATCCGGGAGCAGTTACCATCATCAATGTATGCTCAATCTGCGCGATCAATCATTTTAAGTATAATCTTGTTGGCGTTGCGGCGTAATAAGTGCTGCATAATGCTGTACAACCCACGAGGCCCCCTTTACGCCTCCTGGATGCAACATTGCCAACAGGAAGCTCTTCAGAGCATACCGCGGCAGGCTCAAATTATTAATTATCACCGACTTTCGCTTAAGGTATTGCTGTATGTATACCCTACGACAACTCGTGACTTGCATTCCATCAAGGTAGATCTGCGGGGATGATGCTATTCTTTGCGCTGCTTAGGTTCTATCATTTACCACGTGAGTTTCAACCCCTTGATACGCCTTACTTCTCGCCTTCATACAATATACAGACAGCTTCGCATCCTTAAACTAGTGTCATGGAATCTTATTGTGATGCAAAGGTGCCCGATATCCAACTGACGCAGCAATGTGCAGATTCATCAGTTATCGGCGCCAATATCTATTGACGTAATGACCATAGAAAGTAACATGGACCCCCACGTGAAGTACCCAACTTACTCTTTGCCAGGAATGAGATCTGGATAGAGTGCTGATGCTGCAAATGAGAATCAGCTGCAGATTGTAGCAGTTTCACCCTAGTTGCATCATACAACCAGGCTCTTCATCCGGACGGGTTCAGTCAAATAATCCTCGCGCCATTACGAACTTCTCTAAGCTAATGGCGGCAATACCTATTTTTGGGCTCGGCGGTCTGCTTGTGTTCAACACGTCAGAAGATCATAGCCTTCGTGCTACTCTATCATTTCTAATTCACCATATCCTTTTGCCCAGAGGTCCTTAATATCACTTTGTATGAAGTTTCAGATAATCTGCTAAGGACAGATACAGTAATAACGTCCCTCGTCGGTAACACGAGGTTCACCGCCTTGATCTTGGCGGAGAAGAGTCCTCCACGTGAGTCGGTCGCTCTGGATATTCCCCGCAGACTGCGCGTTGTCGTTACCAACCCATCGTAAATCCCAATACGCGAGAAGATGACATAAATCGCGCCGTCGAGTAGTTTCGTGACCATAGAATGCATGAGTGTGATACTAACATATCGCCATGATTGATATCGTGGGGAAATGAGACGCTGACCGTCTTGCTCGCTGCCGTAGCTACCACCCGAACTGAACTCAAGCGTCTGACAAGAACTATTTCGGGAATAGTCACCCTTCATATTGCAGGGCTGTTACATGGCAATTTCAGCAGCTTGAACAGGAGCCGGGCCACTGGTCCTGACGCTGTAACAGCGTGGGATTGGTACCTGCAGTATAGATAATCAATGCTAAAGATTCTTCGGCTACAGGCTGTCAATCTAGCTAACGAAAACGCTCGGCAGGGTGGATGCAGCTCGCTAAGGCTGATATTGTGAGAGAAGCTTCCGCGACCACATTTGGTGCCTAGTTGGAATGAAACGGTGCCGCCCGCTATTAGCCGATTCGTGCGGTACTGCGCGATAACCACTCCTCTCCTATTTAGGAACGCGAATGATGATTGAGGAAGTTCAAATATGGGTCGTAGTCAGTAGTCCAGGCCAGGGAAAACCAATAGGAATAGGTACGTGTTGCACGTGGGACAGGCTCATTGCATTCCGTAGTGCCACAACAACACGATCGATGTCCTCTAGTTATGCTGTCCACGGCCGCAGCGTCGCCGGGCCGGTCCGCATACGTGATACGGTAGTCCAATGATATATGAGATCCATAAATCTTAGTATAATAAATCTGGGAATATCGCATCATGCCCCCCGCACGAGATCTATTCGTCTAGGCTGTCTTATTTGACGCAGAAGGACGACGTTAGAAGCGAATCTATTACGCCTTGATGGATGATTTAACACTTTACTTGGGTATCCCACAGCTACTTGAGAACAAGGCTATGCTACCACACAGATACTTAGGCTCGCAGGTTATCGCGTAATTCTGCATAGAATACGTTACCTCCCGCCGGTAAACTGACACATGTCCATAGATCGAACGTTTTCGGCCATTGACTGGTCATGTTGCTATCGTCGGCGCGAATTTTTAAATTGGAAATATAGTACTCAATCCCTTTGTATTAATTGCACTACAACTCCCTAAGAGGACAAGACGAAAACGGATCTTTTGTTGATTATTGTATATCTCATGGACTCATACGGGCTTAGACTAATCGTTCTTTTCCCAATAGACAATTTTCATATTTTAACTCATGCTAGCTATGTCTTGTTTGAGTTTAAATGCTCTCCCCAGTTTGCTGGAAGCTCCTGTGATCAATTGGGATGAATTAAATATTGGAATATCCCATTTAACGTACTTCCTGACGATTAAAGCCTATTAGCTACACGAATAGTATTCTAGTAGAATTTGCAGGAATATTAATATAAGCAATAAATGTTTCTCCCGTATGGTTGTTGTGAGACTCAAACTTTTTAATAGATATTATCGTTACGAGATGGCTAGCATGAAAGATAACGGCATAACCATACGATTTGATCTCGTTAGTGAGGTCCAATATGTTGACTTTCAAGGACGACGTTGTAGCCGAGATACACTTTTTCGAGGCTTCAAGCGAGAAAGTTACCTTGATTGGATCGTCTGCTAAGGGACAACGACAAACGTTGGTTTCAATGCTTCCGAAAAGAATCTATGAATGCCTGGAGTATCTAAGCTCGTAAGCCACCAGCATCGTCAGCTTGCCGGAGCTGCAACTTCAAAGATAGCCATTCGATAACGACCAAGACAATAACACCGAGACACGCGATACCCCGCATTGCGTATCTCTAAGCGCTGCGTGCTTCCACTTAGGTTCATCTAGAAGTCGTCACTGCCGCCATCAAATGCTAAATCGCTTGCCACTTTCCCGTTGGACTCGGATCGCTTTCTGCGTTACAAACATGTACCTTGAGAGACTGTTCTGCCGGAATTTTTCTTTCGATATGACGCGATCCTTGGGATTAGTGATTGGATCGTATTACGCGCTCATAGCGGTGATTAGATGTCCTTGATCCGATTTAGCGGGGAAAAGACGCTGCTATTGTGAGGAGAATGCTCCTGGTGCCTTAGATCGGCTGGCGTTTTCAGCATCGTGCAAGAGTGCGAAGGTCTAAGAGCGCTTAGGCTTTGGGCACCAAGACCAAGAAGGCTGCTGGCTTATGGGTTGGTGATACTATCGATACCAGACCTCAAGAAATTGACGTTTCAGCCCGGTATCGAGCATGGAGCGAAAGATCCGAGGTGTTTATCGTCGCATCAAGCCTTCTTCAACGACGAAAACGACGGGGCTAACGGCGCGTAAGTGGAATAGAGACGCATCCTGCACACCAATCAATAAATACTAAAGATGAATCGATGCAAGGCTATATGCCACTACTACAGGCTTGGCAAATTATTTTGAGAATGAATGCAATTGAGGAGAAATACATGTCGATCGATTACGTGAATCTAGACGCCGCCATCGGCGGTACGGATGCTTATGTCGGTTGGGTAAAGGAAGTAATCAAAACGTGGGAAGATTGGGCTTCCACAACTTGTACCATGCAACTTGTACCATAACCCAAATTACGATCGCAGGGACAAGCCAATTTTTCACACAAGACTGCAGTCAGCAATGGTAACCGGGTCATGACCGGGGGTGGGCCGCGGCTGTAGCGTGCATGTTGCAGTGTGCCAGACGTCGAACGGGCCTCGTGACCTCGATAAGCCTGGGCATTTACCTGTGTGTTCGTTGCGTGACTGGTAGACCAGCGCGAAACCCATGGGAACCCCCCACGTGCGCCACGGCGAAACACGCCGGAGCCGGCGAACGAGTCGGGGAAGCGGTGTGGTTCAGGGACGGCGCGTCAACTTCGCCGTAGCTCGAACTCTCCAGGGATGTGGGATACCAGCAGTTCAACATGTCCCACTGAGAGTATTGCACAGCGGACGATTGCCATTATCATATACAGTTCCTATCATATATAGTATGGTCAATACCTAGAATGAATAATAGCCTTAAATGTGCAAAATAAGGTTGAGGCTCTCGTTCTTAGTCCACCTTGGAAATTCCCTTCGTACGTGCGCCGAAAGTCCGATTGTCCGTGCCCGACTCCCCTGCTCCGCTATCCCGTGGCGATGGCATGAATAAGTCTTGACCAATGATAAGTCGTCATGCTTCAAAGGATCGCACGGCCAAGAACACCGACTGAAAATGATCAAGGAAACCAACAGCCACAAGAGATAACACACGCAGAGATACCACCCCACCGTACCCACCATGTTGGCGAAGCAAATTGACGTAATGTGATGGGTGCATGGAAGAGTCGGCCAAGACCAAGAGATCCTGGTAAAGAGCCAGAGGGCGAGGGTCGAGCGCAGAGTGCTGGGTCGGGGGGAAAAATGGAAAAAATAAAAATGAAAAAATAAAGCGAGAAGCGATGGCTCTCTCTCCATCTTGCCGGTTTGCCGTTCTTAGCGAGTCCATTGGCGATTCCGACTGTCACCCTCCGTTGCGCCGTTGCTCAGTCGTCATCCTCATGATAACCCATTCTTCTCAGTAATCAAGGTGGGATTCATCTTCTAGTCTCCAAAGTCTTATTACTGCTATTGGGGTGCGTATCAATCAATCAATCCGTCAATTGTAGAAGATTTGGGATTGCCTATCGGCAATTGGAGCACGATACTTTTGCATGTTGCATGAAAAGTATAATGTGGGACTGTAGAAGGTACTACCCAAGTATTCTCGGTGCTTAGATTCGACGGATGGAGCTTAGCTCATCATCGCCGCTTTTTGTCCCTCAGACTCGGACGTGCTGTATATATTTAAGATCCGAGGCAGGTAGCTAATAGACTAACACAACTCTCTCCGGCTATATACTACCTTTGTGTGATATAGATAATAGTGATATGCCAGATAAGTGTAATGTTAGTCTGAACAAGAAACACATCGTGTTGTTGCTAAAATTTATGGGAGTGATAGGTCACTTTCGAATATTGGATTATCTTTGCGTTTCCCAAACGCCTTGCCTTAGTAATTTTGGTACACTTAAAGTGTGGAATATGATTTGTAATTGATACCATCAACCTTATGCGGAGCGTGTGTACAGATGAAGTGTAATTAGGTAGCTGGTAGCCATAGCAAATTGTACACGTATAAGGCATGGGATATCGTTGTTACTTCTATCATATTAATTTACATGACTAGCTACCTGGCTCATTAGCATTGAACTTTAGGCGGCCATTCATCTCTTTGGAGTCATCAATCTTATCTGGCAGGACTAGTCTATAGGCTCTGTTCGGTATTTCTAGGTTCGCAAACTTATCGATGCGGTCGATATAGGAACTCCATCCCGTGTTGGTGTTGGAGAAGAATGGCCTCGCAATTGAGCCTCCAGCGTTCTCGTCTCATTGGCCAATTACTATGCAAGAGGCAGTCAGAAAACGATCAATTCCCGGAACCCTCTTAAAGCGGCGTCGGTACTTGTCCATGACCTTATGGGTACGCCTGACTTTACTCGTATTTGACATTAGGTAGCAGGCAAGCCCAGAACTCCACTGCATACCCCACCAAAATTTGTCGCTGAAGACTTCAAAGACGGCGCAAAGCCGCTATGAACACCAAAGGCCGGGCGAGTATGCCCACTATGCCCAGTATAATCCAGCATACCCCAGCATTAGTGGCAAACTCAAAGTCAAAGGACATCTAGACTTGGGCGGGTAGACCCTGTCATGATTTCCACTCAAGATCCGCAAAGTTGCACACTACCTACTGTTAGGGGTAGTGTAGGTGGTTTACTAGGTGCTTCCTAGTGTGGCTAGCTACCTGTAGCTACAGCTACAGATGACGGCTTGCCCAGGCTGATCGCCAATGGACGGACGTAACTGACTGAAGTCGATTGATCGAAGAGTCCTTGTCAAAACCTCGACCTCGCATGATACCAACTCTCCCTTCCCTTCGACTACATATCGAACATATTCCCCAGTTTTCTCTCATTCTTGAACTTTTAACTTTCTTCACTCATACTTTCCCCACTCGACTTATCACCAGAACAACGAGACAGCCCCAACGTCATATGCTTGATTACTCACTCATGCTATAGAGTTTATCGCCAATATCCTCCATCTGTTTACGAGCATACGTACCATATCACCTGTGTCTAACAGCTATACAACACTCATTCTCCATCTATGCTGTCCATAGGCGAATCCCTACTACCAAGGCCCTGAATGCATTACGATCTCGCCCTCCGTCCGGTGTGCCCATAGTCTTGGGGGCTGCAAGCTGTGCTTGGGCACAAAACATTGCCCTCCTCAGCGGGAGAAATTCGATTCAGACTCAACTCCAGCCAGCGGCCTCGCTGAAGGCGCATTGTCCTACCTAATAGGTGATCCTTCGTGGTCAAGATGGCGTGGGATCACTTATCTATCACGAAGCCGCACTTGGTGTACATTATCCTCGGCGGCTTCACCTCACTATTCATGCTGTGTTCGTCTGTCATCAAGGAACGCCTCTACATCGGTGAAGCCACTGTCGCGACCTTGGTTGGAGTAATATTTGGACCTCATGCCGCCAATCTTATCGACCCCAACAGTTGGGGAAACACCGATGAAATCACGCTCGAGTTCTCCCGAATTGTTCTGGTTGTGCAATGCTTTGCCGTCGGTGTCGAGTTGCCAAAGTACTACATGGAGAAACACTGGAAATCCGTGGTCTTCCTGCTCTTGCCAGTCATGACGTTTGGCTGGCTCATCACGAGTCTCATCGTATGGTGGCTATTCCCCCTCAATTTCTTGGAGAGTCTTACCGTGGCCGCATGTGTGACAGCTACTGATCCTGTTCTCGCTTCGTCTGTCGTTGGTAAGGGCAAATTCGCAAAGCGAGTACCTAAGCATCTAAGAGATCTGCTCTCGGCTGAGTCTGGTTGTAACGATGGCATGGCCTTCCCGTTTGTGTACCTGGCCCTCTATCTAATCCAAGACCACTTAAGTGCCCGAGAGACCACGTTCCACTGGTTCGTTTATACCATTATTTATGAATGTATCTTCGGTGCCTTCTACGGATTTATCATTGGATATATCGCCCGGCATGGCATCAAATACGCAGAAAGGCATGATCTCATCGACCGTGAAAGCTTCTTAGTATTTTACTTCGTGCTGGCCCTCTTTTGTGCTGGCTCAGGTAGCATATTAGGTGTCGATGATCTACTTGTTGGGTTTGCGGCTGGTGTTGGATTTTCCAATGACGGCTGGTTCCATGAGAAGACGGAGGAGTCCCACGTCTCCAACGTTATTGACTTGCTGATCAATCTGGCTTATTTCGTCTATCTGGGTACAATCATCCCCTGGGAGATGTACAACAATTTCGATATAGGCTTGTCCGCCTGGAGGTTAGTGGTTATGTCAATCTTCGTCATCCTGTTTCGTCGCATTCCGATCATGCTACTATTAAAGCCAATAATCCCGGACGTAAAAACTTGGCGTGAGGCTCTCTTCGCTGGCCACTTTGGTCCTATTGGCGTAGGGGCTATCTTTGTGGCGATCCTCGCCCGCGCTGAACTGGAGACGGAACATACGATACCTCTCGCATCGATCCCACCAGAGGGAACAGAGAATTACCAAGTCATTCTGTTGGTCTGGCCGATCGTTACGTTCATGGTTATCTCATCCATTCTCGTCCACGGCTCGTCGATAGCGGTCTTCACGCTTGGGAAGCGTATCAATACTCTGTCCTTAACCTTGTCGTACACTACTGCGCCAGAAGACGGTCCCGCTTGGATGAGCCGCTTGCCTCGTATCTCATCACAATCTCGATCACAGGCGCGAACCATGTCGGACACCGACTATGATGATCTAAAGTCGCCAACATTCCCGCCGGGGACTCTCCCGCCAACCGGCATTGCAGGACAATTCTTACGGCGTCAGCGTGAGGAAGAAAATCCAAGTCGAGCCGGGAGTCGTGCATCATCTCTAGTCAGTCGACGGCGTAGAAAGAAGTGGGATGATGGCATCGGTCCAGGTGGACCGGTTTCCCAGTCGGCTATTTTCCCCCAAAGGAGAAGTGCAAGCGATCAGGCCGAGCCGTTGTCGCCTTCTCCAGATGTCGAGAAAGCCGAACCCTTTTCTACCGGCCGAAGCAGCTCCCCCAGTCTGCCTGAAGGAGCCGTGCCAGAAATCAGCCGTGAAAAGTCAGAAGGATCCACGCCCGAAGAGGAACATAAAGATGGAGAACAACCAAAATTTGAGGTGTATGATGAGGGGGACCATATTGTAATTGAAGATGAGGAAGGACAGGTCGTAGCCGTCGAACCGACGAAGCATCATACAACTTTGCCTAGTCCAGAAGCACTAAAAGAGAAGGCCAAAGAAGAGGTACAGAAGCCCGGCTGGACGGTAGACTCGTTCAAGAAGAGCTTTGCCAGGTGGCGTGATGAAGAGGCTCAGAAGCGAAAAGATAAACCAAAGGAGGAGCGCAAGCACGCACCAGCAAGGGCCTACCAATTCGGCAACACAGTAAGCAATATGTATCTTGCTGACATAGAATATAGAGGGCTAACTCTTTTGGCAGATCATTGTTGAAGACGAACATGGCGAAGTGGTTAAGAAGTACGATCTTCCTGCCCAGCGGGGCGACGGCAAAGACTATGTCGCTACGAGCTTGAAATACATGGGTATAAGTGGACTGGTAAAGCCAGGGGACAAGGAATCAGTACCTGCGGAATCATCCCAAGGTGAATCAACGACGGCGACAGAACCGAGAGCTGGTCCAGTCAAGCGGCCGTCTGCCGTTGGATGGACTGGGTTTGGTCGATCACGATATGCTGAGCAGAGAAAGAAGGGTGGTAATACGGAAGCTCCCAATCAGAATGAGGACGAGGATCGCGGAATCCGATTCACCATCAGCGGCGCTGGTAGACGGATGACGAAAGATGACTTCCTCAAAGAGATTCAGAAACTTGAACGTTCTAATCGAGAAGTGCCGAACAACTTGACAGGTCCGCAAGATGCAGCCGACACTTCTAAAGCAGAGCCTCAAACAGCTCCCGGACAGACGAGCAGCCCAGATCATGTCAATCCACTCGTCAGCGTCACGCAAGCCAGCGACAGCACTCGTGCTGCGAGTAAGTCTCCCGCTCGGCCCGAATCTCCTGTTCGTGGTCGAAGTGGACCGAAAGATGACGAAAACGTGGCGAGCACCGAACCCCCGGAGACTGCCGCAGAACGTCGACGTCGGCTGGCAGCATTTGCCAGTGTGCAAGATGACGACAATGGTGAAACGCCTGCGGAGAGGCGTAGGAGAGAAGCGGCATTAGGAGTTACGGGCCCCTCTTCTGAGGAGAGCGACAGCGACGATGACGACACACCAAGAGTTCCGCCTGAAAGACGAGGCATTAGGTTTGCTGAGGGTCCAGCGAAAAGGGCTTAAACTGCTTTCTATATTTCAGGATACCATACTGTTGTTACGAAAGTACGCTCAGATAATCAATTCATATAGCGCTAGCGAAAGACTCAAATTAGATGGTTGAAGCTGGAACCGTCCTATATGTATGTTGGTGTAGTAAAGGAAAGCAAAAGCTGGATTTAGACAATGGAAATACTTATTATAAGGAACTGCCAGCTAAATTGTTAATGCGGTGACGAAAATAAATATGCACGCAGACCTGGTCACTTGCGTTCACTCCTGTCGGAGACGTTACAGTAGCAGTATGTAGCACACAGTACGTGACAATCACCATAGTACGGTAAGTGATGTAAGTAACGAGAGTATTCAGTTGGGGCAGTGCAACCTGAGCAGACGCACGAGCCACATTGGTTGAAAGACCTAACCATGCCTCGATAAGACATCTCCACTAACAGGATGGATGGAGATGGGGCTCGATGATTTTTTTGAGACGTCTACTTTGCGACCGCTCCAGAACTCCAATAGCACCATTCCCACAACTCTGTCGCATCGCCATTTTTCAGCCTCGGGCACAGCACCACTTCCATCAACCAGACAAACACTCTACGTAGCCACAATGGTCCAGCTTCAAGAAATCGTCGACGAGCATTTTCAAGAGGGCCAGGCTGGTCCCGAGGAAGACGATGGCGACTACACAGACACTGGTACGTCATCCTAATGCCCGCCTATTTTCTTGACCTCGGAGCTCCATGGATCGTAGATCTTTTGCACCCGCACTCACACTCGCACTCGCACTCGCACTCGCACTCGCACATAGGTTGCTAACGTCCTCTGTTTCCTGTAGACTCCGAGATCTCTGAAGAGTCCGAGTATGATCCCCGCGACGAGACATTCGTTGAGCGCATGTACGCTCTGCGCGACATAGTACCTCCACAGACACGCGGTTACATTAACAACACAGTCTCGGCAACCACCAATGCCATCAAGTCGGCCCTTTCATTTGGTGGCAAGTCGTTATGGGTCATCAGCAGTTCGGCCTTGCTCCTGGGCATCCCATGGGCGCTGGCCTGGGCTGAAGAGCAGCAAGTACTCGAGATGGAAAAAGAGATGAAGATGCGTGAGATGGGTGGAGATGTAAGCCCTACTACTGCTTCTGGAGACCTACAACAATTATATCTGACCACACTTCTATAGCTTCTTACCGCCGGCTCCGGGGGCCAGGAAGGCTCTTCGACAGCGCAGCAAGTTGGCGCTGCGCTTGGTCAGGAGGTCAAGGCTGCTCTGTAAACCAGCTTTGTCCGGAATATTATCTGAAAACATTCCCGCATGCCGCGCCCGCTAGGCTTGCGCATGACAACACCCGAGGAAAACCTGCGGCATCTACGCTTTGCAATCACATCTCCTACCTAATACATGCTGAACGCAAAAGCATCCTCACTATTCCCAACATACTCCTCCTCGTGGGCTTGTATACACAATAGCCGAAGCCCATTTGGCTCGATGTTTGTGTAGTTATATTTTCAAGACTGACGAAATCGGACGGAAAGGAAGTCTCATCTCATCGGCTGGACGGAACGGCTGCCGTCCTTGTACTATAATTGTTGACGATACGAACGTGTGTGACTTCAATAGAGGGAGGGTCTTGGCAGCATAGGTGGACTGGTATCGTCCATCATCACGAATTGATTCTTGTTCTAATGACTCATATTATTGCTTTGTTTTCCAATGATGGTTGTTCCGATATAAGTGAACGTCTTGTTGTAGCATGATTCGATAAATTGGCGCTCCACAAAGTCTGGGTTGGTGTTATGAAAACAATGGAATGCGTTGTATCATCTGGATCTGTAGGAGTACTCCTCTATGCCTTGCAGATGACAGAGGCAGTTTCAATTCATAGCCCACGTAACCCACATCGGAAGGGATCGAGCTGCTATGATTTCAAGATACTCTCGCCCATAGACGAGTAGTATGCGTTTACTCTAAGCCTCCTACATACTTAGAAAAGAATAAACCACAAATACATTCTCATTCTCACGCCCCTGTTTAGGAATGCTAATGACTCGTCTGCGGGATAAGAACTTCGCAAGAGAACATTGTCGAGCCTTTTATGATGTAAGATCTTCCATCAAACTCGCATTCCAAATCAATCACGATAGATCGATTGACTATTTTCACGTTAGCTTGCTACATCGCGTTCGATCTGTTATAGGGAGGCTTGTTTAAGAGACATTAACTCGCAGGCCCATGCCGGGGAGTACAAAGTTTGTCATCTCGTCCGTCGACAGGGATGAGATAGGAAAATCGGTATCTGCATATTGAATAAGAAACAATAAATGCGGCCTACTCACCGTGACATTGCGCCGTCTTGCGGCCGTCTAGATCATACAAGCCATAATCACGATCCGAGTAGACAGCTGTGATGATGTTAGGTCAGAGAAGTCAATCCTTTCGAGTCAGGAGAAACGTCTATCCACATTATTTCGTTTTCCCTGCGATTTTTTCAAAACATGACAATAGGAAGAAAAGAAAAAAAAGAATGAGTACTCTGATGGCCAGCCCAGAATGTCCCCGTATTGAACTCGACGACCTCGAGCGGATCCCGATATAGCGGGAACCCGACGTCGTTGCTCGGATCGCAGCGCATTCCGAGTTTGTCGCCGCTCACGTCGTCCCTGTTCTCCCATATATATAAAAGCGATCTGTACGTCGTGCCGTCGCATGCCCAGCTCGGGTCCCCCCACGGTGTCGTGAACATGCCCCCCGCCTGGTGGAGGTAGGGCTCGGCATAGCTGTCTACCTTCATATATGTGAGCCAGAAATTCGGTACTTGCGACGGGCTTGCAGCTGGAAAGAGGAAGAACGGAAGGATGGTTGACAGATACATTGTAAGTAGAATGTGTATCCGAAGGACGTGAAAAGTAGGGATTGTTTTCGTGAGGTTATCAATAATAAGCTAGGGGGAATAAGAGACGAATATGGAGGAGGAGATTTTAAGTAGGTATATCTTGTGTCTTGTTGAGCAAAGGTGAAGAGACTCACGAGGGAAAATCAGGAGATACACGATGAGGTGTATGTAAATTGTTCTACAATGCCGAATATCTTCAACTCTATCTTGAGGTTTGACATGAGGCAGTGTGTGATATTTTTCTACTCTACAAGTGGCACATGTATTGTATCGTTAAGTTTTTCCCTATTAAGAAGACTTGTTCTCCGCTGTACAGCTAAATGAGACTCGGTCGTACATCGACTGAGTATTTGTCGATCGTGATCCGGGCCGTGCTAGTTTTTTATTTAGACATCTGGTATCCTAATCACCCTTCCCGCTGTTCAAGAGACGCTAACCTCTCGATTCCCCTCATAGTGACTTGTTACGAATATATTCTGATTCAACTAACCCTAAACGGTGCCCTTTGTACCGGAAACTGGATTATACACCGAGAGACACCCTCCGTTCCTTCGTATCGCTTTACTGTCTCATCTAAATTAGCTGTTCGTTGCTTGCGTGTCTGCTTCTGCTGGAAAGCTTTATTTCATCCACTCGAACCCACGAAGTCAAGACCACTGCCGAGATGTTGTAGGATTTCGCTCTCCCCTAAACCCCAGCCAATTTCGATGGGTTTATGAAAATTGGTGTATGTAGCTTTAGTTCCGGCAGTTTGGTTCCATCAACGTCATGCGGGGCAGGTCGCGTTTAGTGTGTTTCAACTGCCTACAGGGTCTGGACGGGGCGTCCCGTAGTGGATCCCAAACAATGTCTCAGGGGGGGTTTCCAATGGTTGACCTTTGATACCCAATGCATCGAGAACCTCTTCTTGTGAATAACATATACCTACCCTATTTAGCAGTTTTTAGGTCATTATGGCTCGAAAAAAGGCTCTAATCATTGGTATCAACTATTTTGGCACAGAGCACGAGCTGCAGGGATGCATCAATGATGGCGCAAATGTCCAGGAGTTCCTTGTTAACGATCGGGGGTTCTCTCCAAGTGAGCACGACATGGTCATCATGACCGATAATCCTGAAAATGAGGGCACAGCCTTCTATCCAACTGGTGCCAACATCCTCGCTGCTATTAATTGGCTGGTGACGCGGAATCGGCCGGGTGATCTGCTTTGGCTGAGTTATTCCGGACACGGAAGTTGGTCTATTAGTTGTCTTGTCGTCGTCGTCACACTTGTCCTTCTAACGCGTCCGCCCAGGTCAAGTGAGGAATGATGATGGCGATAGGCCGTCCGGGTCAGCAGCGGATGATGACAACTGTCATTGGACGACTCATGGCTGACCCTCGCAGATTCGACGATACTATTTGCCCTGTCGATTTTCGAGAAAATGGTCAAATCACCAGCGAGAATGTGAGAATTGATGGTGTATCTTTGAATAAGCACTGACTGTTTCAACTTTAGTTGCACAGAGCTATTGTTTCGCCGATGAACCCGGAGTGTCGACTGACCATTTTGTTCGATTGCTGTCATTCAGGTTCGGCCTGCGAGCTTCCTTACGTGTACCGCCCTGATGCCGAAGGAAATGTAAACCTAGTGGATACGATCAAACAGGGAATCAATCTCATTAGGTCGGCCGAAGAACTTCTCGAAGACGGCTTCTCGATGTCCAAATTCGACGACGCCAAAATGTTACTCGGCGGTGCCACTGACTTTTTCAATGGACTGCACCACCGTCGAGATCAGGAGGCCGATGAGGACGGGCTGGCGGCAGAGAATTTCGAAGAACACTGGGAGACCGAGGGAAAAGACGTCTGGATGTTCTCGGGGTGTGCTGATAATCAGACTTCCGCGGACACGTCTATTGCAGGGGCCGCAACTGGAGCAATGTCCTGGGCGTTTGTGAGGACGATGAGGGAAAATCCCGAGCAATCCTATATCAACGTATGCGCAAAGCGAGCGCCGCTTAGAGGGAACGTCGTTACTGATTTATTCTATCTTAGATTCTCCAAAATACTCGAGAGGAACTGGCGCAGAACTACTCCCAGATTCCCCAACTTAGCTGCGGTGGTAGATTTGACCTAGATCAAGTCCTAGTGGTAAGTTGCTAATCTAGTTGCATTGCCTGCCGATATATCTAAGCTAATTTCAAACGTTTTAGCTATGAGTGGCCGCTATCATTGCGATGTATTGATCTGCTCCTATGAAATGCAAGAATGAGCCGGCTAGGTAGCGAGAGTGGCGATCTGATCACCTTCGTGTATGGGTAGAACAGTCGTATCAAGGTTTTCCTAACATATTTCCTCTACGAGCTGGCTTTGTTTCTCAACTATGAAGCTGAACTTCTAGTGTGGTAGCCTGTTATCCGCATGATTCTGATTAATAGATCATATATCTGGTTACAAAGGTACCGGATAATCCGTCCTTTCGTCCTATGCTCTTTCCTTGTCTCTATTACCTACTGTACAGCTCAGCTGTGAGCCCATACTAGCAAGATCCCACACACGATGCTTTATTTCTTAGATCTAAGCATTCCAATCGATTTTTTCAACAAGTTCCCTGACGATTTACTCTTGTTACTCTTCAGCGTCCTTGGCGGCCCGACAGGATCCATGTTATTGACGGTCGTTGTAGGACTGGATAGAGTACCTCTTAACGACACAATTGGTGATGATGCCGCACTTCTGGATGAGATGAAGTCGGGATGTATCTGTTCTGGGAGGTGATAGTCCCCTTCTAACTCTGTGACGTCTTGTGGATCGCGTACAGATGTCCCCTCAAGCTCTGCCGGTATTGCTGTTGAATCCAACTCACTAACCCGCGGAGTGGCAAGGGTATTCTTAATATTCTTCAACACGTCCGATACCAACGCTTTATCTTCTATATCTATCGTTGGTGGCTCATGCTTTTTAGCAAGCGCTTGATCTGAGTCGTTCGCGCTGAGAGATCTTTTGACATCCGACATATCATATCGGTTCATATAGATGATATCTTGCAAGCCTTCCCTTAACTTCCCAAACTTGAAACCTAAACGGTAATTCTTCAGCGGTATTAATCGCTCGATCTCGGCATGGACGTGTTCTTGTAACAGCACCCCTTTTCCAGAAAATGTTTTCGTTGTCTCAGTCGTGTAGTACACCGCAGCATCTTCAATCTGCTTTACTGAAACGTATTTGCCCTGATAGCGAAAGGCCCTTTCTAAGATGAGAATCATGTCGCATGCGCATTTGAAAAGCATTCTGGCTGCTGGCGGTACCGAAAGGATGTTTCCCATGATTCCTATAACAGCGCCGATCCCAATTGGCCCGCCTGCTATGCTAGCCGCGGTAAATATCGCAAATTGAGGAAGCGAAACCTTCATGAAGCTTTTTAGATGTTTCATCACGACCTCTAACATGATCTTCTCGACGGCCTCTGGCTTTGCTTTTGGAAACCCGAAGCATTGGAGGACTTGCTCGACTAGGATACGGGAAACGGTAGGCGTGCCGATTAAACTCGCGCCTGGAAAGGGTACTGCAACATTCGGAGTCAGTTATCGCCACCTGGAGCGTGGTCGATGAGTGTTTCAAGAGGTTCTAAACACTGTCTTGACCCAAAAGGAAATATCGTGCTCTAAAAGTTGCCAAAACAAGAAGAAAATGGTTCCGAGAATTGCTTACCCATGGCTGTTCGAGCCGCATGAGTCGCTAGTCGCATGACCTCTGTGACGGCTTGATCAACTATAAGAAACTAGAGTCAGAAACTGTTTCGCGAAGGAAATTAGGTGATTTGAAGAGTGTACGGGGCACGAAAGTCACCGGCTTGGTCATTGCATGTCCAAAGCGGAAAGAGAGCTTCAGAAGTCTTACTCTTCTGTTCGACATCAACTACCTGGGCAGCTACACAGAATACACGCACACGATCATCAGTAATGACGTCCAGACTGTCGCTGAGTAGTTTGCGAATTTCTTTGTCATCATCTGAGAGAAAGTTAGCACAATACGAATTAGATATCATGCCATCGATGGACCACGCCTACCCTTCGATAGGCAACAGTGCCCATCAAGTTTGTAGTTATTGATACGAGACAGCTCATCTTGCAGCTCCATAAACTGTCTCCCCGCAGCTTCATTAGCTTCCAAGTACGCCAAACGACTTGCTTCCTTATAATTATCAGTTATTTCCATATATTTGTCTAGCAGTTGCATTTTGTGAATAGCAATAAGTTTGTCTTTCTTAGTTCCGACAACAAAAACTGGAACATCGCTCGAGTGCTTGGCTATTGTCTGTAAAGTACGTTTATCTGCTTCTTCAATGCGACTAACATCGGCGTCCACGCAGAACCTACCACCTTTTAGCGGATATACCAGCCTTATTAAGGTGTTTACATACCATATGATGTGGAGGGCTTCGGCTGGGTTCTTTTGAAAGGCGCGATGCCGGAGAAACTTAGCAATGAGGTCGAGCTCTGAATCGCTACCAGCTTGCCAGCCCCGGGAATCATGGACCAGAAGTCCGGGGTGATTGGGCGACTCAAAAGCTTTGTTAATATCGTGCGTGCCTTGCGCGTAAGACGTTGACTCTTCTGTCATTTCGACCCCAAACACTTTGTTGATTAGCGTGGACTTGCCGACACCTGTCTTACCACAGACTAGAATGCGAAACGCTTTCACTCCACTTGCTTGTAATGAAGAGCCCTCGAGCCAGGGTTGCATTTCGCCTTGGTCATCAAGGCATCGTTCTTGGAAATCAGTTAACTCCCGCTTCTTTGATTTGAAGATACCTCGATCGTAATATCGAGGGTTTCTGTCAAGCATCATGAAAACTGACGGATGGATGATGCTTCCATGAGGGCGCGTTGCGGACCATCCGATGAGTGTCATGTCGGTATTGAATATTTTCCGCTTGCTTCCAAATCCTTTTGCGCCGAGACGGATCGAATGGTCGATCCCATCTTTACTAGCTTCTCCGTGCACGCTTTGCAAGTCGAACATGGTGATCTCGATGTCATTAGTATATCTCAAGCGCCACTGCGCTTTCTCCTCGGACTCCAAGGTGGGCGGCGACCCAGCGAACTGTGGGAAAGTGATTGAAAAACCGCCGTTATCCGAATTTGACTGAAAAACGAGACCTGCTCGCATGCTCTCTAATATCATCCACTGAAGTGGAAATAATGAGAGACCATCGTGCTCGGAACCGCCGCAGATGTCGCGGTGGCTGCCTATGAACCAAGCCTGGATGAATGATCGCACACCTAGCTCCTCGTCTCCTGGCGTCGCAAGGGTGAAAGGCGTCGTGTGAGTATCATTGAAAGCGAGTGCATGCCGAAAATGTTGAATGGAGGACACGAATGAAGGCGTGTATTCGTACTTTTCCACTGTCGTCTTCAAGGTATCGAACACCCCTAGAAACCGAATTTTCGGAGGGTCGTCGCAGCGAGCTCCGATGTAAGCCTTCAATCTATTCCCATTTAGACTGTCGTCCTTTTGAAAAGCTTTGTTCAAGTCCAAAGCCTTCTCATAAAGTAGATCGAAGTCGACCATAGACTTTGGACGACCCAGGGTATGTAGTAGCGATGCGATTGCTTGGACGATGTAAGCGCCTCGGCCAGAGCCATAGAGGAAGACCTCGGCTTGGTGTCCTTCCAAATCCCGGCAAATGTCTCCGACAATCTGCTTAATCTGGCGGTCTACAAAAGCAGACGAGCGATTGTTCATTCGCCCCCACTGACTAGCGTCTGCAGCTGCTTGATAGTAGCACACTTTTTGATTGACGTAGCGACTCTGATGGTCTGTCGTTGGCCCTGTAGAGATCAGGGCTTTCAACCTGAAGATGTTGCTGGCATTGCCATGTCCTTTGATTGTCAGTTTAATCTCTCTCGTACACGCGCAGAGGGTTTGCGCACCTAAAATTCCATCTTCACTATATTCGGAGTCATCTACACAAACGATCAGACGAGTCAGAGCTGATTCCGCCATTTGGACGGATCTTCACGCCGCCAGGAACGATTAAACGTTCAATTGCATGCGAAAACACAAATAATGCTTAATATTGGTAAATAGCTCAGGCTTGGTCGCAACACTTTCATCATTAGAATCGAATAGCGGTAAACCATTAAAGATTGTTATCTATAATAGGGGAAGGCTTTCCTCAGCCGCTCAGGGTCAGACTTGCTGTACAGTTCGTCAACGTTGATCCTATGTAACATTATATTGGCCGAATAGACCCTTGTGTTGCAGGGTACATGCTCCTCTGTGTCACCCCGTGTATGCATGTAGGAGCTAATAGCCAAGGAGACACACTAAAGTCACCGATGTTTTGGGAATCAATAAGTTGGGGGCGAAGTCGTTTTGGGAAGCGCCCGCCTAGACATTATAAGGGTCGGCTATACTACAACCTACAAATCGACGATTTCCTAACCTATAAGCATGTAGTATAATTAACCGAATACAGTACACGAAATTAGTCTTTGTCTCAGGTGCATCAATGTCATTATTGTCCTCGTTATTTCTCTCGCTTTGACCAATTAACTGGGTTTGAGCCGAGCTTAATGCTGCCGTGTCGGTTACGTCCACGATCGGTTATTATTACCCAATTTCCTCAGGAATAGCGTAATATACCGATCGAGACACGGACTTTTCTTTTTATCTTATTGTCGTCTAGATAGATGGTGGGTTGTCATTAGAATACACAAACGTCTGAGAAATTATATATAAATGGTGCAGTCACGTGATGTGAGAGACACTTCAAAGGCGGTCCGGCGCCCATAGAATGGCTCTACAGGCTCGAGAAATCAACCTCATCCATATCTCGCCGGCTACCTACAATTAAAGCTTCGAAAAGCTATTTCCAAGGTCGAATGCGAAGAAGGCGGGGCCTTCGCGGTTGAAGCTATACGATGAATAGAAAGGAGCAGAACACTCTATTGGGTGAGTACGACAACACCACTCTCCCCGTCATGACCCCAGATGCAGGCTCAGTTTATGCAGCCGGTTGCCTCAAGTGAGAGATCAGACTTCTAAGGCGACAAGATTCCGAAAGATAAGGACCGTTAAGTGCTACTGCGATGCTGTTGGATTTGTGGACTGTGCTCGTTGCTACTGCATCGTCCTTGACAACGAAGAATCTCTGAGCAGTTGCATGGGTCGCTAGGCAACGAAATCAGGTCGTTGGCGCAGGAAGATTTTACCTCATAACTTCAATTATCATGAGATGTCTGCTTCTAAACACGGCGACATCCTTGATGCGAACGAAACGGACGACGAGAAGCCGCTCTATTCTGGTCGCCTACGTTCATGATGGCTACCCAACGAAGTGACGACAAGAGTATCTCCAGCAAGAGTAAAGAGAAGCATCTTGGTATTGGGGTCTATGGCGGGGTCTAGGGAGCCTCTGTCCCATACGTCGATGGACCAGCAACCCAGGCAATCAGCAGCGATAACACCACTAATAATTCTACGATTACTTCCAACACTCACGAAAAGAGCCATGGGGATTCTCGCGGCGGAGAAGACATTGCCGATTCTCACCGGGCGTCTCATATCAGCACTGGTGTTGTCGTTGAGGCTACTGGCGCGGGTCCGAGTTGTTTATCGCACCTCACCCCAGCAAACAAGAGCAAGGAAGACCTAGTGAATGCCCTTCTGGAGCTGAACCTTAAATCGATATTCAATGACATGGCCGGCAAGAGCAAACCGACTATAAATTGCCCAACTGGCTCCGTTGACGTTCCCCCTCCCTCCGATTCAACCTGGCATTTAGTCGACAAGCTCGGTAGGATCTTTGCATCGCACCACCACAAGAAGCCTGCGTCGCGTGTTTCCAAGCATACTGAGCCTGACCAACACCACAAAATGTCTTCCGCTAACGCGTCTAACCTGCTAGACCGGCATGAATTGATCATAGCCGCGATCCTCACAAGATTCCGCAACATGGTAAATGCGGCCTGCGCGCCACTTCCCACCGCTGCGGCGATTCCGCAGGCATCCTTGAACATTATGACCATGAACAACGAAGCGGCTGCCCTGGTTCGTAGTCTACTTTTCTGCCTCGTGATCGCTTTTCCACCAGATTTTCCTCGTTCCTATCGTCCTGGCCAATCCTCTCTCCCAATCCTCCTAACAGACAGTGCAAATCCTTTGTTCTCCATCTATATTCACGATAATTCCCCGCAACATTGAAATGATCGAACAGCTGACGCGTCTACCGGTCACAGATCAAAGAAATCGAGAACCTGCTAGCTCTGAATCGTGAGATAAAGCAACTATGGATAACGGGTCCGCTACGCAAGCCAGGCGACGCCGATGAAAAGAACCTCGAGAAGGTGATTGACGAGAGAGCCGCCAGGGTTTCCAGACTCTATAATACTCTCGTGGAGCTACAGAACGAGGCAGCCAAGCGGAATCCAGCCCAGCAGCAGCCTGGAAGCGTCCCCGCGGGGCAGAATGTCGACGTTAAGCAGGAGAAGGGCGAGGCCCCTGTCAAGAAGGAGCATCAGGGCGATTCGACCTAGGAGGCCGAAGACGAGAAGGGAAATAGTGACGATGTCGAGGTTGAAGATGATGATGATGCTCTTGAGGAGATCGTGATTGAGCTTGGAACACCGATCCGAAGCCCAGAGTAGCAAGACCACGGTAGGAATGTATTGGTATGTCACTGCTCAGGGACCGTAATTGCTGCACTATCCATTATTTGGTGCAATGCACGTAATAAGAATGCCTCTAGCGCATGGTCTGGGAGTTTCCTCGCATGCATTATGCTCAGAAGGTGTTGGAAGGTGCATGAAGGTGCACGAGGGACATTCTATATAGTCTACACTTGTTAAATTTCATTGCACGTCAAATAACTTAAGCCTCCTTTGTGCCTGTGCTATGCCGGTAGTACACAAATGTTTATTGATATGCCAAAGCTCTATGCAGTGTCTATCCTGTATCTGACTCGATAAACAATGAACCTATCATCTGCAAAAGTCTGTCTAGCCTTCTTCTTGGCCCTCCACGTCTTCTCCCTCATCACCAAGCTCGTCTTCTAGCTCTTGCGGGATAGGCTCACGCGGGCCCTCTCTCTGCTGCGCGAGCTCCAGGCCCCCTGCTGTGACCCAGAGGAAGTAATCGCTCTTGAAGGTGTCGATTTGGTTGAAGAATACATGGAATCTGTCACTATCGTTAGCAAGTCTCTTTGACTGGGTCCCAGCACTGGACGCAAGAACACCTAATAGAATTCAAACTTACGAGTTCTCCTTCTCCTCAAGTTCGAAGATACGGCGGTATATGTGCTCTTCTTTGAACGCCTGTATCTCCTTGTCGTAATTAGAGAAGTTCAGCTCTTCCAGGCCGAGATTCTCAACGGCTCGTCGATTGTAGCTATCAAACACAGGGCGCTCGAGAAGCAATCCCAAGCTAGGTGCTTTGGGAATGCTGATGCGGGCGGGTGAGTAGCTCTCCTCGAAGCGCGACCACGGCGTTGCACATCGTACAGCTAAAACGGCCATGCCAACCATCTTTCGGATTTGATGCATCATAAACGACTGTCCGTGAACTTTCAGGGAGAGCCACTCGGTGTCGTTGATCTGGATGGGTTTGCGGTTTACAACAAATGATTTGATTGTTCTCTTGGACGCAGGGTCACCGTGCGACTTTTGTATCGTGTAATTGTGATAGTTTTTGGTGCCGACGTACTTATCTAAGGCTTCTTGGAGTTGATCTAAGCGGTCCGGCGTCACTCGGTATCGCCTTTTCGCGGCGACATACGCAGTTTTGATCTCTCTCAGTGCCTTTTCGACCGGACTCTGATCTTTCGTCTTCTGCTGCTCCTCATTCTGAAGTTCGGCTGGCACCTCTGTCGAAGTCACTTCAGCTGCAACCTCGGTGGCATCCGCATCTCCCACCACGGTTGCCTCTGTCGTAGTAGCCAGTGTATCCTTGGTTGGAGTCTTTACTGGTTCGTCTTCTTTGGAAATGGCATTGTCAGCAACTTCATCGTTTGCTTTGCTCTCGGTCGCATCTTCTTTAGAAGCAGAGGCCTCTCCCGTGTCCCTATCAGGCGTATGTATACGCAGTTTGACCGCTTCTCGAACATTGGGTTCCAACCCGTCTAGGATCGGCTGAATATAATCCTTGTCGACCTGATCCCAGTAGTCTTTAGCATCTCCCATGCGATTTGCATAGTCCTCCTCGAGGCCCTTTTCTTTAGTCGACTGTGAAACCTTTCTTCCCAAGAAGCTCCCTGGATGAGGAGGCAATAAGCAGTAACTCGGCATAAGGTACTCGTACCATCTCGAATCGCACGATACGTAGCAGCTAAAGGGGTTGTTTGTACGCTGGATGCCCCAGACTCGGATTTGTGGAGGCAGATTCTCGTTGATCTTTTGGACAATATCGGGGTCTTCAATGATTAACTTGAGCGAAACCATGTTTCCAGCAGCATGGACACCCTTGTCGGTTCTTGCGCATCGCACGAAACTCGATTTTCTCGGATCGTCAGCATTGGCTTTGGATATGGCCTTTGCAGCGACAAAGGCACCGAAGAGATCGCCCTCGATCGTTTTCAGATTGTGGTTGATCTGAAGTCCGTGGTAGCCAGTGCCGGAATAGCCTATCAGGACAGCAACCTTGCGTTTCGGACGACGCTCCTCGGCTGCAATCTCGGCTTCGGGAAACTGGATGCTCATATAACTAGGCTCCGACTTAGGGCCCTTCTCTCCAGACTGATCGAATTTTCTACGCTTGCGCTCTCGCCAATCGGGCTGTGGGCTATCCTCGGAGCCTCTGGTGTTACCATCTGGTCAGCACTGTTGGCTTTGGCCTCTGAAACCAAGAAATGTATAGGTAAGAGCTTACTTTTTTCCCTTACGTCCAAATTTCCGCTTGCGCTTGTCGCCTGTACCATGATCCGCCTTGCTATCTCTAGAGGACTGCCCATTTTGCCGCTGGCCACGGCCATTGCGATCGGTCGCGTCATTAGCATCCGAATCCCTGGGCGCTGTATTGGACGGCGCAGAAGCTGGCTCGGCGGAAGGCGTCGCGGTAGTGGGGGCGTTTTCATGGCTTGAGCGGTCGACCGCATTAGTTTCTGCTGCCATGTTGTTGCGTTGGGACGGAAACTGATTCGCATTGCCAGCTTGCGAATGATGTTCAAAAGCGAAACAGAAGCTCGACTGCTCCCACTACAAGAGTTGGTCGTAAATTGGTTGAGACATCTTATCGATAACCACCCCACCTTCACCTTTGCAGGTACATCAGGTACCGATTCATGGCTACCTTAGGTAGGTACTTAGGTAGAATACTAGGTATCTTACAACTTGGAAGTGAACAATACTACAGACAGGATTCTAACGATATTTATTAATTCAACGTCATCTTGATAAACAGTCCGACTGAGACATCTAATACATTAATCTACAAACGTAGGTAATAGTATGTGACTTTAGCTCTCTCCAATTTAAAGGGCACTATTGAAGTGCTGTTTAGTAGGCAGCACCTAGTATTTGCCCGCCCTAGAGAGCGGACAGGGTAGGTATTCGCGTGTGACGGTTTAAAATAGACGACTTCGCATACCTACCGGCGATACCGACAATCCCTAGACTACCTAGGTAGGTAGGTAAGGAATAGGAAATCACAAGCCAACTAGCGAGCAGTAATACCGATAGAAGCCGCCGAGTGAGAATTGAGAGTGACAGCAACTGTGGCCACCTCAATGGCTGATGTATGCTGTTATTTCATGTGAATACATTCTCTGAATCTTCCAAGTATTGAGTCAGCACCAACTCATAAAGGAAGTCATAATTGCTCATGGCATGGGTTACACGGATCCCATGCACCCTATTCTTACCTGTAGACTGCGCCGGCTGCCTTATCTATCGAGCCTAGGCTAAGGAGCTGTTGCACATCGCCACTATAGATTTGGGGGGGTTGAGTGTCAAGTGACTCACAACCAGGCATGTCAGCCAACCAACTTACACGCTGAACGCCCTGCATTGCTCAGCTCGCTAGAAATGCCAATGCACAACCATCAACATATTACGTCAAGGCAGCAGGTCTCTCGACAATAAATCTAACAAATATCTAATCAACTTCTTCACTTCTAGAACTCTTCTTTCTTTGTTCTGTTCACCTACGCCCTTGTCTTGATGACACATTATATTCAGGCTTATGCTATATAGTAATTTTCTGAACATCTTCACATAAACTAAGTTTCACACCATGGACTCAATATCTTCATCTATAGCGAGACCACGGCACTTCGGATCCGGGTTAAGCCCAGCAGCAGCTCGCCGTAAACACCGCCAACGTCTTGGAGCTGAGCGGTTGCAAATCTTAAACCACGCTCGAAAAGGAAATGTTAGTCATCAGCCAACTTGAATCATAAGTACAACCATTGACAAAATTCCCTTGCCTTACAGCACACAGTTCGCCTCGGATGGGATCGTGATGAGCGAGAGGACGGCCGTCGTCTGGCCTTCGATCCTACTGTAACATTACCCAGCGAGCGACAACGCCACATGCCGCGCCTTAAGCGACAAGAAGCCTTCCATCTCCCACAAACTTGGGATATCTCAGATACAGACATCGTAGTCAGCGACGCCGAGCTGTATCGGCTGGGTATACTGTATGACGATGACGGAAGTGAGCACACACGTGGGTCTGGCTTCTGTCTCGACGCCATCAAGCACAAGGAGCCAGTGTACTCAGTTCGTCAAACCAAACGGGCGAAGAAGTCCCATGACCGCCGCCGATCGTCCCTGAAGGAAGAGAACCCTCATCTCTCGGTGGAGTTACTCTCTACGTATCTTGGCGACGACGCAGCTATCGCGCGATTCTTCGCGCCCGTAGGTGACGAGGAGCCCGCTCGATTACACCATGACGACTTCGGTAGTACCAATCAACAACAAATGAGCTCGAAGCTAAGAAATGTTTCAGCTGAAACTCTTTCCATTATATATGAGCTTGCCGAAAGCTCTATACACTCGCTTATGCCGACACCCACGGAGATCGATTCTATTGATTTGATGTCTAACCAGGATGAGGAAGGATGCGAAGAGTTAAAGGAGGACATATCTTGTAGTGGCGACTGGGCAATGGTTTCTGATACCGATAGCGACGGCGATCATTCCAGCCGGCATACTGATTGGTTCGACACCGAGGCCGACACGGTTCCTGATCATGAAGCGGCGGCGGGTCCTGTGGGTGGCGCTTGGGTTTTTCTTGCTGGGGACGACTCATAGCAAGTTAGCATATGAGATGATAATCCTATCTTTGGCCCCGAGAGCCCTCGGATCTCGATTTTGAAGTGTATTACCTAGCGGCTGCAACGGATCGGTCTTTTATACCCAACATCAGGCGTCGGTAAGCGGGAACAGATAAATGTCGTCTGGAGTGAAAGGAGAAGGTTGGATGATGCAGTTAGCAGGATATGGGGTTATGTGCTCGTAGTCTACCTAAAAATAATTTGAGCTCGCTTCCTGTGACTGCATGTGTCTATTAAATTGGGGCATTATGCTCTGTTCCATCCTTTGATGAAAAGGTCATTTATTGTATTTGAGGCGTCTATCTCCTCATGCTTTTTGATGGGTTCAGTTTCTGATTTTCCACCCACGTAGCGCCATTCCGTAAAACGGAGGCGATCTTCATTCCCTCTGATGAGCCCCTGTCTTTTAATATCAAACGTACCTTCCACAGCATCTATCCAGCCATGAAACTTAACCTTACTAGTTTCCCCAAATTGTGCCCGCGTTGAAAATGCCTGGTTATACCAAACTTGAAGTATCGACGGATTTTGCTAGAGTTTCGAGCGCCGGCCAAGCAACAGATATCTTCGATTTGATATCCGCCTCTGGAATGGATATTCCCGCCATGATCTGCTCATAGGTACTCTGGACTACCTTTCCAAACGGAGTTTTAGGGCCGAACATCTGAGGCGTATGTTCGTGAAGATAGAAAAGAAACCCAAGGTAAACGATCCTGAGCTCTAGGCCACGCTGAGCCATTTCTTCTTGAAGGGTTTGGTTTGCAGGACCGCATAGCACATTGATCACAGTTGATACAGTCCACGCGTTGATAAGGCGATCCGAATAGAACTCTTGCGGATACAGCGGAGGGAGGATTTCAAAATGTAACTTGATGCCCATCAGAAAGGCCATATAGATAGATCCGGACTCAAGATACAGTGCGAAAAGACGGCGGCAAAGCTGTGGAACTGGCTGGCGTGTCCAGGGCCACAGTTTCGAGTCGATACACGTTTTGATCGCCGTTTTGACCTCATCAATCGTAGCTTGCTTGTTCTCAAGTACTGAATACGCCTCGGACTGTATATCAGCTGCTCGTTTGGAATCGCTGCCGCCCACTAAGTCACTTTCCGAATCTCCTGATGGCTTCA
The DNA here is from genome assembly GCA_037356055.1 of Xylaria sp. Z34. Taxonomy (NCBI): domain Eukaryota; kingdom Fungi; phylum Ascomycota; class Sordariomycetes; order Xylariales; family Xylariaceae; genus Xylaria; species Xylaria sp. Z34. The sequence continues at coordinate 162,801 of JBAWJW010000020.1, forward strand.
GAAACTGATCTGCTTCCAGGCCTACACCTTTCTGGCATTTGGTGCATTGACAAGTGAAGAAGTACCTCTCTTTCAGCTCGGCCTATATATAACGTTGGAGTCAATAATGTCCACCCGTGGTATGAATCACCCGGGGCTTCGGGAGCTTGTAAGACCAGCGAGAACGGAATATGCTCCTTGAAGCAATTCCTATCCCCGAGATGTGCTAGACGAGGGGGTGAAGGATCTCGGAGGACTTACCTGCCTCACATTGAACGGATTCGTGACTTCTATGTATCTGATGAAGATTTCCTCGCCAGGTTTGATGGCCCTTAGGGCTCGAATCTCTTGCCCAGGCTGATTGAAGACCAACGACGCATTTGGGTCGCAGGAATCTAGGACATTCGGGGTCAGTTATCAATCGCCATTGTATATGACACTCCACTGGCCAGAAAGGGCGTTACCAAGATAAGAAGAAAACGATTCCGGGAGTTCTTACGATTTGCACTGCATATCAGCGGGTCGAATCCAATCCCAAGTTCAATATCATCAAGTGGACATGATAAAGTGAAAGCGTTGTTCATAATCTAGCCCAGTCAGCAGACGCCTGTCTCTTTCAATCGATATGAAACGCACATTAGACACCAATCCTATCGAGGTAAACTGGGGTTCTAAGCCATCAATTGTTGGAGATCCGCAGTAGTGCCAGGCCGCGCGCCCAAGAAAATTGAAGTCCTCAAATTTCTTCTTGTTTTGTGTGATGATTTTGTCCAGGCCTTTTGGGTCGCCGGCAGGCCAGATATTTAGCATATCTTCCACATGCCCGATTTCGCTCTTAGGATTCGCTTTCAGACGGCCCAGGATCTTGATGACTCCACGGACTCCAGGAGGCAGGTCCGGTCTGTCCTTCACACCAATGACTTTGCATTCGTACTTGTGCTCGCGCTTCCAGGCCTTGGACTGGCAGGCTTTGGAACAATACCCAACCCGTTGGCACCCAGTGCAGCCTTTGATTTCCGTAGTACCGGTAGGGAGACCCATCGCTGCAGAGCTCATCTTTTCTATAGGATTTGTCGCTCCGCGTTGACAACACCAAGCGCAGGTATCGAGCACCCGGTCCATATCGAGTTCGGTCACAAGCGGTCTGTCCACAGCGACGACCGTGTCGCCCGGCGAGAAGGCTTTTCGAGCAAACAGCCCCTTCCCAGCACCTGGGGACTGCTTCACTTCAACGCCATCATTTGTTGGCATCTTGGCAATTGCTGGAGCCTTAATGGTAACAGATGGAGGTTTGAATCCTAAGATGAATGTTGGATAGTGGGTACCAGACTCGAAAATTGGCCGTCGCGTCGCGCTAGCTAAATAGTAAAGCGTGCTGGAAGAACCAAAGTATTGATCGCCATTCTGCCTGCCTGAAGCGAGCTCTTTGGCACGTTATCAGGGTGTTACAACGGTATAGATACACGGAGATAACCTCAACGCCATATATGCACATATTGATTCAACTGATTCCGCTGGGTCTGGCATAACAAAATTCGAATCTGTGCGTCTCGTGGCTTAGTGCCCAGCACAGACCCAATAGTTTCTTCAACGTCAGCATATGCTACCGTGGAGTGAATTCTGTTGAGTTACGTGTAATTACTTCCCTGTTTTAGAACAATCGTTGTTAGATTCAGTGTGTTTCTTCTTTAAGCAATAAGTAGGAGCCCCGACCAATCAACGGCGAATAGAAACCATAACTTACTTTACTTGAAGCTCTAGGCAGAAAGAGAGTCTCTACGCTAGCCCGGTAATCGTTGTCCGCATATCGCGGAACAACCCACCGCTATACGTTCTGGTGCGTTTCATGAGGTCACCAGTAGGTTACAAAAGCATACCTTAGGTAATGAGGGGTTTCTAAGGACCCGAGGTAGAAAATGTATCGAGTTATGGGAGGTAGGCACCATATTTTGGCGCTTGGCCATTATCGTGGCGGCTCCCGAATACCTGTGTAGATTCTTTGCCGACACGGCATCTCATATCGGAATCACTGTGGCGTTGAGCCATCCCATTGAGGTGCTCATGCGAACGCCTGCACGAATTAGATGATCTTACTCATACCTCGGTGCAAATTGTAATGCGACTAATACGTCAATTGGGTTACTAGCATGGCCGTGGCTGTATTCTCAACTATTCATTGGTAAAGCGTCGCGGCGATAGTATACACGTCGAACATAGCTTCTCTTGACTTCTATTCCCATTGTAGTAATTCTCCCGTCTTTTTCGGAAGCTTCCCCCGCAACGCTTTAAAATACCTACCTACTAGTGAAGACCTGGGGTAAAACGTGCGGGGAAGCCAAGTCTAATAGGAGTCAAACGTCGACCTCTTTAGTTCCCTGGCTGCCTGGCGATACCAATCAGCTTGTTCAGATTGTAAATGAAAGCGGACACCCCGAGCTAGTATAGTGATTTCTCCAGCTTTTCTCCTCACGTGGAGATATCTAACTACGCTGCGGTCTAGACGATACTATCACCACCAGGGAGTCTGACCAGGGGCCCTAGCAAACTAGGTTGAGAATGGAAGATGTCGGCACTGCCGTGTACCGTACATTCACGCACCAATTCCTTCTCCCCAGTTTTAATCAATACTCAGTCAGAGGCTGGCTGCTGAGACAGTGTTCTGTTTTCGTCGAGGGTAACACCTTCTATTTAAGTTCATAAGGTTAAAGACGTTATTATTGCGAGGTAATCAGTGGTGTCTTTATCAAGGCCACAATCATGCCATAATCATCTGTAATAGCTAGGGACACATGTAAGCTGCATTGACAAATGATAACATTACTACTTTGTGTAACGTCTCTCGCCAGCCCCCCCTCGAAGCGGCCTGGTGATCGGCCGTAGCTCGACCACGAACCTGCCAAGGGGATGCGGGGAAATAGTCCTGACCACCCTCGTGTACCTACCTTGTCTTTATTGATTGGCAAAGCGGACATAATAATACATATACTAAGAGCCCCCGGGCGTAAAATTGACCGAGGTGAGATAGATAGCAAGAATTGTCCAGTCTCAGCAGCAGTGGCGGGATTCAGCGTATCTCACGTTAAAGGGGTCCTTATGTCCATTTTTCTTTGTACGAGGTTCTAAACATCGTATCACATTAGGATCGGATCTTTTTTTAGTCAAGTTCTCCAGACTCGTCGTTTCCCAACTGCCACAACCTCCATCATGGATAACGACAGTGACAAAGGCACCTATGGTGCCAATCAGGTCGAGAAGATCGAAAGGGCCCAGCTCGCTATACCGGATGACGAAGACGAATATACCGAGCGCGAAGAGAGGAAGATCGTTCACAAGATCGACCGCAGATTGCTTGTTACCATTGGCTTCATGTATTGTGTCAGTCTAATAGACAGAACGAACATCTCGGCCGCTGCCATTGCTGGACTGGCCAAAGACCTTGTCTTGACAGGCAATCGCTATGTGAGTTCTATACTACTCCAAGCATTTTTCAGCTACATCATAAAGCTAACTCACAAGTTTAGTCCATCGTGACGTTAGCCTTTTTCCCTACTTATATTGTTTTTCAACCCACGGCGACTGTCCTAGTACGCAAAATCGGCCCTCGCATCCATATCGCGGTGATCACGGTCGCCTGGGGAGCTGCAATGCTAGGAATGGGGTTTACGAAAACTTTCGGTCAGCTCACAGCCCTGAGAGTTGTAATCGGCCTCCTGGAAGCTGGGTTCTTTCCAAGCGCTGTCTATCTGCTGTATGGTTTCCTTCTTTGCCCCAATTTGCTTAGCACGAATGGTATCCCTTAGACCTACGCTTTCAAACAGCTAGGACCAAGGGGCCGCAATCGGGTTCATGAGAGCATCGACTGATTTCGTTACAGGTCAACTTGGTATACAAGATGTACGATCCTAACGGAGCACGAAATCAGAAGCGAAGACTCCAAGCACTGCTAACGCTGATCTTAGATGAACTGGGCCGGCGTTATGGCCTTTTCTATCTTATCGGTTCGGTGACCTCCGCGTTTTCTGGTATTCTGGCCTTCGGTATAATTCACCTCGAAGGAGCTGGAGGACTAAGAGGCTGGCGATGGATCTTTATAATTGAAGGTAACTCGCCTCCGGATGAACACACCGACGGCTTGTAAACTAACTAATTCAAAGGCATTGTCACTATCCTTCTCGGCTTTGTCGGATATTGGCTATTGGTCGATTTCCCCGAATCTAAGCGTAAGACTGTGAGTGCTTCCACTAAAGCTCATCCTCGATGGAGTGGATAAGCAAGAGACCTTGAATCAGCAGCATCATACGGATCCTAATTTGCGTATAATGGCAAATGGAAAATATGTCAACTAATACCTAGTGTCGCAGTGGAAGTTCTTGTCCATGAGAGAGCGCGCCTGGGTCATCAGGCGGGTGAATGCCGATCGCGGTGATGTTGAGGCTCCCAGGTTCCAGCTTGGTGAATACCTTAGGGCCGGACTTGACTGGAGACTCTGGTATGTCTGAAGCACTCGGTAATATGGAATTGATACTAATAGTCTTAAATTTCTAGGGCTTACGGCTTGATTTTCTTCGGCAGTACGACTATGTCTTATGCTCTGGCCTTTTTCCTTCCTATCATCCTCAATGGTAAGAGAGAACCCTAAGTAATTCCTAATATTAGTAGACATTATCATTAACCTTATATTGCATACAGACAATTTACAGTCAGTATTTTTAAGTTCTTACCACCGGATTTGACAAACGGTCGGCTTCTCAGTGCTATATACTTATGCATTCTTCCGAAACACATTATGCAGCAGTCAATTGTTCGTTATTAACATTAATTCTGACAATTCATCTCTCACAGTTACGATGTTGGCACTTCCCAAGCCTTAGTTGCCCCTCCGTACGCGTTCGCCGGCATTTTCATGTATGCCGTTGGCTGGTTAGGAGATAAGTATCGCATGCGCGGTCCCGTCATCGTCATCAATATGGTTGTTTCTCTGTAAGTAACATTCTAACTGTCTGGGCCGCTTTTTGAACCTCTATTTGTGACCTCGGATTGGATCGATGCCCGAAGTCTTTCATAACCTATCAAGATGACGATTACTGACTACTAGTGATCTAGTATCGGTTTACCTATTCTTGGCTGGCACCCAGACCCGAAAATTCGATACCTAGGCTCGTTTTTGCTTGTTGCAGGAGCAAACTCCAACGTGCCTGCGACCTTAGCGTATCAGGCCACAAACATTCGCGGTCAGTGGAAGCGTGCTATTGGCAGTGCTATCATGGTGGGTTTCGGCGGAATTGGCGGCATCGCCGGAAGCTTGGTATTCAGGTATGTTAGAAAGCTCTCGTTTGCGAACAACATCACTAACGGCACCCAGATCTCAAGATAATCCAGAATACAGGCCTGGGCTTTGGGCTTGTATTGCCGTTTCTCTTTTGAATATTATCCTTGTTGGTATTTGCAGTATATCGTTCTACTTCGACAACAAGAAGGCGGATCGAGGCGAGAAGGAACTCGAAGCTGATGATGTAAGTGGTCGTCTTTCACTTTGGAACAACAGACGCTAACTTCTAAATAGGAGGGTTTCCAACCAGGATTCCGGTACACATACTAAGAGATACACGCAAGTATTGCTCAAGAGTATATAGTTATTTTAAAGAGATAAATACTATACTAAATGAATTGGACTGAAGATGGCGATTCAGTCCGCGTCTACTACCTAGTTTACATTGGATCGATTGTAATCCCAGGGTCGAATTGCAGGATTATTCAGCTACTTTAATTCTAATGCTGGGTACTAACAACCATTCAAGGTATCCGACTTCTAAGTTAAGACCGGAGCATGAACTCTGCACTAGCAACTAACTCTTCCTGGCAGATAAAAGAGATATTGAACATTGACTGATGCTAGCTGAATTGAATGTGTCGATTGTACTTAACTTAGCTGTTAATCAATTGAAAGCGGTCCTTACAGCGAGGATAGGCGCTGTCACTAACTGTTGCCTGCTGAAGAACAGTGGAAACGTGCAATGGATGACGTATTCATGCATAGGTAAGTAGGTACAGCCCCTTCATCCTATCTGGATCTGACGTAGACACGGACTTGAACTTCATGATTCTTTTCGCTATTAGCATCGTGAAAAGAATAAAAATACATCTCACCATGGCATCAATGTTCCAAAAGGCCGGCGACGCCCTTCGCGGTCAATCCGCAAACACAAATAAACAAGAGGAAGAGGAGGGTGCGTCGTTAAACACAATACTGGAAACGGCCGAGGATCGCGGGGCGCTCACGCTGCTGATATGTGACATCACCGAGACCATGCGACAACAACTACTCAGCACATTTGATCCTCATCAAACCGGCAATAGAGACTCAGATTTGCTTGCTGCGGGCGATGATCAGGGCGGAGAGGCTGGCGAAACTCCAAATGCCAACCAACAGGCGCAGCAGAGCACTCTTGAAAAACGGAATGCTGAGCTTGCCAAGCGGGAGAAGGAAGTTAACGAAGAGAGTATGGTAGAGCTCAAAAAGTCTTTGCTCAATTTCTTCGATGATTGGCGTGATACTGTCATTCTCAGAGTCGGCGAGGCCATTAATTCCAGAGAAGCTGCCGAAAATCAATCCCGGCACTCGAAGCCAGAGACTTCCACGTCAGATATCGAGTCGTCATCAGCTGGACTGAGAACTGATGAACACACCGCTAAGATTGATGAGGTGCTAAAAGGGTTATACCTACCGGTTGAGACATCGTTGCGGTCGCTGGATCAGTCCAAGAAAGTACTGATACTGCACTCGATGCTTTTACTTATGTTAAGCCTAGAGCATTACAACGCATATTCGCGGATACTCCTGCTCTATTGTACGACCTCCTTGGGCCTGTCTGTCAAGGTGTTATCAGAAGACGAGGGAAAGGTCGCTAGGGGTCTCTTAATGGCAGCGAAGCAGATGTCGGCAGATGAGGAAACAAAAAAGAAGGCCGAGGAGAACAGCATGGCCCGAAAGTGGAAAATGGGAGCTGCCGGCGTCGCTGGGGCAGCTTTGATCGGCATCACAGGCGGGCTGGCCGCTCCATTTCTCGCTGCCGGAATAGGCACCGTGCTAGGTGGTATCGGTCTCGGAGCTACCGCTACTGCAGGACTATTGGGGTCATTGGCTGGGAGCAGTGTGCTGGTCGGTGGCCTTTTTGGGGCGTATGGTGCTCGTATGTCATCACAGGCTATGGAAAGATACACCAGGGATGTGGAAGATTTCGCATTTATACCTACTCGCAAGTCAAGTGAAGATGAAGCTGGTCTTCATCGCCTACGAGTTGGAATAGGAATATCTGGTTGGCTGAGGGACGAAAATGATGTTGTTTTGCCGTGGAAAGCTCTTGACGAGAGTCTCGAGACTTTTGCTCTACGTTTCGAGGTCGAAGCATTGGAAAGCCTGGGCAATTCTCTAAGGACATTGATTACCTCACTTGCTTGGAAATTCGCGAAGAGCGAGATCATTAAACGGACCGTCTTTGCGGCGTTGACGGCAGGCCTTTGGCCGATATCCCTGACAAATGCCGGCCGCATTATCGACAATCCATGGAGTATTGCAAGCCAGCGAGCGCAGAAAGCTGGAGAAGTCCTTGCAGATGCTTTAATCAACAAAGCACAAGGTGAGAGGCCTGTGAGCTTGGTTGGGTACTCCCTGGGTGCCAGGGTCATATACATATGCCTACAACAGCTCGCAAAGCGGAAAGCCTTTGGACTCATTGAAAATGTGGTGCTCCTAGGGGCACCAACCCCAAGCAGCTCTGCTGAATGGCGTCGGATCCGTTCTGTAGTAACGGGCAGAGTTGTCAATGCCTATAGTACGAGGGATTACATTCTAGCCTTCCTCTACCGAACCAACAGTATCCAGTTTGGAGTTGCCGGACTACAGTCGGTCCTCAATGTGAAGGGGGTAGAGAATGTCAATGTAAGCGATCTCGTTGAAGGGCACACACTTTACCGGCATGCGACTGGTCCGATTCTGGGACGACTTGGCTTCGAAGACGTTAATTTCCATGAGCTGAAGCACGAGGAGCGGTTACTTAAAGAACAGGAGGAGGAGGAGAGGCAGAGGCGTGAGGAGGCCGGTAGCATCTACCAACCACCCGACGACGAGAAGGCAATTTTAGATGCAAGTAATGATGAGATACAAAGATTGGAGGACGAAAAGCAGCGGAGCAAACAATCGAGACCCATGAGGCAGTCAAGGCCCATGATGAGGGCGCACGAGTCTCAGGGATGAATATATTAGATGGGTACGAATTCGTACTATTAAATCAAATGACGACTGCTCTATTCATTACTTGCTATCCCGTCAGCCGGTTTAGTCCTTAAGCTTTAAGTGCAACAACAGCAATTCGCAATACAGGTACTCATTTCTAAGCCTGACTCATAATTCAATAGTATCATTAGAGAGCCTGAAAGTCGGAGCTAGAAGTAGTACAGCAGTCCTCCCAGTGGATATTTTAGCGGTATTATTGACTACTACGTTAGGTATGTAGTTGAAGCTACTTCTTCACCACGGACACCTCTACTTCCCGCTTTTGAGCGCTTAATGCAATGACATTGATAAATATCTGTTCTTTTTAGACTCTGCTAGATTATGGAGACATCCGGCGAAAGTAAGATGTCATGCATAAATACAGGATACCCAGGTTAGCTGCTTGTAGGAGTAAATGAAGATGGACGGCGAATGAGTCGGGTGCGACGATCCTTGCTAAAACCGCCAGAACGTGCTCCACGACATAGGTTAGAGGTCTAGTTTAAGGCTGACGACGCCCGTGCTAAATGAATACCTATCTCCAAATCAATCTTATCCAATTGCTTCGTGGCTTCAACTGAGATCCTCTAATCCAATGCGATTTTTTGCCATTGCTTCTACTTGCATGCCGTCACCATCTTTGCTGGCTTGTACGCTTTGGCCCGATTGAAAACCACGAGCTTAAGTCGAACACTATCGCATCCTATTCTATCACGTCACCTTCCCGCCATACTACACGATGCCATCGCCAATGGCGAAAGCCACCCTGGCGTCCGCCGCCCTGGCGAGCACGTCGAATATCCTCGCCCAGATCCTCGAGGCCTACCGCGATGGGCGACCGTTCGCTTTCGACCTCGGCATGTTCCTGCGGTTCGTGACATTAGCCTTTTTAACCTCGCCGCCAAATTACATGTGGCAGCAACTACTCGAGCGCACCTTTCCGGCATACGAGCGCAAGCGGCCCAGCCCTGGGAGCGACAGTCCGCGAGACCTCGAGAAGCAGATGACAGAGACCCCCGAAGCTGGTGCTGGGCCCGAACCGAAGCCGAAGCTCAATATCAAGAACACTCTGAGCAAATGGTTCATTGATTGCATTACAATTGGTGCGATCCTCAACACGGTCGCCTTCTTCATCCTTATGGGAATGCTGAAGAGGCAGCCCGTCGCCATCATTGCGCACAACGTCCGCACCGAGACTATCCCTCTCATTATTGCCGGTTACAAAATATGGCCATTTGCTTCCATCATCAGCTTTAGCTGCGTGCCCGTCGAGCGCAGGATCGTCTTTCTCAACTTTGTCGGGCTGCTTTGGGGAATCTATATGAGCCTAGTCGCTTCACGAGTGTAAATCAGCTTGGGAAGAATCAAGGAAGTAGATAAATAGCAGCCACTCTACATGTATTCTCGGCGAAACAGCTATTTTGCAAGTTGCGGGTCATTTTGCAATGAAATATGAAGCGGTTGGGCTGAAAGCCAATGAGTCAAAGCTACTTTGGCAAAAAGTGTATAATTCGAACAATTTACCGGATGGAAAGGAGATGGTAGAGATTCTACGACGTCTATATTTGGTTCAATTCCCTCCATGGCACCCCTTTTAAACTTTGGGCGCAACTCGCAGATTTAGCCATTTCGTGTGAAATGTGACATAATCGAAATGTTTTCCTAAAGATATATATCTATCTCGTAGTGCCTGTAGCTTGTACGGTTGAGTTCCGATCTTTGGGTTTGGATATACTTCGAGCCCCTTAGATCCTGTATCACCGTCACGAATCATCCAGTCTTCCCCCCCTCAGCTTTAGGCCTATCACTGTATGAAATACTGGGGAAACTAACTCTCGCAGTATTAGAAGACCAAGAGGCTTGTCCGGAATTGGATTGCCAGGCTCCTCGATACCCCAGGACCTCCATCAGTCGATAAGATCCCCAAGTTCGTCAAATTCCGCTTGCTGCTGGTTTTCATAGTTTCTAGATACCCATTGATAGGCAATTCTGCTTGAAGTATCTTTATGTTCCGGACAATCTTGATTCAATGTTACGTCTGGCTCTTGCCTAGGCGTGACGTTCGGTCTGTGTAGTGGAATAGATCTATGCCGAAACACCCTCACTGGGGTATGCGTTGTTCATTGCAGAAAAAGGTGCGCAAACTGTAGCATATTGTTTACCAAAATTGTAACGATACTTCAGAGATCGGTTCGGGGGCACACTCTTTCCGGGATGATGGTGTTTGCTTGCTTGTGTATAATAGTTGTAGATAGATGATGGGTCCTAGCTACATTTTGCCATCGCACTTCTGATCCCCTTGTCATGCCGTTTACCGTTATGCTCTTCTTGTTGATGATCTCTTCGGTTTTAATCCTGAGAAATTTTGACAATAGAACGCGTGCAGGTCGGCGTGCGGTGAGGGTCTACACCCTAATCCCATTTCCACTATCTCGTCCAACGTCGAAATACCGCCGAAACTCTTCACCGTTTAAACTATTTTTTTTATTAATGATTGGATGATGCTCAACGGGCACCATTCTAGGAGACGTGATACCCGTCGCTGATTGCCGCAACATGCTCGATGGCCACCTTTGTGGTAGTGTATGATTTGTTTCTTGTTTCACTATTCTGTTTTGAAGATTGAATATTTCGATGGTCCCCAAGGACCGCCAGCTCTTGGATCCGAAATTCGGGCTCCCAACGTTATGTAACGGACAACTTATGCGCTGTTTATATATTCAGTATGCTCTCACACGTGCTCTGACCTACGTGATAAGCAGGTTCGTTGCCTCAAGCTTCTGTATTTTGAAAATCCTCTCACATAAAGTAAAGCAGGTAGATTCGGGCAACAAGCACCCACCCAGCGCCGAGTTCTTCTGGCAAATAATGCTAATCGTGCCTTGAGCAAGCCTATCATTGTTCGTTGCGAAACCCGTTCACGACTGTTCCCCTTTGGCGACACTTCTTGTTCCATGAGACGACTCCAACTGTATCACGGAATGGCCTGTCTGACTTCTTGTGATATCACGTAGTTATACTACGTTGTTATTGAAGCCTTAAGAAAGATAAGAACCACATGATATGTGATATTCCTTTAGCGTAATACGAGTCAGAAATCTCGATGACCTCTGCCCGAGTTGTTCTTTTCCAATGGATAGGCATTAGAGCATAATACACCAGTTCGCACAGGCCAGTTATCCATCAAACAGGTTATCATTGCCGAAGTCACCTTCGTCATCGCCCTCACTTCTTTCGTTGCTCTGACGTTTATATAGCAGAGCATACTACGTAATTGAGTTTTCTGCTTTCTTCGGCAAAATCAGTTGCGCGACGTTAAACTCTCCTGAGTTATATGCACTGGAGATTTGAACAGGTGGATGAACGGCGAGACTGCTCACCGAAGGCAATGTACTCTACATGTATAACAACGTATACTAGTTTCACGCTACGGAATATGATGCTATCATGAATGACTCCACACTTCTAAATAGGGTAATTCGACACGGTTAAACTGTTCGGGACTTGCCGTAGTGCTTTCGGGGCAACGGCTATCTACCTAGCGCTTTCCTTAGTTACAGGGATGCTACTTTACAAATACTTATCTAACCCCGCCTCAACTCCATTTGTTCACATACTTTTCTTCTTTCAAAACTGAAAATTAACTTTATATTCATATTCGCTACTGCTTACAAAACTAACAAGATGGGCGCCGACTGCTGTGCTGGTAAAAAGACGCTCCAGCCTCCAGAGGCGGGAGTTGTCCGGGATTCCTGCAACAATCCGTCCGCAAATGATTGTGGCCTTAAGACCGACTGTTGCACCCCGAACAACGAGAAATGCAACGGTACGGTCCCTACCTGTACCTGCAAACATGTACTCTCGTGTCCAATATTAATCATATCTATTTTATAGAAGAGTGTCTCAAGTCCGTTGCTGCTACACTGTGCGCCGAGGGCGTTGGCTGTCATACTGCTGATCACAATGATCGTACGTCTCCTCTATCCAGCCGCTCTATAGTGTTTCGGCTGCTAATTCAATTCAGATGGGACTGGTTGCTGTTCTGATGGGAACAAAGCATCAGCTTGCGATGCTCATCTTCAGATGGCTTTCGCCCAATACCAGTCTTTTTTGGATAATGTTCGATGTATCTGCCGCAGCATGATTGAACGTGGCTATAAGTCTTGCTGTAAGCCCTCGGAGGCAGAGGCTACGGTCCAATCGCCAAATGCTGTTCCTGCAGTCCAAAATGGTTGCGATTCTGGCAAGAAAGACTGCTGCGGAGTTCCAGCTGGAGTTCCAGCTAAGCGAACAGCTGGCGGAAAGACCGATTGTTGCTCAGTCGACAAAGGCCAGCGCCGGTGTTCAACTGGCGTAGCCGGCAAATCTAAGTCCGCTAAATGCTGTGATAGCAACCAGGCATCTGGGAATCGTCAGAATGGCGAGGAGGACTGTTGTAGCAGCAACATGAAGCCAGAAGGTCTCTGTACCAAACAGGAGTCTATCAACTGTTGCGACACTAGCACCAAGCCAAAGGCTGGAAATAGCTGCAATGATGGTTGTTGCGGTGGCAAGAAGCTTCCCGATAATTGCTGTGCCGATGAGACGAAGTCGGAAGATCTTTCTATTGAGCAAATCCTTGATGATTGTGACGAAACTAAGCTGGTTCCTAAAGACAGCTGCAAGGGCGACTGTTGCGGCAACAAGAGAAAATCTAGCTGCACTAGCAGCGGCGGTCTCCTTGAGAACACTCGTGATGAGTGTTGTGATGGCAAAGCTGGGTCTGTATCGAGACAACATTCAAACAGGCAGAAGCGATGTCAAACAGCAAAGCCAAAGGTTGGCAACAGTAGTAATGAACTCGACGTTGAGAGAGGCTTTGACAAGGCAGTCCGTATCGGCGTTACTGGTATGACCTGCAATGGCTGTAGCGACAATCTAACACGGAATCTTGCGGCCAATGGGGCCCATAACAGTAAGTAAATCCAAGAATCTCTCTAGCCAATATTAATAGCCGAAGCTTCGTGTTCTGTTTTATGCACTCAAGAGTGCTTTAAACTCACTGAAGGGCCATCTTAACTGGAGACGGAGTTGCTGATGCATTATACAGTTCGTGTCAACTATCTGCAAGGCCATGCAGATTTTACCGTCGATCCTGCTCTAGACATGGATGAAATTCTCGTAAAGACACGAGAAGCTACAGGTTTTCAAATCACTATCATGGGCGGGGACGAGTCCATTACTGTCCTCACATCTGGCTCACAAGTCTCTGCGGCGCTTGATCAACTTGACTTCGACGGTGTCAAAGAAGTAGTAATTCTCAATAAGAGTACTGTCCGTATTCATTACAACCCTGCCATCATAGGCGCTCGAGAACTCTTCCACAAGATCGGACACTTATCGATTACACTTGCGCCTCCTCAGAATGACCAACAGCTCGCTTCAGGTCGTAAGCGATTTCTTATTCTTTTGGTCGAGACCATCGCTTCGTTTGCGTTTACAATCCCTGTACTTGTTCTAGCTTGGGGCGAAACCCATGTGAAGGAGGAGACCGAGGCAATCGTCTCATTAGTTCTGGGTAGCTTGGTTCAGTTCCTCGCCGTGCCGGTATTCTACAAGCCAGCTCTCAAGTCATTGATTCGACATGGAGTGCTCGAACTTGATATGTTAGTCGTGGTTGCCATCACAGCTGCATATATATACTCTGTTGTCGCCTTTGGGTATCTTATGTCGGGGATGCCTTTGGAGACGGCCTCATTCTTTGAGACTAGCACGCTTCTCATCTCACTGATCATGCTTGGCCGTCTCGTCGCGAGCTATGCTCGAATCCGAGCTGTCGCAGCAGTAAGCGTCCGCTCTTTACAAGCAAGTACTGCTATAATTGTCGAAAATGGAGCGGATTGCGAAATTGACGCTCGGCTTCTGCAATTTGGTGATATATTCAAGGTCATGCCTCATAGTCGAATTCCAACAGACGGAACCATCATATCAGGAGTCAGCGAGGTCGATGAATCCATGGTCACGGGAGAGAGTCTTCCAGTTATCAAAAGACCTGGCGAGTCACTCATCGCTGGCACCACTAATGGCTCTGGAACCCTTGTTGTACAGTTGACTCGGCTACCTGGCAAAAACACAATTACAGATATCGCTAAGCTTGTAGAAGATGCTAGCAGCTCGAAGCCACGAGTTCAGGAACTTGCTGATAGGGTGGCCGGCTGGTTCTTACCTACAGTGCTAACAATAGCTCTAGTGGTTTTTGTAATCTGGACAATTGTTGGCATTAAGGCAAGGAACCAGACGGGTGGTCAGTCGGTTGCTACCGCCATTACATACGCGGTTGCTGTGCTTGCCGTCTCATGCCCGTGTGGCATAGGTCTCGCCGTTCCTCTTGTTCTCGTTGTGGCTAATGGTATTGCTGCACGCGGCGGTGTTATTGTGAAATCAGCTGAGTGTACCGAACGCTCGAGAAAGGTGACAGATATCGTTTTCGACAAAACAGGCACTCTCACAGAGCCCGATCTCGAAGTCGTTGCTGAAAAGTTATTTGAGAACAATGCAGCCAGCGTTCGTAGTATTACAATGGCACTAATTGGCGGCAGCGAACATCCCGTCTCAACAGCCGTCGCAAAGTACTTGGGGCCTGACGTTCAGCCCTCCGCATCGGTTACTGATGTGAAAAGTATCCCTGGATTTGGTATGGAGGGCTCCATCGCTGACAATGAGGGCTCCACGGTAGTTCGCGCTGGACATATTGGCTGGACTCGCAGTGGTGAGGCCCTGCCGGAAATCCAGAAGATGCTGGATGATGGCATGACCACACTGATAGTAACACGAGACTCGATCCCCATTGCCGCTTATGGTTTGCGCACTCGACTTCGAACCGATGCAGTTGCGACTGTTGCGAAACTTCGCGAAGATGGTATCAACATCCACCTCGTCTCGGGAGACCAGAACAAAGCCGTACAAGCAGTTGCGGCGGCTGTGGGTATTGATCGGGCCAACGTTGCATCACAGCGAAAGCCTAAAGAGAAGCAGGACTATGTAGCCACACTTATGGCCCAGCCGGGCAAGGTGGTTATGTTTTGCGGCGATGGGACGAATGACGCAGTGGCCGTGGCTCAGGCTGATATTGGTGTTCAACTAAGCGATAACATCACTAGCGAAGTCACGCGAAGTGCTGCCGATATTGTGCTGCTCTCAGGGCTCAGTGGCATCCCCTTCCTCATTGAAGTCAGTCATGCTGCTTTTGCCCGGATTGCATTCAACTTCATCTGGTCGGCCATCTACAACGTCTTTGCCATTCTCCTCTCAGCCGGCGCCTTCGTCCGAGTCCGCATTGCACCTGCTTACGCGGGCGCTGGTGAGCTTGTGAGCATTTTGCCAATCATTGTTGCATCTCTCACTATGCTACTACTCAAGATGCGCCCCAGTTGAACGCCATTCTCTTGGCGATAGCCTCTTGGACGGACCGCGATCAACTCTGGTGAAAGTTCCCAAGTCCTGGCGGCAACAAGAAAATACGCCTGGCTGTATCGCAAGGAATCACAACTAATGCGCGAACGGGAAGTATCTCCCATTATATGTAGCATATAGGTTATCTACTGTAGTCTAATGCTCAACAACCTAGGCATATTTTGGGTTCTATATGGCCGCCGTATTCTATACCTGCATTTGCTCTCTTCTCTGAAATCTGACTGATTCTTCATCCGCAACAGGACGAAATTTTCCTATTAACTGGATAACTGAACCATTGTTGGTAAACTTCTCTCGTCTCAGGATCTACCTGCCCTCAGATAACTGCAATGTGAATATCAGCCCGGAATATGTTTTGTGTGTGAACCTCCGGCACATCGATATTCATTACCTCCAACATGATGCCAGTCGTAACCCGCTGGGCATGGCGGGCCCATCCTCTGTCTCTCTGCTTCCGCCCTTTTTCGTCTGTCATCCT
The DNA here is from genome assembly GCA_037356055.1 of Xylaria sp. Z34. Taxonomy (NCBI): domain Eukaryota; kingdom Fungi; phylum Ascomycota; class Sordariomycetes; order Xylariales; family Xylariaceae; genus Xylaria; species Xylaria sp. Z34. The sequence goes on from JBAWJW010000020.1 coordinate 178,982, forward strand.
CTTCTTTTTCTCTGCGCTTCTCGACCATTTCCTCAAACTGCTTCGCCCTTTCTTGGCGTTCTCTCTCTTTTTCCGCCCTTCTGTAATCCTCTTCTATAGCTATGAGCTTCTTGAAAAATAGATTTGCTTTTTCTTTGCGTTCTCTCTCTTTAAGCTCTTTTTTGTGGCGCTCCTCTTCTTGTATCTTTCTCTCCTTCTCTTCTCGTATCTTCCTTTGCTCCTCTTCTCGTATCTTTATCTGCTCCTGCTCACTTTCTTCGGCGAGTTGATTTGCGTCGGTTTGTATTGGTCTTGGTGAGACTTGCCCGAATTTCTTTCCTGTCTCCATGACTCCAGGTATGGGGGGCAGAGAAAGACCAAAATCACAGCTGCTCGCTTCACTGGGAGCGTTGTCCAGATGTCGCCGCTTCTTTTGTGTCTCGGCAGGCGACTGGTTTACTGATGCTTTGCTGAGCTTTCTCTTCAATTTATGATCAGGCATTGACGTTTTCTCTATCGTCTGCGTTTTCGGTTCGGAGTTAGTCATCGTGTCTACTGCTGCTCGAGGCGAAATCGATATCGGCCGATACGGGCTATCGTCGTTTGACTCACAGAGCTGGTCTATCAACGTTTGTCGCATAGCTTTCATTTTATCTAGAATTGCTGCTTCATGAATATAGGTCACAGGACCAGTCTGGTCTTCGATTAATGCATCCCGTTTGATGTCTCTGCTGAGGTTCTCGATCGAACGACCATTCGCCCAGTTGTCAAGTGCAACGAGCGACCGCATCGCCTTGGCAACTTTGGAGGAACGGTTGTCCTTTAAACACGTTGCTCGAAAACCGTCTTCATTAAGCTGCAGGGATAAGAGCTCCATTGCAGCCTCTGCTGTAAACGGTGGGAAGTGTAGCCGCCCAGGAACTCTCGAACCCAAACCCGGATTTTGGTTCAATAAGCGTCTGATGTGCTTTTCGTAGCCGGCAAAGATAACGACGAGGTGATTCTTGAATTTATCCTCGGTGAGGAGGGTAACGACCTCGTCGATCGCATCTTTCCCGTAAGCGCCGTTGTCAAGTCGATATGCCTCGTCAATGAACAAAATCTTTCCTAGAGATGCTTCAAATTGTCTTCGCACCTTGGGACCAGTCTGTCCAATGTACTCTCCAACAAGTTCAGTTGCAGATATGACGTTAACTTCGTTGCTTGCAAGAAGACCAAGGCTGTAGAGTATAGTTCCCATGTTTTTTGCCGTGGTAGTTTTGCCAGTGCCTATAAGTCCTAGTTAGTTCTCTAGGTTTGCGTAGGGGCTCGGCACATGATATGCTTACCTGGCGGCCCTGTAAATGTAAAACTCATATCGAATACTTTGTGGTTAGGCAAATTCTTCTCTTTTGCCTTCGCGATTTGCTTGGGCCACTTTCTGACTTCCTTTTTCACCTCGTCACAGCCGACAACACCTTTGAACAGTTTCTCTACATCAATAGCAGCGTTGGCGAGTCGTTGATGCTCTGGGTCAATATCAGCAGGCTGGAGGTAGATTGGCTGATCGAAATGGGGAGAGTCATCCCGTAAACGTTCCAAATAACGTCTCTGAGCTTCATCAAGAATAATGTCAACTTCGCCAGCATTTCCAAAATTGAGTTTGTGTCGCTGTCTTTCCAGTATCTCCATAGCGATGTCTTCAGCCTCTTTTGTCGCTAGCAAACCCCGAAACTGGAGTTTCTTTTTCCATATTTGGCGTAGCTGATCGGTAGTATAATCCTCGAAGACGAAGGCTGTGTTTAAAGGAAACCGGCGTTTGAAACCAGGGTTCACGTCCTGGTACATTTCCTCCATTTTGTCCTTGTAGCCAAGTAATAGGATACACCTATCCTCTCCAGCTTGGCCGTTGACTGTCCCAACTATCGTATCAATGATGCCGGACCTATAAGAATCCGTCACACCACTCGTTCCCTTGGCGCCCTGCTTGTTACCAAGCCCGTACGCTTCATCGATGATCAAGACTTTTCCTTTCGAAGATTCGAGAATTGCCTTAGTAGTACTCTCGCTTCCACCAACGTAGCCTGAAATAAAATCTGCCGGTGTTTTTAAGACAACTTCGCCGTTGCTAAGCATTCCGAGTTCAACAAGTATCTGTCCGTATAGCCTGGCGACGGTTGTCTTGCCGGTGCCCGGGTTGCCGAGAAATACTTTGTTTAGTGATGTCTGTAATAATGGATCGCCCTTCAATTCACGCGTACGGTTGAGAAGGACTTCCTTGACCATGCTACGTACGGCATGCTTTACTTCTTTTAGGCCAATCATCCCTTCCAATTTGTCCAAGGATTTGCTTTCGAATTTTCCTACATGGCCTGGGCCGAGGATGTCATCTTCGGTCAAGAGATATGGGTTAGAGCACGTCGAGTCACAGCCCTTGGCTAGTCTACGCAAGAAACGCGACCTTATCTGGGCTACGGTGCTTCCAACGGCCCACGCATTACCAAACCCCTCTACACCGCCGGCCCTGATAATCCGTCGGGCAACCACTCTCAAAAGGAAGGCTGGGTCTTGTGGCCGTTGCTGATAGATTGAAACCTGCATATGAGAATTGATTCGCTTTATTTGAGCACATAGCATCTGTAATATCTCGGACTCGTCGTAGCCTTGAAGCTTGAATGTGTAACGTATGTGGCCACGCAAACTTGTGTTGTGCTCATAAAGTGTTTCCATATCCGATTGATGCCCTGCAAAGACGAAAACAACTTTTTCATTAGGGTCCTTTATTGAGGCGACAACACGGTCGAGAGCGCTGATGTCTCCGCTCATTTGCGCCTTTACTAGTTGATGGGCGTCGTCGATGAATAAGGCACCTCCGCCAGTTCGTGTTATTTGACCAATAAGTGTTTCAATCTCAGGAACTCCTTTCAAAGCGAGTGATAGGCCACTTGTCTCTCTGAATGTCCAATTATGGAGCGGGCCGAATACTTTCATACAAGATATGAATTTCGAATAGATTCTCGCGATGGTCGTTTTTCCTGTCACTCTTGAGTCAGTTTTATGAAATATTCTATTCTAAGTTTAGCCCAAACCTGTTCCAGTATCTCCTAAAAAGACTGCATTTAACAAGTCGTTACTGTTGTTGTATGATGCTTGATTCGGTTTGGTTTCATACCAAATCTGCAGGAATTGGTTTTTAACATCCCGAAGCCCGATCATATTCATTAAATCATCGAGAGCTGCGTTCTGGTAGCCGCGACATGTTTCCTCTTGCCATTTCCGTTCGGGTGTTTCGCTTCCGGCTGGATTCATCTTGCTTGGCCTGGGTTTCTGTCTGAGTAGTAATTCTCAACGCCCGGAATTTGAGGGGATTGACTGTGGATAACCAAAGCATTTCCAGAAGCTGGGGCATGAGGGAGATATATGCTTAAATCACATGCTTTCTAGATTGTTCTCGTCCTCTGATGCTTGTATGACGTGTGCCTGTTGATCGTGGAGGAATCTGCTGGATAATGCTGCTACACAAGACCAGCTGGACTGTGTTTACTCGAGTTCGATTCGATTCCACTCAATGACCACGACCCGCGCTAGCTAGCTAAGATTAAGAACCAGGCATGTCAATTGAAGGGTAAGTTTATCGACTGTGTTGCCTCGCACCTTGTGTAATCCTTCATGTAATGCCCACCACTCATTACTGCGAAGGTATAGGCACTTTCCTAATCCGCCGGCCTAGTGAAGGACTGATATTGTATGTGAAAGGTGATCTGTGACACATTAGATGAAACACAACACAGGGTCTACAAAATGAGGCCAGATGTGGTATTAGATTCAAACAAATTGTTACAAACGCCTAAATCCTGACGCAGGTGCTGGTGGTTAGTACCGCCAATGCCAGCCACCATATTACTATACCATCAAAAACCCAGTTTGAGTTTCCTAAAACACCAAACGCCATCGCTCCCTAAACCCTACTGTCTACTGTCCGTGGGGTGGTGACGCCTTCTCGCACCTTCAATAACGCTCTTTTCTAGGGTCGGAGTGCCTCCAAATCCTCGCTGATCCGACCGATTGTCTGCGGATGGCACAACATCCCATCTCAAGATAGGGTCATCCATACCGGGCCACAGATCCGTGGGCAAATGATCTGCAAACTCTTGGCGGAACATGTCTCGCTGTTTACGATCCATATCAATGATCTTCTCAACGCTATCTTTCGCACTTTTCCATACACCCAGGATCTTTTCTTCAACTGTTCTCCGTCGATCGACCTCGAGGATGAGGTGGTCATATGTGCCCGCATACTTCTCATAGAACGCTCTCAATTCTTCCATTTCGGAAATCCTGTCGTGTATTATCTCTTGTTCCTCGACCCACCTGTCTCGAAATTCATTTTCTGCAGACACATAGCTCTGAATTCTGGTGCCAATGTCCTCCAACGCGCGGAATGCATCAAGTGTGCCAAGATAACCTAACTTGACCCGAGTTGTCTGCTCAAATAAATTGTTATAATCCGCATCTACTGAATGGAGACGTTCATTCAATTCTTGAACTACATCTTCCACTTCAGACGAATCCTGTACAAGCACTTCCAACATCTGCGCCCTATCTTCAGGTGACAATGGCTGCAAATCAGGCATATGCGATCCCTGATCAGGTATCACGCCTGATATAGACACATCATCGCCTTCTTGGGACTGAGTCGCCTCTGCAGCTTTGATTCGAGCGAGAGCCGGGCCGCCTTCGGTCGTTCGTACGGCGGTGACGCAGAGGTCAAAATGCTTCGTTAGAGACGTGAGAAGCTCAGCCATGGCATGCGAATTGTCAATCATGGTAGAGAGTAGGTGTAATAGTGGCGGCCCATTCGACGAGGTGGTAGGAGATGCGGGCGAAGGAGCAGCGGACATGATAGCTTTGAGGTTGCGCAAGTCGCCTTCAAACTGGAGAAGGTCTCTGTCAAACGATTGTTGCGTCGTCTAGAAGGGCCCAGGTCAGCAACATGTATAAGAGCTTCGAGCGAATGTAATCCTTATTCTCTTGAGCCCGTGCGAAATGAAAGGTAAGAGGATGTAGAAGGCTAGCAACGCTTACCTGGAGCGCCTGGATATTCTCTTTCAGGGTGTCCCTCATCCTATCAACTTGAGCCTCATCTACGAAGTCGAGCAAGTTCCGCTTCTCTTCACCTGGGGGGCGGAACGCGCTGTTGACAGTACGGCCACGAAGCACGTTCATGGTGTCCTCCAGACGGCCGTTGGTCGCATCCAAGGTCTTGATGATCTGCTTGAACTCTCGCTTGCCATTGTCGTAGGTGCGCGTTAAGCCTTTGCGTATGCGTAGAAGCAGCCGCATCTGTTCGCCGATGCCACGGCGAAGGAACTGAGTCTGCGCCGAGAGGATGACGGATTCCTCGTGGGCCTGGCGGGCGGCATGGACCAACTCGTTGGCACGCAGAACGAGCCTCATGGACGAGAGCGACCGCTTGGCATCAAGGAGGTGTTGGACGAGCGTCTCGACCGGGACGGAGTCGGTGTAGGAAGGAAGCACGTGGAGAGAGGTGGGATGCGACACGGAATGCGACGAGGCCGGGCTTGCTGCAGCCATGGTGATAGCGACGATAGGTCGAGATGACGTTGAAGTGGGCGATCACTGTAGATTAAATATAATTAATTGTATTCGCGAGGGCAGCTCGGCGCTGGGAGGCTGCTGTCTATATCTACATTTCAGTCGTCGACCTACGTAATGACACGGATGAAGACGAGAGATGGATGATGGATGATGGAAGATCTGGGATGTTTCAAAAGAGACGAAATAAAGAGGAATTACCATGGGAACTATTAGTTGGTAGGTACAGTTAAGTACCTACATGAGGCTCTGTTATCACTGACGTCGAATTATGACTCGGTCATGACCAGTTGAGAGCCACTGTACCTCGTGGGAACTTCTACGGTATAGCTCTATAGCTTCAAAGCTAGAAGCTTTTAGTGGGTACCTCCAGCTGCTGCTAGGTGCCCATGTGTATGCACTTAGGCACACTAGTGCATTGCAGATCCCCACGTTTGCCTTACCAGTTGCCTTCAATTGCCTGATGGCTACGAATTGTAGGCTAGACCTGTGATGGTCAGGGGAACCGAACCCGGCAAGGAATTGATAATCCACACCCCCATATTCTTGGTCAGCGAGGTTGGTTTGCATAGCACATAGAACCTCCTCAACTCGAATATCTATTTTCCTAGAGAGTAGTCTACTCATAGACAATGACGGTTTGATCTTTTTTATTGTGGCGGTCGGCTGTGTTTGAGACGCGATGTACAAGATACCGCGAAAGCCCGTAGCCCAAACAGCTGCCAAATCTCCGCTCCAGTCTCATGATCTTCTTGATGACTTGATAGATGATTATCTTGAGCCATCTCCTGAATCGATTAAAGCACCATCGGCAGTAGATATCATCAGACAGCCTCAAATAGTATCAAAATCTTCAGATCAAGACTCGCCCTCGCCTGTGCTCCGTGAGCGAGAATCGATACCCACACTAGTCTCAAGTCCATCTGAACTGTCTGTTGTTTCTTCGCCTTCAGAGCCCAATGCTGTCGTTTCGTCTAGCTCGAGATGGAAGACGGTTGTAGATGAGACTGTTGTAAGTGATTTCTAGTACAATTCCTTATTTGGCAACTCCTAAAGCATAGAAACGCCGTTGTTAGTAATAATAGCGTTTAAAATAACGATGACTAACTCCAAGACTTGCAGTATTTCGCAGGGGGCTTGATCTCTCGCCCCTTTGAATCTACAAAACACTACAGCGTACTTCGTCACTCATCTGCAATAGTGTACTACAAGGGCCCTTCAACCAATGTCACAATTAGCGTTTTCGCGGACTCTACGCTCCCTTCCGACAGATCATTCTGGATTCAAAGGAAAGGATTCTCCGGAAACATGGGCATGGCTGCGAGCGCTCTGATGAGAAGTATGCGTTTCGCTGTTCCTCTATTGTGTATTCCCGTTCCGGCGAAGATATTTCTCCCACATCGCTTGTTGCTTCTGCGCGCGTCGAAAACTCCAATGAGAAGTCGAATATATGCTCTTAGCAGAAATTACTAACCTTTATACTATCGTAGCAACATCAAACTGGATCGATGTCACACCTTCTGTTGAAGCATTAGCATCGAGTGTCCTAGAAGGCGATGAACGAGCGTGGCAGAGGGATATAAAAAAATTCTTAAAAAAGGCTTCCAAAGATAAGCGTCTTTCCAAGCACGTATTGCGAGAGACTTGTGTTCTTCGAATTCCGGCCGCGGCCGTAGATGGTTACTTGCGAATAGTAATGTGCTCTGGACAAAGCTCTAAGAAATCACTTTGCCCATCTCCCACCTTTCGGCTCGCGAGCACCTCGTCCGACGTCAGTGTTCTACGTGGTGCCAGCCTAGCGACCTTACCCGTCGAAGTTGGACTGAAGGTGGCATCTGTTGTCGGCAACCAGTACGTCCAGAGAGTCGTTGGCCCAGCCCAGGCCGTTGTCCAGAGCAAAATGCAGAGCCTGCAGCCATCATTCATTAAAAACCACCCTGAAATGTTCGCTCTAGCGCAATCCAGCGTACAAGATCAATACGGCAACCTCGAGGAAAACTTCGATGCTGAGAGAGATGTTACATATAGCCCATTCCACGAAGACGGCACATTTGATGGACCGCCAAATATTGTAGGAAGAGATGCCGGTCCCGAGAAACCATTTCCGATAACATTTAATGGGAAGGTTGTTCCTGGGACCGGTCAAAGCCGGAGCCAAATTGGTATACCAACAGCAAATCTAAGCAACGTTGCCGACGACCTGTTACTCCGCCTCAATGGTATATACATTGGTTGGGCCACAATTGAACAGGGCAAGTCGGATGACACACTGGGCGGCTGGCGTGAAGCTATCATCACCGTCGGCCCTTCGCCCTATGCGGCCCCTACGGTCGCTCCGCGGAAAATCGCCACTGTGCATATTGCACACGACTTTGGAGACAACAATTTTTTTTTCAATGCTAAAATGAAGGTCATCGTTATGGCGTTCCTAAGACCTATTACACAGCCGACTCATTCACGACTACCGACTGATAATCTGGCTGCTGTTTCCCACGACAAAGAAATCGCGATCGCGAGCTTGAGTCGCGAAAGATGGCAACCCGATGTGTGCCTCGAAATATTATCGGCCGAGAAGGCCCAGAGAAGTATGACAGATAGGTACGTTGGACTGAGATCTCAGGTGCAGAAACACGTTGATAGCTTTCCCATACATCGGGCAGGCATCCGCACCGAAAGGGCCGAGGCCAAAGATGAGGCCTATGGCCAAGGTGGCTTCTATATACGACGATAATGCACCTTTATGTTTGAAGGCCACGTTGATAAGAGATACCCCCAATACCTTAGTATTTTATCTATACATTTGTAATGTCTAATCGAGATCCTTGCTGATCATTTCATCTAATACATAACTTCATCGTTACAAGCCCTACGGAAAACTACTATACGTACCAACAAAGGCACGAACTCCGATATTCCGTATGCCTAAGTAGCATACTGGTTTTTTTTTTTTTTTTTTTGAACATCCTTCATGAGTCGGTGTATTCATTTTAGGTCATAAAATAGACTTGGGTCCGATGGTAGCTCCGCCCCTGAATCGCGTATTGAACGGGCCGTTCCGGCCCCTCGAGCCCACATAACACGTTTATGGCTTGATCTCATAAATATAGAGGGCATATTCGATGCATGAGACGCAACCTGACGTAAACGCGCTCTCGTGTAAATTTATCGAAGGCCTAGGTAATTCAACGCCTTCCTCTATTAATAGCACAGGCCGCGAATCATGCTTGGCATCTGCTGGTAGTCAAGCAGTTAACCTAGCTATCTTGCAGCAACATCATTAATATTCCAAGCATTACAACGTGAGGTAAATCACACCTGCAGAATTAGGGAGCACCGCGATGTTACGACTACGAAAAAATTGACCTGCTCGTATATTATTCGAAAAGGGCTAGATGAGCCCAAAGTTCGCAAGAAAAATTAGATAAACGCCGGTGTTACTATGAATAGCCAACCAAACTCATGGATATAGGCAGAAAACGTGGCCAGAGGTTTCGAAGGTCTTCCGTCTCCAAAAACGGGCAACACTCAACCTTAGTAGTGAAACGTGGAATGCTACGCATTGCTTGTTTCTTTTGAATTTCTTCAAGGAGATGTTGATAGGCGCCTTGGTCATTGGACTCAACGCCGAAGCAGAGCTACAATTGGTCTGGGTCAACACAACGCTGAGATACCAAAGGGATGGAGTGAACAAACTCGCGAATGGTGGCCTTTCTTTTTTATACTACGGAACAACCATATTCGGTAACAGGTTGGACAAGAACACGAATGACGTCGGCTAAGAAAGACAAGGCCATGTAACGGGGATTGGTAGCACTGATTCCATTTAGCCTGCGAGCACAACTTCTTCCGTGTCGCCCTTTTGGAGAGCTAAGGGTTGAGCAGGCAACTCGCCACCGCGAGGCGCTGCTTCTTATAAAGAGAAGCGGTAACAACTTTCTGGAATTCGGCACCAGTAATCAATTATCGGAAAAACATAGAGGGCTAGTCAATTCACTCATTCGTCGGCCGTTCACAACCCGTTCCACCCCCTTCATATACAATGTTCAGCCAAATTCTTCTCGCCTTCCTTGCGCTCATCACGCTCGGCATCGGCACGCCTGTCGGCCTCAATCACCCAAGAGCCGCCACTATATGTCCGAGAGAGACCGGTATCTATGACGTCTGCGACACCATGCACTCGTTCTTGCGGTGCAGAGGCACTTGGCCCATGATGGCCTTTGACTGCGCCCACGAGCCTGACCACTACTGCTTAATTCAAAATGATAAGGGCAGCTGCAGCGGTTTGCGTCCGCCGCCTATGAATGGGACTATTCCTCACTGAGATGCTTCCTATTGAGTCGGATACTGAGACTCTATCACTTGTTTACAAAAAAGTGGAAAGGGAGGATCAAGGCGTCCGGACTTGGAAGGATAAGATGGTGAGGCGGTATTTCGATACCTATCACTGTTGGCAACTGCATTGGCGTATATGGTTGGGCTTGGGACTTGGGACTTGGTATTCACTTGGCACTTTTATGCGACCGCGCGATGGAAAAGTTGAAGACAGTTTTCAAATCACGGAATTTGGGCGAATTTAAGTGGAATTCTGGGAGCGCTATATGAGTTTTCACAGCTTAGATTTCAAAAGAGTTCGATGCAGTACAGTTCAATGACGGCGTTTCGTGAAAGCATCAGGCTGTCGTGCTCATTTTGCGAAAGCCTCTTTAGTCGATTAGTCTATCTACAGCACAGTACCAAGCAAACCCTTTTAGCCTGTGATCCTGTGCCTATGACAATGTGTTAGGATCTTGGAGACAGCGAGTTTCTTATTTAGGAAAGCACGCAGAATCAAATCACGGAGCAACTATGTATATTGTCAGGATCTTTAGTATGGAGGTACGTATAAGCTCTGTTATTACGGGAAGAGGTCTAACCACCCCCATAGGCTAGTCTCTAGCTTTATAGATACATGCCTTTTGTTTAGGGAGTCGTCACAGTTGTATTGTGGATCAATCATGTAAGAATTTGATAGGATTTTGCTGCGGCTACGTAACTGTAAATACATTGACAATCTTTTCATAGTATTGTGATGTAGATGAATAGAACAAGCAAGAAATGATCACCTTTCGAAAGAAAGACGAAATCGGAAACCGCCTTGATAATGCGCTCAGTATGATGAGATGGCACGTTCGGGTTTTCGTTCTCACTGGTCTTTCGAACAAGGATAAGAATCTACTTTGGGGTTCGCGGGCCTTGGGCAACGTTAACTCGGCGGCATACCTTCTGAATTCGTAAGAAGAGAAGGATGGCGCTTCAATCCTTCTTGGCAATCTGTACCCCTTGGTTCGAATAAGGATTCCTAACTCTGTAAGCAATCATGGAGTATCGTTACGACTAATCCTATTGTATAACATATATGAGCTCTAGCTGTATTTGTTAGATGAGTTAGTTAGTTGTCTGTTGTATCAAATTCAGCACGAGACTGCAACTAACAATCTGATTAGCGGGTTGGCGACAAGTAATTGTTACCTACAGTAGCGACAGGGATAAGTGCGGACCAGAACCAGTCCTTGCTCTCGTGCAAGAATATGGCCCCTCATTGGTGCTGAGAGACGCCGTCCGCTGTAACTTAAAATCCAGTCCCCAGGTTGCAGGAGGCTCGGCAGGAGCGTGATATCGGTCATTCGGCACATCTGTACAAGTCCCCTGACCGATTCAGACCAACTTCCTAGAACAGCCTGGTAGGATGGAGACATCGTGATAGTGGCCGCCGCTAACATCATGGTGTCCCTCTGTCTCTCCACTCTCAATTCAACATCACAAGGGGGTATAGCTAACGGCATGAACAACCAACATGTGAATGCATCGTTGCATTGAGGGATTCCTTACCATGGAGATTTTACGTATATATACTAGTTATTGATCGTGAGTGGACTTTCATCCCCCTCGATTGTTCTGCTAGGAATCTGGCTACGGTGATATAATATATCTTTTATATAACCCGTAACGAAGATGCGGACAATCATTTTGGGGGCTCTTGCCTTCAATGGGGCGCTTGTAAGATCGTGGTTCCATTATGAAGAGTGATGCTAACTCATCCAGGCCACGCCGGTTGCACAACGGCCAGTGCCTCAGCCAGCATACACTCCATTATCATCTAACCTCACAGACTCAGCAGAACCTTCTAACAAGACGGCTCTTGTCACAGATGACATCTCAAGCTGCTCGAGTACCTGGATGGCAATCCCCGATGTAGCAATTGGGGGCGGCACAGATATGCGAAAGGGTTTCACCTCAGCTGTGAATCAGTTCTGTGATATGGCCAATGGGAGAACTGTGAAGAGCCAAGATTACTTGTCCATGGCTACTGAGGTTTTCTTGAATGGTGGAATGAATCCTATGACTTACGGGCTCTTGGGTTATGTATACTGTAAGTCGACTCGATCTTTCGCAGTTTGGCAGGATTTCTAACACTTGGTAGTCGAGATCCATAATAAGTTAAGCTCGACTCATACTGTTGATGGTTAGTTGAACGATCTGCCGGCCATAGCTTGGGCGCTCACATTAGACAGCTGCTTCCTGCAAGAAATACCTCGCGACTCTCTCTGCGGCTGGTGGCAAATGCTTCGGGACCACCAATATGGACACGAAGGGAGGAACTTATCAAGTCGGCACGAATGGCGTAAGTTATCACGCATTCGGTAATATCGTTCCGCCTAAGGAGGATGCCCTCAACAAGCTTCTTCCTACCACAGTCTTGACGCCTCAGGGTGTCAATAAAGGATCCGGCGCTCCGCTCAACCCATGGCCGTTGGATTCGCTAAACAGTGTCCTCCCGGTTTCATGCCATAGCCACAACGATTACGATCATGATATCCCTGTATTCCAGGCCTTGAGTGCGGGCTGTATTGGCATGGAGGCGGATGTCTGGCTCTTCCAGGGAGACGTGATTATTGGGCACATTCTTCCCACCCTCGGAAGAACTCTCAGTGCGCAATATGTCAATCCTCTCAAAGCAATCATCGACCACAACGGAGGATCTGTGTACAAATCCCGACCAGGCCAGACGCTAACTTTGCTCGTCGACTTCAAGACCAGCGACACAGGCACTCTAGATGCTGTCGTCAAAGCGCTGGAACCGCTTCGCCAGGCAGGATATCTGAGTAGGCTGGAAGGTGGTACATTTGTTAAGAAGGCTATCACAGTTGTGGCGAGCGGCAACGCGCCGTTTGACCGGATCTCAACGGGAGACGGTGTACCGCAACGCGACGTCTTCTACGATGCGAATCTTGGTGCTCTGGGCGGGACGACCTATACATCACAGAACTCTTACGTCGCCTCAGCCGATTTTCAGGATGTTGTGGGACAAGCGTCGACGCCGACTTTGACTACTGCTCAGATGAACACGATTACCAGTCAAGTGAGCCAGGCTCATGCGAAAGGGCTGGTAGCTCGATACTGTGAGTTTCAAGTATGCCCCTTTTGTTATTTTTACTCTTCTAATCCATTTGTTATAAGGGAATTTGCCTGGCGAATACTTATGGGAGTCGTTGAAGGCGCTCAGGGTTGATTTGCTTAATGCCGACGATTTATCGAATACTGCTAGAGTACCACGGCTGTAGATGGGATTTTACGAGAACACGATTGAGACGATTACTTGCAGTTTGAATGGATATATGGATATGTCTGTCATTGATTTAGAGACATATGTGTATAGCCTAAGTAGGATAGCTGGCGCATTCACCAAGTTGTGGGCGATAATTTTGACAATGATTTTCCTCTACCCACATGAAAAGAAGTAGGCGTTTTTCTCAGATGCTCAATAATCAAGAAGTAAGCTTTTTGTAACCTTTAAAATTTCATGGCCTTGATTGGTCATCTTAACCCAACTCTGCCGAACTATTTAAGGTAGTTACCTAAGTACCTGGTAGGTCATGATGCAAGACCCAACCAGTGTCTATAGCACATTTAGTTGTGCTACTTAGCTATAAGCAGGTTAGCTTACCTAGTAGATATGGTAGGCAAGGTACTTACGGTAGGCGTGAAATCGACGTCGTCATTAATTCACGAAAACTTGAGTAAAATAAGTCAATGTAGTCAATCATTATTCGAGCGGACAAGCAGCTGTCATTAATCGTCTTGCTTTCTTCCAGGACAGCACAGGAAGGAAGTGGAAAATATTAAATGAGCACGTAAATGTAGGTGAACGATGTCCATGTGGAGCGCTTTCTTCTAGACGCTTCGGACGACGGACGGGCTGCATCGAGACTTGCCTACTTAGTAATGGAGCTAGTAATCAGATTGCGGTGAATTGCCTAAGCTGCACCACGTTGTCTTTTTCCATATCTCTTCTGACTAGAAGCTGAAGCTAGTGGGTACCGGACCGGAGATGCAACGCTAAGTGCAGGTTGAGCCAAGATAAGAACCGCCTGGAGGTCGGGCAGGGGAAGGACCTCCAAAGGGTGAGTAATAAGGCAGCAAGAGGGAAAAAAATAGATTTGGCCACCTGCATAATCTGCCTTTCTCTTTCCATCGTCCACAAACGAAGCCCGCAAATGGCCTCCTCACCGTTGCAAGCGCCACCGTCGCCGACGGCGAAGCCCTCTAAGACAGGGGGTGATGGCTTCCCCCGCGTAGATGTTGAATCCTCGGAAGAGACCGACGGTGATGGAGGCATCACGGACATTGAAGGAGATGATGCGCTCGAACGACGCCTACGGCTAAAGGTCGACCTGCGCCTATGCACCATTGCCGGTATTCTATGCTCGCTGAACTTGCTTGACTCTGGTGTCATCAGCTCGGCTGCCGTGACATCGTTGCCCACAGACCTGGGACTGACAGGGAACCGGTTCAGCGTCGCCATCTTCATCTTCACTATCAGCTCCATTGCATTCCAGCTGCCGTCGACGTTGGCCGTGCGCACTTTTGGGCCGCGACTGTGGTTCTCCTTTATAACCTTTTCGTTCGGCGTCATCACAATGTCCACCGCTTTCATCCGGACATGGCAGCAGATGATTGCCTTGCGCGTTCTACTCGGCGCCACCATGAGCGGAATTTATCCCGGGTTAACGTACCTGATTTCGGCGTGGTATCCTCGCCGGGAACAACAGACGCGTTTCGCATTCCTCCAGGTTGGTGAGGTCGTCATTCTGGCCACCGGCGGCATCGTCAATTTCGGGCTCAATCAATTGAACGGCCGAGGCGGCTTAGCTGGGTGGCGATATATGTTTCTAGTGCAAGGACTCATTTCTATTGTGATCGGCCTGATTACTTACGTTTGGATGGTCGACTTCCCGGAAAACTCACACAAATCACTCTGGTTCCTGACACCCGCAGAACAGGAGCTTGCGGTTGCCCGTATAAATGCGGATCGTAAAGACGTCGAACTCGAGGAGTTCGCTTGGTCAAAGGTCTTCGTCCACGCGAAGGACCCGAAAATCTATGGCTTCGCGGTCATGTTTTTCCTGCTAAATCTTGTTTCGACGAGTCTCTCCTACTTCTTACCTTCGATTCTGCAAGGGGGGTTGGGCTTCAGCGAGAACCAAGCAATCCTTCTCAACGCTCCACCGTACTATTATGCGGTTATACCGGTACTCCTCTCCTCTATTGTCGGCGATAAGTTCCGCCTACGCGGGCCTGTAATCGTTTTCAACTGTGTCACCTTGATCATCGGCTTTAGCTTGCTGGGTTTTGCTAAACAGGATGCTGTGCGATATTTCGGGACATTCCTGGCTACGGGTGCCTACGTGTCAAATTGGGCCGCATTATCTGCATACCAAGCAAACAACATTACTGGGCAATGGAAGCGCGCTTTCACTGCAGCTACTGTTACTGCTCTGAATGGGGCTGGTGGTATCGCCGGCAGCTTTATTGTCCGATATCAGGAGGCACCTTGGTATCCTACTGCTATATATGTCTCAATCGGCTCACACATCCTAATGATAATCATAGTGGCGGTATTCTCACTGTATTTCCACTTCGCTAACAAGCTAGCTGCGAGCGGCAAGATAGTACTTGAGGGGGTTGAGGGGTTTAGATATACTCTCTAGTTCACTCTAATGAACCTATAGATCAATAGAAATAACCACCACACTGCTCTATACACATCTGGTATTCTACTTTCTATCGCTATACCTAAATGCTGTCATAACAGCTGTCAAACCGTGTCGGAATGAAAATATCTATACATCTTTAAGAATTACCATCCAAACTTCTCTACCCGCAGATCAATGTCTATCCCACGCCGAACCTCTCTTGCACATGCATTTCTAAAAGTTCTATTGAGGCCATCAGGTCCCGATACTACCGCGCTGATATCAGTTCCAGAGACCTTAGCAACCTCTGAAAGGTATCTAGCGACATCTGGTCTACCCACTTCAACGGTAGGCTGAGGAATAGTGATACGAACACCGGCCTGACGTAGCTTATCCAATCGATCTGTAGATAACCATGACCGCTGAGACCTAGAATGAATTATCCACATGAAATGAATTTGCCTTTTCCCCGGGTGTGTTATTGCTAGGTCCCAGAGTAGGGGGAAAATGACTGCTACACCGGACCCGCCCGCGATAAGTATTGTTGACTTGCTCGCTCGTAACGCATCGAGAGGATCCTGCGATCCATAGGGACCATCTATTCTGATAGAGACAGTAGAGTTTAAATGTGCGTGTGTGAGCAGCTGCGACGTGAATCCAGCATATGCTCGAATCAAGAGATCCATCTGCGCTGATGTGTCACCACGGCTCGGAGCTGCAGATGCGATTGTGAAAGGATGCGCTTGTAATGCACTGCTTCCACCAAAACCGGGGATCGATATGAAAACATGATCGGCCGGGCGCCAACCATGCAGGATGTTACGACCAAAAGACCGCCAAAGCGGCTTCTGACCTTCCACCCGGGTCAAATCCCAATTAGCCGAGAGCAACATCGTTTCGCCGTCTTCGAGAACCTCGACGTCAGCAGTAACACTAGTCGATTTCAATCCTATCCTCCACACAACTCGATCCAGAGCGAAGATTACCAACGACGCCAAAACGTACGGCCGACTGGTGAAGAAGTGCAGCCAGAGGAATAGGAGGGCGGCGATCTGCAAAAGAACGTGAGAGGCGAGAAACAACTCATACCATCTCTCGCGGAAACTGCCAAGCGATGTGAAGTAAAGCAATTCATACGACATGAATGCACCTATCCCTAGAAGGATTAAGGGATGCGTGAAGTAATGCCAGAGGCTTTCGGTAGCAAGCCACTCAGGTTCAAGGATCAGCCTCCAAATCAGCATACCCGCAAAGTGAACGAGGGCCTCAAAGCACATTAACTCGCCCACTCGGCGATGGTAGATATTGAGTGCCTCGTATGAGCGACCGGTGAGTAATTTCAAGGGCTGATTCTTGGCTGCAAGGAGGTACAGGAGTGGCAGGTTCACTATGAATACGTATCCTGCGCGATCGGCGAACACGAAAAAATGTCTCAGCTCGAAAGGAAGCTTGAAGAGATGGACAAAAATATTGAGACCATAATAACCGGCCACGAAGAGTGATGTAGCATTCGAGGGGAGCGACCGGTTGATGAATGGTATCGGTCGTGGCTGGTACATCAGCCATGAACGAACGATGGCAAATATACTGGGTTTCGGTCGGCTTGGAGATGGCCGGTCCTGCCGGACCCCAAGCAATAGTGGCTGCCGCTCAATGTCGACATCGGTGTCCTTGAGATAGGTGGTTCGTGACGATAGTGAGCCTTCTAGAGTGCTGCTAGAAGAGGAACCTGCATCGTGTTCACCGTCCTCGGTTGCCTCGGGAACTGCATGACCGCCGGCGCTGGCGAGGTCTCCCTCAATGACCGCCCTTTTACGACTTTGTGCATATCCTTGATAAAAATGAGATAAAGAAAAAACAAGAAGGACAACTAGAAGAACCAAATTACACGACGCGATGATGGTGCGACCATCCAGGATGTATTGAATCAATTCTCGTAGGTACTCTAGTTTCTCTGGGTCATCCAATGGTAACTTTGAAGCTGTGCTGATTTGGATAGAAGATGCAAGCTGGGACGTCCTAAGACTTTGACGGAAAACATCGAGCGCCCATTCTCTGTCGCTGGTGCTAAGTCCTGGCGTCATTGCGACATAACGACGAACTCGCTTGGTCTATCACTTTCGAAACATCGAAGGAGAAAGTCTAGCTCCAGTTACCTGAGGGTCTTGAGGATCTTATCAGATTGATTACTTGAATAACCCGGGTACCATGTGGATTATCTCCGTGGGGCCAACGCGTACTGATCTCGCGAGCTATGCGTTGTTACAGGCCAGCAAATACAGCCAAGCTTTCTGGTCAGGTCATGGGGGTAGTGCTCGATCCGCGCACCATTGTCGGTAGGGTCCGCTCTCACTCTTATCAGATGAAATCAGCTTGGTCTTTGGGGAGTGATACGTAACCTCGTGGATTGTGCTGTAGTCGACAAGGGTTAGTGAACTAGCTCTCTGTCTAGGCTCTACAATCATTATGTGCCAGAATCGGAGGAAATGTCAGCAGATCTAGTAGCAGCTCTGCCAGACGTGCAGCAGGATGCCGAAACGTTGTACGAATATCACCGGCTGCACACAACTATCGATCGGAAGGCGGATGCTATTTTCTGCTTATGCAGTCTCGACACGCGGGTGGCGGAACGAGCCGCTCAATTGTTTCTCGACGGCTATGGCGACTATCTCATCTTCTCTGGAGGGTCGGGTAAGCTCACTCACGGTCGCTTCGACAAGCCCGAAGCCGAAGCCTTCGCAGACATCGCTCGTCAAATGGGAGTTCCCGCAACGAAGCTTATAGTTGAGCCCGAATCGACCAACACTGGCGAGAATGTCCGCTTTACGTACGCTGTCCTCCAAGAAAAACAGCTGTCTATACGCTCGTTCATTCTAGTTCAGAAACCCTACATGGAGCGTCGAACATACGCAACGTTTAAAAAGCAGTGGCCCGATGAAACAACTGAAATATTCGTGACATCGCCACTATTGAGCTGGAAGGACTATCCGAATAAGGATAACCCGACAGATTTAGTCATTAATATCGCAGTTGGCGACCTGATTCGGATTCGTGAGTACCCGGCTAAGGGCTTTCAGATTCACCAGGACATTCCACACGAAGTCTGGGAGGCAGCACAACGATTGATTCGGAGAGGGTACAACAGTCATTTGCCATAGCTCATAATCTATGCGCTTTCTACACGCCGCCGTCCTCAGATATCTTCACTCGAGCTGGACTTATAAGGATGTCTAGGTTCGAGCATGACAGCGCTAACTTGGAGGCACGCTTCACTCCGTAACGCCCGTCTCTTGCGCTAGAGACTCGAATTTCTTGATCGTCTCTGCCATTACATCAACATTCCACATAAACTCACGGTTTTCTCTGTCACTCCATTGATCCGGATTTGCTGTGCCCATCCCTCGACTCGCAGATCTAATTGATTCGTCTCTTCTTCTTTGCTCCTCTCCGTCTGGCAAATGCAACGTGCGGCCGTTGCTCCCGGCGCTGGCTTGAATCCGTTCGCTACGATCTTTCCTGACCAACTGATACAGCTCAAGAGCTAGTTCAATCCGATCCGTACAGGTGAAAGCCATAGCTAGAGTCCCGGCGTCTTCTATTGCATTAGCTGCTCCTTGCGCGACATACGGAAGCATGTAATCTAAGGGAATCAGGGGTTAGTGCTTCCTACGTCTAGTAGAAGTTTGATACCGAATAACAAAGGCCACTGAACAAGAGGAAAAGTGACTCACGACACGCATCACCGGCCAAAGCTATCTTCCCTCTTTTCCATGTCGGAAGAGGAAGCATATTGCTCATAGGAGTTTCCAATAACCCAGAGCTGGGCACATGACTGATTAAAGCCCGAACTAGGGGACACCATTCACGATAGCATTCGAGGATCTTCTCCTTTTTGCCATATGTTGTCCAGGACGTTTTGTTCGATATCTCGCCGTCGGCAGCACGCACCAGAACCACATTGTATAGGGTGTTGTTTCTAAGAGGATAGGCCATAATGTGACCGCCAGGTCCCAAATACCGCATGCCTTGGTTCTTGTTAAGGAGATTCATTATCGTTTCATCATGTTTAACCAGCTCCTTAGGTAGCACGAATCTATACGCCGACTCCTGGCTGCAACTCAGAGTTAGCTACCAACGTTTGAAGTTCAGTTCGTCGTTAAGTGTCTCGCAACATACTGAACTTATAGAAGATGAAATCACAGTTTGAAAAGGTCTGATCTACAGGAGCACGAATAACGATTACTTACATTGGAACAAGTTGATCGACGTAGCCACCTGCGGCAGCTAGTCGCTTTCGAACAACCGAGTTCATTCCATCAGCTGCCAAGACTAGGTCTGCCGACATCCATGTGTCTCTCAACCCATGGATGCGCACATGGACTCGTCTAGCACGGTGTTAGTCCTTTAAGCAGCCTTCGCCTTGAAGAATGCCCCTCGAGATATGGGAGACATCACAATAATGAAATTCGGAGGAGGATCACGCACTAGAGTGGATGCCAATTAGTCTTTCTTCATTTCTTTCAAGATTCTGTCTGCGATCTAGGAAATACCACGAGCGGGAAAATAGGTGCCATACCGGCAGAAATTCTTGGTCAACATCGATAACCTCATGATCTTTCAGGATCTTGCATCCACATCGTGTCGCAGCATCGTACAATATGCGCTGTAAATCGGCTCTATGGATAACCGCAAGTGGTGCGCCGAAATGATCCTCAACATCTGGGATTAAGGGAACAGACCCCAGTTCTTCATCATCCTTCCACCGTCTAAACGAAGTCAATAAACTTCCGACCGAAGATAAACACTTTGACGAGTGAGTTTAGAACGTTTCCTGCGTATACTTACCTTAAACTATTTCGCTCCAGCACGGTAGCATGTTTCATCGTTTCGTCAAGAAGACCAAACCTGCGTAAAATTCTCAAGCAATTTGGAGCGAGTTGCAGACCAGCCCCAACTTCAGCAATTTCCATTCTTCTTTCCAATATGACTTTAGCACTAGGGTCAGCTAGTTTTTTTCTCTGGGTAAAGGTTATAGATTGATACTAAAGGCCAATACGTAGATCTAGCCGTACCAAAGGTCTCGATCCCTAAATTGTCATAGCAAAAGGGAAGAACACTCACTATAATACTCGACGTCAGTGATCGCTATTACAAGAGCTTCATTCCAAAAGGGTGAGGACCTTCACATGATTTTCCACCCGACAAGAGAATGACGTTTGAGACAACTTACCCGACATTGTGTCCGGTCCTCTGCATAAGATATCCAAGAGCAAGCCCGCCTATGCCCGCACCCACTACGATCACCGACAGTGGTCTTACTGCTCGTCGTTCCGAGAAGGCCGAGTCATCATACTGTTTATCCATTTTGGTATATAATCTGCACGCCAATTACTTTGAAAGTAGAGACGATCAAGAAGCCTGGAATCGGATTTCGTTTCACACATGGCAAGCAATTACCTTTTATAAGATGACCCGAGTGGGTTGCCCTTGCCCTCTGAGGCCACCAACAAGAAGCTGAATGCTGTGTAAGCAGGGCAGTGAGCTTACGGAGCCATCAGACGTACCCCATTGTTCCTGCACGCTCTCCATTAGTGCGATCCCCCGTCACCTTACCATAAAGCTACATTTTCGTACTTTGGGGGCTGTCTGTTTACGAAATAGGGATAGGAGCAGCAGTCCTACAAGTCACAAGATTGCATGTTATATCTTGATCGGGCATCGAATGTTCCCTTGCAGCATTAGACACCTGGAAGATTTTAACATCGCGCTAATTCCCGTAGTCCTCCGTGGCGCAATTGGCTAGCGCGTTCGACTGTTATAATGACAGGGTATCGAGAGGTTGACAGTTCAAGCCTGTCCGGGGGAGTGATTATCAGCTTCAGCTTTTTCTTTTGGCGTCCTATTTTAGCGAGTTGGTCAGACTTTGTTTCCGAGCTGTGAATATACGAAAAGATCCCTCGGGTGTAAGCAGTTTGTTGGTGGCTGATTATGGTGTGATGTTACACATGGAGGGAGGTAAACATATATGCCTAACATTGCCAATTGCCACGGATATCGGTTGACCTAGTATGTATGGAACTAGCAGCGCAGCTCGGCGATCCTGACTTCAATAGATCGGGGACTCACCCAGTTGGCTCCTGTGTTACTATGCAGAATATCAATTCTAGCCCGGATATTGTATCCGGGGTACAGTCGCCGAGAATATTGATTTGTCTTGTACAAAGTGAGCTTGTGGTTGGCACCTATTCATTTATATTGTGACGGAGCTCAGTGTGGGTGAGGTCCGAGACCTATACCGAACTCATATATAATCGACGGAGCGGGCCAATATAGTTCCGAATCCTCAACGCCATATTACCGATCTGATTTATGTCTGATGTACATGAGTAGCGTCGGCCTTTGGCTTCAAGTTAGTGCTGATATTACCTCCCTCTACCGATATGTCATTTGAAGGGCCCCTTGTCGCACCTTCTTCATTAATCACGAGATTTCCCGGCTTCGAGAACAAACTCGAGAGCTTTGTAATGAGAGACGATCCCAAGATGCGTTGAAGTAGTGGGTTATATGTAGGCAAGCAGGCAGAAATGGTCCCTACACCACTGTGGACTATGGTCCACAACTCAGCGCCCTCAGAAGGCCGTTGACTCCCAGATGAATAACCAAGGACGACTTTGATAATTCCCGTAACGAGCACACTACAGATATTAGTAAAGCGTCACTTCGGAGGAGAAAGGGGGGTGGAGCAAGGGAAGCGAAGCATCAACTCACAATCCACCTAGAAAGAAGATACCTGAGATGATGATTTTCCGCCTCCAGGAAAGATTCAATGCTAGCACTGCCCTGATTGGGAGTGTTAGAATAAGCGCGTCTAGGGAAACCTCGATGGCACCTGACACGACCCAGAAAATATTAAAGTTGAAGCAATGTTCAGGATCCAAGATATTATTAGTCCAATACTTATCCATAGGAATGCAAGAGGTAAGCGTAGCCACTGTGCTCCCAATCCACCACCCGAGGACCAGGCCAGCCGTGACAAACAATTGGTATCTGAACGCCGGCTTGACTTGGAAAATCCTGTAGTACATAAAGAGAACGCTCGATTTGACCGCACCGTTGATTGTAAAATATATAGCAGTTGCGGCGAAGTTTGTTCTCAGAAAGAACATATCCTGAGGGGTGTCGACATAATCAGGGCTAAAGTTTTGGGTGTTTTTGAACCCGTTCGGGTCTCCGACAGCCCCTTCGTTTGAATTAGTGTGCTATAGGTTCTAGAGGGTAGAAATGGTTGACTTTTGAGGATATGCTTACCAATAGCAGCGATGGCGATGGCAACGATCTCGGCAATCAAGGCCAATACCAGTAACCAATCATCCCATTTGATGCGCTGGCGTGCAAAGATCCGCGTATAAAACCGCAAAGCTACTGAAAGAATTCCAAGTGCTACCAACAATATTGAAGGAACCAGAGTTACCGGCGGGGCCATGAATCCTAATATTGCTTCGTTGATTGACGCGATAGTTGGAAATGTAGAGAAATCAATCTTCAAAGATAGTCTGCGACTTGTTTTGTGAGATTTGAATTTCTAGACGCATGAGAGCTGGACATCATCGTGAGTGACGACTTAACATGGCCTGTTGTTTTTGAATGACTATAATTCGTAAACTGAAATAGATGGCGGTCAATATTCTTTGGTATTGTGTTCCTCACTTCCTGATCGAGATGGATGGATGCCTGGGGGGGTCGAAATCTTGGGGGCCAAAGTCTAAGCGAGCCAACACGGCAGGCATTGAATTTAACCCTCTAACCCTATTTGAAGTGCTGAGGCCATCTGCCCTCTTTGGGATTTTAATGTCGTGTCATGTCAAGACGTCGTTTGATTGGCGATATTCATAAGCTTCTAGCTTGCGTGCATTTACTTACTGCCATCGAAGGAGGGGAAGTCGTCCGAGGATACAGAGAGACCTAAGGGAATGCCTAAGCTTTACTAACGACTCCTTGTCAGTAAGTTGTAAGTTCTTCGGTGAGACATTCTAAAGGAAATGGGACTCTACTACGATTCTTTTTTTTTCGAACATGGGCAAATTAGTGCATCATAGGAGGATCGGCAAGGTGGCCGCATACGGTAAAAAGGGAGAAACTGGTTAGAAGTTAACTGTCTGTCAACGCAGTAGCATTGTGACTGCTTAACTGGCTACATACGCATATATATGCTTTTATTTTCGCGGCGAAATTATCACTTCCAGGATAATAATTGTGTGGTGCCCCACCATGTACTATGAACTTAAGGGTCTGTTTCTCACGAGACTGCCATATATTAATGCAAGTAGAAAATTCGGTATTGGTCAAGTTTTGATGCCTTTTGCCACTCAGCACCTCTACACGGACTAGGCCTCGTGTATTGCGATTGCAACTACCCGTATACTAGGGGACAGGGTCGGCGACATGTATAATTAATTTACGGGGAAGCGATTCACATAGCTACCTGTGTTCATTCCCGTTGTCGAGCTCCCCGCCACAGCCTTCTGTACATATAATAGCTATGATCTTTATCCGTAGCGTTGACTCCCCAGTAATAGTGTTGCGTTCCAATCTATCTGAAGTGAATCTCTGAAATATTCCAGCAAGCTGCTGTCCGGAAGGTTCTAAGATAAATCCTCTCATGATTACTCGTCCTAGAAACTATATATAGGATAATGAATAATAGACTAGGGTTAATAACTATCTTCTACACCTTTCCGTGCTTGTTCTATTACATGTTTATCGCTAGACTTAACAAAGACCCAATTAAGTCTTTTCGTATCCATTCCTAAAGTAAAATAGTAGTTATTTCGGTGCTGAATTAAGAGATGGAGTTGCGCTTTCGGTATCTTCCCCTCGGATCGATAATGAGCGTGGTACGGAGTTTTATCTTTTGCTAGGGCTACAACTCCGACTAACATCCTCAGAGAGTCTGATTGATGGTATTAATGCCAAACTTTCGGCATGAGGAGAGAAGGAGAATTTCTTGTCTGAAAGGAATTAAAGGAACCGAGGTTGAGAGATTGTTACTGTATGACTTGTCAGACAATGGACTTGGGATAACAGGTTTAGCTGAATGCACCGTAGACTCGTCCCTATTTACCGCGAATTTGCTAGATTGGAGATTGAAAGACTTACCAAAGTCCCAATAGTGTTGTTGTCATACTTTCATACGAGGTCATTCAGCACACATGAAGATGAGAGAGGTCAATCGACACAAAAGGTAGAGCAAAGCCGAGCTGTTCAGATAATATCGGGTAAGATCTTATGTTTTTTCGGGTGTGATGGGGATTTTCAGATCTTAAAATCGCCAACCTCGGAGGCTTCCACAAGCTCGTGGAATTCTGATTTTAAAATATGTTTCATCTCCCGCGTTTTCTTTTATTGCTAGAGGCATTATGTGTATAAGACTTTCACTTTCGGTTTATTGACTCAATTGAAGGTCAATCAAGGTAATTTTGAAAGAGGTAAACTAGATATGAGGCCTATATAGGCGCTTCTGGGCATTTAGGGGTTCGCAAATTGGCCAAATGGAAGCTTAGCACTACCAGCTACTATCCTGATAGAGTGACTATTGATCTTTTCTGATAATGGCATCGTGATACCTGAAGCGACAGCGAAATAACTACATTGAGTGTGAATATAACAGGGGTCAACGGCTCCATCTCAACGACCACACAGAAGCCGTCGATGTGGGTTAGCCAGCAGTCAGTAAAAGCGAGAATTCATAATTACGTGATGAATAGGTAAAGCTGCCTATTTAGTTTGGTTGCAGCTCTGGAAGAGACGCAATGGCCTTTTGGACCGGCTATATCGTGATATCTAAATGTCTTTCTACGTATTGTATTTATGTAGCAATACAAGACAGCAAAGACATACCATTCATAGTCCAGAACTATTTCACCTAATACAACTTCTCCGTCACCTTGTATACCTTTCAAATAATAAAACATATATGCATTGAGTTAAGTAAACATATTTATACAGACGGCTATGGGAGCGACCTCGACGTTCTCATGGGAAAGGACGCATGTGTGCATGTTCAAGGGCTAACCCACGAGTAGAATTGATCTCCTCACTCGATAAATACGGTCATTGTTTCCGTGATGTATGCCTGAAGCTGCACGACAACCAGCAGCCTGTAGTTTCCGATGATGGTTTTAGCGATCTTCGAGACTTACATTAAACCCAGGGACCCAGGGTTCCTGACATTCACCTCCGAATCAACTCGACGGCTTACGAAATCCTGACAAACAAGAATAGATACTTGGTACTGAAAATAAATATATATATCCAGGATCATCAAGGCTGAAGGCCTCATGACTTCACTCGGATATATCTTACGTCTATACCTTGTCTATCTGTACAGATAATTACAGCCTTGCAGTAACGGCTACCAAAACAAGAAAACCTCAACGTGGAGCTTAACTTGGCAGCATGGGATAGCCCTGGTAAAGGAGTGTACTAGGAGCGATCACATGTACACTACCCTTGGCCCACTGATCCTTCGAAGATCCGCCTCGACACTTAAGCACGCCCCATGATGCAATGAATCCCTTACCGATATGTAGGGACATCCATTTCTAGCTGTTTTTCGTGTAGTAGTGTAAAGAAGAGCTGAAAATGACTTATCATATATCCGATAACGTATCAAACGAACAGTGTGAAAACTCGAATCGCAAGAATTGAGACCAAGCCGGTTACTTACGTTGTACTTTACCCACAAGGGTTCATTCCCTCGTTGACGTGCAGTAGCCAAGCACAAAAACGGTTACCCACAGTCCAGCTGGGCTGGCCACGTACCCCTTGAGCCGCTTAGATAGGCACGTTCATTTACATTGACGTCTTAGCAGTGGCCCGTAGGAGATCACACTACAAGATCAACCTGGAAGTCTCTCGGCGTTAACGTATGGACCGAGATCGCGGGGTTTCGCGCTGTCAAGCCGCCCTGGTGATAATGAAATGATATTTCTTGTTTTACAGGAATTCCGGGGAGAATGTGACGAGACCATTCATGGCACTACGAGCCCGCAGGTTGACACGCTTACATATGATTATATAGTATAACCTAAGGGACTACACGGGTTTCTTTCATGAGCTACACAGAATCACACTCCCCAATACGAAAGGGGACGTTCGTTCACTCTAGACATAGCTAATAGGAGTAATTGATGATTGTATGACTACTTACAGCACATTGTGTGTAATTCTTGAGCAGTACTGACGCTATAGAGCCTTTGGGAGTATTCCGCTGTAGCACAATTTTGCCCCGTATTAGCAGTACGCCCGTGCCTGCCTAATAACCAGAGGATTTGAGTTCGTTTGATCGCCTGACTTTGTAGCATCAGAAATGATTTCTAGGAACTTAATTTTATTGTGATTTTAGGATCTACGGGGTTTTGTAGCCCGAAATAACAAGGTCATGCCAACTAATGTCGTCTCAACTTCTTCGAAGTTCTCCTTTAGGGCGCGCTCAAAGTCCTCCTTCTTGTCGTCCCAATTATGAAAGATTCCAAGGCGATTGTATAGCTTTACATAGAGATAGTTAAACCAATTCGTTGCGTGACTGGCCCCGAGCACAGTGCAACCCGTCAAGACCCCTCCGTCAGCTAGAAGATCTTTGTATATATTAAACGCTCTCAGTTTCTCGTCGCCAGGAATGCAATGGAACAGATTGAACATTGATATTGAGTCGAACACGGAGTGTTGTAATGCCTTGGGCGGCGGTTCTGTCGCGTCGGCGACCACAGTCTCAACTGTGGTATTGGGTGCCTCAGATAGAATTCGAGCCCTTGCTGCGTTCAGAGGATTGGGGTTGAGGTCCACTAGTGTAATGGAATGCTTCACGTGCGTCCGGAACGGGCGAGAGAGAGCTTTAGCTAGGAAGTATCCCGTTGCGACACCGATGTCGAGGTGGTTTCTTGAAAAGTTCTCGGCGAAAAAGGGTTCGAGGACAGTGTCTGTGCTATAGCCAATGTTCATGTTAGTCATAAATGAAACGAATGACATGCTTATAACGGAATCAATCATGAGACGGTTATAGGTAAATCGAACAGTACTCACCGGCAGCGCCACATATACCGGAGGTTAAAGCGAAGCACTACAACATCGTAGACGATTGACAGAACGGTAGGCGTGTAGATGCTCGCATATAGACCAGGCGTTTGGCTTGTTTGGCTTGTGGCGGACATGGCGTTTGCGAAGACTTGTCAAGCTTGGCTTCGAGATGTTACATACTGGCAGTTCCTTCTTTCATTTCATATAAATGACATTGAAGCCCACTGTATATAACAGCCATGATTCTATACTTAGCTACTTCACTGGGGCAAGTATTCTGATTAGGCCAACCCCGCCTCCCTACCTAGGTATCGTCAGATATCCCATCCACGCTTTATTGGCGCTTCGGTTACAATGATGGGGTTCGGACCGCCTAGTCTTCCGCATAAGTGTCTCCAACGGTATCTACGCGATTAGCGTAGGCGAGCTTCTAACAGACTCCACGGCCATTCCAAGTTGAGCGGGAATATCCGTTATGTAGTTCCAATGTACTTGATTCGGCTTCACATGAGGTAAAAGCAAGGTATACTGAAAAGTTGGATATGAAGAACGACTTGATTCAGAATAGTCTCATGTATGTTGGAGGCGGAATGAACGTGCTGCATCCGGATGCATCCCAACAATGAAAGCCTGCCTCATGGTAACAAATGCGACCCCTCCTTTGTGCCCTGTAAGCAGAACCAGCAACGTATTAGCTTGGAAAATCGGGGTCTACCAGTCCCTCGGAATCGTGTCTGAACTTGAAAAGGTTAGTACTGTAGTGCCTCTGTGCCTGTTAGCCTGCACTGCTGCTTAGCGCCGCATTCTAAATTTTAATAATACCACTGTAGAGCAAATTTACCGAACAGTGACGACTGAGTCCACTTTTGAGGATGTGATGGAGACGTACTCCGTACAGTATGTACAGTTGTCCAAGTTTTTCAGTTAGGGACCGTCATCACCACTTGTGGGGACGATAATGGCCCTTGTACGAATTATAGTATACTATGTATGTCAAGACTCTAGAGACTGTGCGAAACAGAACGAATCTGGGCATTTCCTTGTACTAGGGCTAACTAACTTATTAGTGTAAATGCGAAGATAACACTGCCACATCGAACAGAACATTGAATTTGCGCTCAAGTCTTTCAGTACGTTAATGTAGCTAATTTAGATAGCTCGCAAATCTAGAAATTTTAGGAGTAGCTCCCGCTAGTTTAAGTACTTTTGCTCAACAGGGGTCGTATGCAATCATCACTGAATAAGGCCAAGTGTAGATAAAATTGTCGGACTCAGAAAATCCCGATATGTGCGGTTTGATTACAGCGACAACTTGGAAGGTGACGATTATATCCGACGCTTACCAACATGAAGAATGTGTGTATGATAATCATACCACGTGGACAGCACCCACTATCAGAACAGGTTTTAGTTGAACGCGATATATAGGTAATTAGTAGTTCGTTTCGGCTTGATGAATATCTAGTCTAATATGTGAGTACAAGTTTGGACTAAACTACTTGTCTAGTCCTGGGCGGTTCTTGACCCCCCTTCAAACCGAAATTTCCTTCAAACGTTCCAACTAATTTCGTCTCTCGGAATTTTTTCCAATTTCTTTAATGAAATACTTAGAAATTCACAAGACGTATTAAAGCAGTTGACCCAGCTGTAGGATATAAAGCTAGATATATAGATCGATAGACGTAGATAGGCAAGATATGTCATAGTACACTTCATGCACTCTATACTGGCTCTGCGGATCTCACTGACGAGGCGGAAGACGATTCTCCACGAGGCTTCTGAGCGTAGACAGTAAATCTATCTTCCATTAGCAATCGTTCGAGAACAATAAGGCCACGCTGTGAGGGGCAAAAGGCGCCGTACAAGGTCATAAAAGCGTGCATTCTGACATCCGCTATTTCTTTGCGAACTTCGGTTAATAAGGATTCCAGAGCGTCGGGTGACCAGCCTAAGACCCCTGTAAAAACGGGTAAAGACATGGGTTCAAGAATAGTATTAATGTTCAATGCCATCATGGACCCGATTCTCTGAAGCTGTTTGCCCGGGGGCCATGGGTTTACCGGGACTATTACCACATCATCGATCAGTAATAATCTAAATAGGAATTTCATCCGAACTACAATGCGATGTGGGAAGGGTATAAACAACCACGTGAACGGAATAGATGAGAAGCATCATACTATGCAGTAGAAAAAACCGTGACTAACCTGCGTACTTTCTTTCCGTTACATTCTTGAAACCAGCCTCATTAAGCAGTCTTTTATACTCCATTGGATAATACACGGTCGAACCCAGTTTCTTAACACCTGGATCAGTATTAGCAAGTTAAGGCTAGGGTTATCGGTTATGGCTCTCGGAGCTTACCTGACTTCCATAACTTTAACCACTTGTAAAAAGATGTTTCGATGAATGAATTATGAGTGGACTGTATTGAAACAACCCACTCGGTGAACTCCGCCCACTAACCTTGTGATTAGCCTACTGTAGCATTTGTCTCAAGGCCGTCGGAGCCGAGCGGCTCGAGTGATACACCTACCCCTCCTGGACTCAAGTTCTCGTAGATTCTTGTTAGGAGCTCGTCTCGGGGTAAATTTCCCAGATGCCGTAGATGAATAAAATCAAACTTAGATTCGTAAGACCACTTGTCATAGAAGTCTGCTTCCCGGAATTTGCAGTTTGGCAGATGGAAAGGCGGCCTGATAGGATCAGCATCTACGCCGATAACTAACGTATTCGGGTTTCTCTTGGCTTGTTGTCTATCAGCGACATATACAATGTGACACGTGACTCTGGTGTCTTACCGAACTCCAGCGGCCAGATACCGGGACCACAGCCCAGATCCAGGACTCGCCGGGCGTTGGCGACTGGTGCTAAATGCAGTTTCCCGTCCAACATCTCTAAGACGATGTTATGCTGAAGAACTGCGTTCGGTTAGCTCGACTTCCAATAATAACTGAGGATATACTACTCACTATTCCTATCCTTTTCTTGCTAGCAAACAGAAGTAAGTAACGTTCCGATGCCCTAAGGGTCTATTATCGAACTTACTGAATCATTCGGCAGAAAATCGTAACCTGAAAAGACTATGTTCGTTTCATCCAAATCTAGAGATCGACAGATTGGACTTACTTCTATTATATGACCTTCCAAATTTTTGAAGCATGGCTTTTAGTTTACGGGCGGTATTTCCCGACTTTGCGGTGGTCGTTCTAATTAGAAGTTCAATGCTATGCAGGTGATAATAAGGAGAATGCGCGGTCTAGATTACCTCTTGCTAATAACACTTCCATCCCTTCCACTGTCATCTTCGGAGTCTGTTTGTGGCCAGAACTCGTCCGGTTCAAGGTTCAGGTCGTCGATCTCAGAACTGGTCTAGGTCCTGTCAACTTGATTTAGAGCTTTGGAACGATGAGGTGCAAACTCACGGTAGCCCTACTACCATAATAACTATGACCGGCCGGGTCCCAATCTAGCTGAGTCCCTGATTGGCTCGATGTTGACGACGTCGGCGGCCGTGTGCTTTCACGCAAGCTCGAGGCTTTCTGCTCTGTTTGTGAAAAGCCGGCGATAGCGGACGAGGTTGCGGGGCGGATGGTGGAATCGCCAATACTTGACCTATGGCCGGACGCCCTCAAGTGAGACTTGGTTTTCTCCATTGTAGTGTGGGCCGTCCCGAGGGGGTGGCG
The DNA here is from genome assembly GCA_037356055.1 of Xylaria sp. Z34. Taxonomy (NCBI): domain Eukaryota; kingdom Fungi; phylum Ascomycota; class Sordariomycetes; order Xylariales; family Xylariaceae; genus Xylaria; species Xylaria sp. Z34. Next base: position 210,330 of record JBAWJW010000020.1, read on the forward strand.
GATGCGCGCGTAACCGTTGCCTCTCGTTGCTCTGAAACCCGCCACATATGAAGCCTGCTTGACTATGCGATCTTCCGGCGTGCCATGGATAACGGGCGTCGGACCCTGGATTGTCGATTTGAGTGCGGGCGAAGGTGTGATTGTGTGTGGGACAATGGTTCCAAGGTAGCAATGGGTATCGTCAGATGCGGGAAACAGATGGGGCACAGGTCTAGAGGGGCTATCCTCGTCGTCGTATGCTTTCTTATGTGCTTCACCAAGTCCCCCCTTTTCGGTGGGCCTGGTCGAGGGTTATTTCAGGATCGATAGCTCGCCGAATGTACTGTAATATTCGCCGACGAGCTGAGTACTCTGTAGGTCGTAGTGTAGGCAATAGTAATAATGATGCAAGCAAGCTGTGTGCCAGGCCAGAGCAGGGGGGGTTGTTGGTGTGCGAGTGAGATCTACACCACTATCACCTACGCTTGCTGTTTTGATCGTAATTATTAATTCGAGCTTTAGGACGGGAGTTATAGTGCCTTGCATGCGTCCCCAAGGCACTGTCGATTGGCCTGACTGCCGGCATTTCCCCAGTCCCATCGAAATAGGTGGCTATACCAAAGACCGGGCATTCCCTTCTCTCCCCATTCATATGACTTCTTGGTCCTTGGGTGAGCAACAAATCAGTTCAGCTCACTGCCTCTTCTTTCCTTGGCTATTATACCACCTTGCCTACTTGGGTCTAGATCATCAGACCCAAAGTTGCAAGACATCCTGACCAAGATCACCGACCCAGCCGGTTGGAAAAAAATATGATTCGGTGATTCGTCGCATCTTGACTAAACAGTGGGGTATCAGATCTTATGAAGGCCACTTTATCCCGGTTGCGGCCTATGACAATTCAATTCGATAGACTAAACAGTGGGGGAGGGATCGCTCCAAGGGCTGGACCCAAGGTCTGACTAACCAGGCAAGCTAGGGTAGGATTGGGGCAGCCACACAGGGCTTCTGATGGGGCTGCCCTAGAACGCTGTAGTGTAACCCACAGTTATATGTACTAAGTATTCTGCAAGCCATCCATAATTCTAGTGGAAAACGCGTCATTCCCAAGAAAACTGTGGTTTTGGATCACTTCGTACCAGGTGCAGTCTTATAGCGTCATAGCGTATGAAACATAAACAGCATAAGCAGTAGGTGCGTGGGTAGTATTAGCATTAATCGCAATAGAAAACAACCGCATTGGTATCGATGAATAGATTTTTACAACCACCTTTGGCTATAGCTGGTTTGGTTACTTGTAAGTTGAATAAAAAGATGACAATACGTGTACTTACCTAGTTGTAAGAGGGGGAAGAGCTAGGTACCTACCCAGGTAGGTAGTTACTTTAGGTAGCTAAAAGCGTACATAGTGGGCCATGCTAGGTATACGAGCTCCGCTGATGACAGTACGAGGAGTACTAAGTAATTTGCCTTCGTCCATTGCCCGAGCCCGAATTACTTAGTCGCCGTTGAACATGCAACCGTCCTGACGCCAAATCCCGTTCTCCACGTGCTAACCTGCTTAGCCGAAGCAAAAACAATTGTAGATCGTTGATAAGACTCATGGCGCTTGTTAAGCAGCTGACTACCAATAAGGAATGTGTTGGTGACAATGCCGGCCAACGACATAACAAAGAAACCAACATGATGGCTTAGCCTATGGCACAGTAGTATTCAGTATCCTCTCTCCCACTCCCTGCGGTGATACTGCACGTATGGTGACAGAGCCTCCACAGTCTCCGCCAACTCCGTCATACTATGTACGGAATGTGTACCTGTCTGTACGGCACTTATCAGTCTCCGCCAAACTGCATATGTAGGTAAGTAAGTGTCTTGGTGCGAAGACCAACGTTGGACCGCCCACATCATACATGGCATTCCGTCAACTGGAGAGGCTAGCCTGGTTATGTATAATGTGGCCGACGATGTTGGACGGGTGGACAACTTACGTGTTGTTGCACGTGGGACGGGTAGCCCTACCTGGTTTATACTCTGATACAGTACAAAATGCTCTCGTGGGAGACTACCCCGTCATTCTTCTAACAGGAAGTCCCTGTGGACTATCTTACCGTTATCACATCTCATCAGCCTGCCTCATACCGAGATGGACGAACCTATAGCCATTATCGGGTTAGATGCGAGATTACCTGGGGATGGGGACACACCGGAACACTTCTACAACTTCCTCCTTGCAGGAAGGTCAGCACGTACGGAAGTGCCGCAAGATAGATATAAGGTAGATTCGTTTTGGCATCCCGATCCAAATAGAAGGGGCACTGTGAGTCCGACTTCAGTATCTTATCGACATTGCTTCAGCTAAATTTGATTAGACCAGAGTTCGCCATGGCCATTTTCTTAAGGGCAGTATCGCGGCCTTTGACGCACCCTTCTTCTCAATAACACCCAAGGAAGCCAGCTCTCTGGATCCACAACAACGAGGCATGCTGGAATGTGTTTACAGAGCGCTTGAGAACGGTCTGAGACCCTTACTAATTTCACTCTCAATTGATACTAACTTGCTATTAGCCGGAATACCCCTTGAAATTGCAGCCGGGTCACAAACTGGTGTATATGTCGGATGTTTTTCATCCGACTATCGATCAATTATGGAAAAGGATTTGGACCAAGATCTAAAGTATGCTGCTACAGGAGTACGTGATATTGTCATAAGATAACACCAATATGAAAAGCGATGATCGCCATCTACTGGATATCCTTTGCCTTAACTAATACCCTTTTGAGAAGACATTACTGATATATTTGTAGAATGTTGTTAGCATGTTGTCGAACCGTGTTTCATGGTTTTACGATCTCAAGGGCCCCAGTCTAACGATCGATACAGCTTGCTCGAGCAGTCTAGTGGCTATGCACCAGGCTTGCAACAGTCTTAAGCTTGGTGAGACAACAATGGCTATCGTAGGCGGTTGCAACCTGATACTTTCCAATGAGTTTAGTATGACACTCGACAAAGGCGGGGTTCTTGGCCCTGATGGAATATGTCGAAGTTTCGATGAGAGAGGAAACGGATACGGACGAGGTGAAGGCTTTGGAGTTGTTGTGCTCAAAAGGGTCTCTGATTGCATAAGGGATGGAGACACAATTCGAGCGGTTGTCAGGAACACAGGTTCGAACCAAGATGGGAGATCACCTGGCATTACCCAACCGACCAAAACCGCCCAAGTGGACCTTATACGGCGTGTTTACTCTCAAGCAGGACTTGATATGTCACTTACGCGCTTTTTCGAGGCTCATGGTACAGGGACCTCAGTTGGCGACCCGATCGAAGCCAGTGCTATTGGAGAAATGTTCGGACCGCTACGATCGGTAGAACAGCCGCTTTACGTTGGCGCTCTGAAGAGCAACGTAGGACATCTTGAGGGTGCTTCTGGCGTAGCGGCGGTAATCAAGGGGATATATACTCTTGAACAAGGTGTGATACCTGCTAATACGTGGCTTGAAAGACTCAACCCGAAGATTCAGGGTTCATGGCATCTGCAATTTCCCACGAAACCATTATCATGGCCGCAGCCTGGGCTTCGACGAATGTCGATCAATTCATTCGGTAAGCAGATGGGCACTATCATCGCAAGTCTATGTCTTCATCTACCCAATTCGCTGACTTGGACAGGTGTCGGAGGCTCGAATGCACATGTTGTTCTCGATGATGCGCTACACTTTTTAAGAAGTTACCATCTTGTTGGTCGCCACCGAACAGTACTGATACCCAACGTTCTTCAGTTATTATCACAATCCCACGTTAATGGTATCTCGATACTCTCTTGACCGTTTTTCTTCCACTAATAACATCAACAGGTGAAAATCACGACAAGTATCCTAACGACGTAAATGGTAATGGAAGCAATACTAAAAGAACCAACGAAGAAGAAACCTTCACGAATGACGCCAGAAATGAGGAGGCAGTTAGTAGAACCCAAGATGAAGAAGTCGACGGAAATATGGCGGTCTCATGTAGTCGTTTGTTCGTCTGGTCTTCACATGACCAAGGTAAGCACACTAGAACCATCTCCACTTGCTCCAATCTCATGCTTCAACGGTCTTCATATTATCTAAACTTAGCGAACTATTGTTATAAAATGGTTAGCAGCTGCTAACTATACTCAAGATGGTGTTCTGCGTGTGCGGGACTTGCTTAATGAATATGTTGATAAGCAGTCTAAACGCCTCGCCTCACCAACAAAAAGACGTCATTTTGTGAGGGACATGAATTATACCTTGGCAATGAAGAGGACACATCATGGATGGAGGTCATTTGTCATTGCAGATTCAAGCTCCAGTTTACAAAATGCGCTCGCCTTGAAACCAACGGCAACTAGAACACAATCCGAACCCCGCCTCGCCTTCGTATTTACAGGGCAGGGCGCTCAGTGGGCAGCGATGGGAAGAGAGCTCATGTCTTATTCTGTGTTCCAACAGAGTCTCTATGAAGCCGACAAGTATTTAAGCAAGCTAAATTGTCCCTGGTCGTTGACATGTACGTGCCCCCCTCGAAACGTTGACTGTTTTAGCTAAGGAGTAAATCACTAGTTGAATTGTTGAAGGAGAAAGAACAATCCCGCATCAATCGTGCCGAATTTTCCCAACCCCTGTGTACTGCGCTGCAGATCGCCCTCGTGGACTTGTTATTCTCGTGGGGTGGTGAGTAATCCTCGCAGGTCTTTGTTCTCAACCAAGATTGTGCCTGAAAGCTTTCGAAACTTCCGTAAAGCATGATCAAATAGACATTCACTAATTCTGACCGTTCCAGTATTCCCTTATGCAGTTACCGGCCACTCCTCGGGTGAGATCGCTGCGGCTTATGCTGCTGGTTTTATCTCTCGTGAGTCGGCGTGGAAGATTGCCTATTTTCGAGGCAAGCTGTGCGCTAAGTTGGCCCTTGCCAGCTTAGAGGTAAAGACAGGAATGGCCGCTGTGGCTCTCACTACGGAGCAAACCGAATCACGTATACGCCAAGTGAATGAAGCTTCAGAGGAAGGCACGCTTGAAATAGCCTGCTTGAATAGCCCAGATAGCCATACCGTCAGCGGTGATCTTGCCAAAGTTCATGCATTCGTTAGCATGCTCAAGTCCGAGGATATATTTGCGCGACAGTTAAATGTCGAAATGGCATATCACTCGAGACATATGAGACCCATCTATGAGGAATACATCGACGCAATTCAGTGTGCGGAGCCCGGCCTGAAACCTTACTCCCACGAAGCGCGGTACTTCTCTTCGACTAGGAGTGCTATGACTTCTGCCTCTGAATTGCAGGATCCTCATTATTGGGCTGACAACCTGGTATCGCCGGTCCGATTCAGTGAGGCTGTGATGCAGATGTTCACAGCACCGGCACACAGAGCCGATATCCTACTGCCCCAGGAGAGTTCCGCTAATGAAATCACCGATGTATTAGAGATCGGACCGCATAACGCTCTACATGGCCCACTGAGGACAATTCTGAAAGCACTGGAGAAGGTTGACAGCGTCAAACTTCATACCGTCCTCAAACGGGGTGCTTGCGCAGTGAACAGTGCCTTGGAGGCTGCGGGCTCGCTATGGGCTCGTGGGCATCACGTTAATCTTCTGGCAACAAACAATGCGTATCACGATACTGACAGATCATCCATGTTAACGGATCTACCTAGCTATCCTTTTAATCATAGCACCGAGTACTGGTTCGAAAGTCGGCTTAGCAAGAATATGCGTCTGCCAATACGCGAACGGCATGAGCTTCTAGGAGCGCCAGTGCCGGACTGGAACAAGAACAATGCCATTTGGCGCCATCGAATTTCTATATCCGAAAATCCCTGGCTGCTTGATCATCAAGTCTTCGATGATATCCTGTATCCTGCTGTAAGCCCTTCTTCTCTGCTGTTTTACCACGTCTCTACGAGTAGAAACTAATATGATTTGCAAAGGCTGGTATGCTGGTTATGGCAATAGAAGCGAGCCGCCAGATTTCTGATCCCAAGAAAAGTCTCAAGAGTTTCAAATTCTCAGATGTGTCATTCCAGCAAGCGTTAAAGGTACCAAGTGAAGGTGGCGTTGAGTCACACTTCTATTTGCGCCCATGCGCTGGAGGCAATTCGTTACACGGTATTGGATGGAATGAATTCCAGCTGTTTACTTTAGCTGGAGACGAATGGATTGAAAATTGCCGAGGCTATGTACGCTTAGAGTACATGGAAGAAGCGTCGCGTACGGTAAACGGATTTCAAAAGCTGCCGCAAACGAGCATACCAAACGGCGTGATTGAAGAGCACGGTGGCTTAAGCACGATTTCGAAGGAAAAAGTCTATAACACATTCAAAAACTGTGGTAATATCTTTGGCCCGCAATTTCAAACGCTGGAAGAGATCTGGGTAGGTCCAAATTCGATAACACGAGCGACAGTCAAGAATCCGATTCAGACCATTAAGGCATTGATGCCCTATCAGCATATCCAATCTCATATCATACATCCGGCGAATCTGGATGGCATTATTCAGGCGAGCTTAGTTCCTCTAATGTGCAATTCTCCTCATCTTCCGACGGCCTTCGTGCCGTTCTATGCTAAAGAATTATGGATCTCTGCCAAATCTCTGGATGCCGACGATAGTTACACAGTGTCAACTCAAGCTGAACTACGGGGTCCTGTGAAAGCTGAGAGTACTTTTACTGCTATCAGCAACAAAACGGGATCGATGATGGCCAAGGGCGAGGGCTTTGTGCTCAGCACTGTTAGTGGAAATGGGTTTCGCCTTGAAAACACATCGAAGCACATCGCTTTCCATATGGAGTGGAAACCCGACAGTACTTTGGCCGGACCAGCCTCTATCGTTGAGGGCGCAGTAGACTGTACTGGCCCAGCATACTCATTATTGGCTTACGAGTCTTTATCACTAGACTATATGCGCAGCGCCCTCGATTTGGACTTAACTAATATACTCAACAAGATGCCGCGCCACCGTCAGCTGTATTTGGCCTACATGAAGCACGCCGTTGAAAACACGACTATCAAACCTGTTGAGTACGACATCGAAAAGCTTGTGAAAAGTCCAGAAGGTGCTCTCATTGTCGCTGTCGGACAAGCTTTGCCTCTGATCCTTGCGGGAGAAATCGACCCCTTGGAGGTATTTTTCAGTGGAAAGTTGGCAGACGACTTCTATCAGGGGGCTTTTGGTGCGGAAAGATGCTTTGCTCAGTTGAGCAGCTACCTCGATGCCTTGGTCCATAAAAACCCTTCAATGAAATTTCTTGTACGTTGTTTTCTAGCGTAATTGTCTTGTTCCATTGCCCGACTCTTTCCATATCTAACCTAAACATATAGGAGATAGGTGCAGGTACCGGCGGCACCACCAAGTCTATCATGAGGGCGCTTACTCGAAATCAAGAGCGATTTCTAGAGTATTGCTTTACTGATATTTCAACTGCTTTTTTCGAAGTTGCCCGGGATGTTTTCAGTGATCATTCAGCGCGAATGAGCTATAAAGTCCTGAATATAGAGAAGGGTATTGAAGAGCAAGGTTTTGAATTGGGCCAGTACGATATTATCATCGCAGCGAATGTCCTCCACGCGACACAAAACATCGAAGTTACATTGCGCAATACAAGACAGCTCCTCAAACCGGGAGGGAAGTTGTTATTGTATGAATGTACTAACCCGACTGCGCTCAACGTCAATCTTGTTTTCGGCACACTTCCTGGCTGGTGGCTTTCGCAGGAGCCACATCGAGCATTCGGACCACTAATGACTAAAGAGAGCTGGGGCAGTTCCCTGCAGAAGACGGGCTTTTCTGGGTTAGACGCCGTATTTCCCGACTTTCCAGACCCCGCGGATCAGTTCGGGTCTATCCTGGTATCAACCGCAGTTGGACCAGTTGAAGAACCCCCAAAACTAGCACCTGCTTTTATCATAAAATTAGATGGCTCACAAACAGAGGTTGCTGCTGAGATGTGCGGCACTCTTAGGAGGGAAATACCATGCGAAGTCGTCGACCTTACCCGAATACGGGACAAATGCTTCCAGAAATCCACATGTATCATCATAACAGATCTAAAAGCGCCGATTTTGAGATCTCCATCGGCTGATGTGCTTGCCTCGCTCAAGCACATAATATTACGAAGCAACAGATTACTATGGCTGTCTAGGGATGGCTGCATAAATCCGGACTACGAACTACTAGCAGGCTTTGCGCGCGTCATAAGAGCCGAACATCCTAGGTTAAAATTCACCATAATCTCTTTCGATCATATAGACAGCTTGTCGACTTTGGCTGAGACTTCTATGAAACTCTTGCGCGCATCGTATACCAGTACAGAGAACTCTTTCCGTGTTATAGATGGTGCCATACAGATCGCGAGAGTTGTACCGGCCAATCCCATCAGCAAGCACGTTCAGGCACAAACTAGCAGTCTTGAAGCGACCGAGGAGATATTAGGTGTTAGTCAGCGGGCATTGACTCTTCAAATAGGTTCTCTATCTCAACTTGACACCCTTCGGTATGAGGATGACCCGGTATTCGAAGCGCCACTTGCGGCGCACGATGTCGAGTTCAAAGTTATGGCTAGCAGCATGAGTTTTCGTGACCTCGCCATAGTGCTCGGGCAAGTAGGTGGCGACGTAGTGCTTGGCGTCGAGGCTGCTGGCATCGTCACACGAGTTGGGCCTGACGCTGTGTTTGAGATAGGCGACAGGGTGATGGGGCTCTCAAATTCTGGGACGATGAAGACTTACGTACGAACGCACAATGCTTTCCTGGCAAAGGTCCCCGAATCTATGAGTTGGGCAGAGGCTGCATCCATCTCTTTTGCTTCCTCGGCAACTTATGCTGTACTTGCCGAACATGCAAACATTCAGGATGGCGACACTATTCTGATTCACTCCGCGACTGGCGCAATTGGCCAAGCTGCTATACAGCTGGCTCAACGCCGTGGTGTCGAGATTTTTGTTACTGCAGGGACGCAGGAAAAACAAGATTTCCTACATAAAACCTATAGCATCCCACGCAGCCACATTTTTTCCAGCCGAGACACGTCGTTCAAAGAAGGCGTACACATGCTCACTCAATCCCGTGGCGTTGACATAGTCCTGAATTGCCTTTCAGGAGATGGAATCATGGCATCATGGGACTGTGTCGCACCATTTGGGAGGTTCGTCGAGCTAGGGCTAAAAGACCCATTTGGTCAAACTTCTTTGAGCGTACGAAATCTCGGCCGCAATGTTCGTTTCGAGCAGTTCGATTTCGTATACCTCATGAAGAACGATCCTGTCCGCGCACAACGTATCTTCCAAAGGGCCATGAAGCAAGTCCTCGCGGATGAGTATCCACGGCGTATATCGACCATAGAGTATTCGTTCTCTCAAGCTCGGGATGCTTTCCGCGACATACAGAGCCGGAGGTATATCGGTCGTGTCATTCTCGAGCCTCACGATGATGATGTGGTCGCCATTGTACCTAGTCCAAAGCCCACAACAAGATTCGATTCCAATGCTTCCTTCGTAATTGTTGGAGGGCTTGGAGGGCTTGGTCAGGCTATTACGCGCTGGGCGGTAGCTCGAGGAGCGAAAAACCTTATCCTACTCTCAAGAAGTGGGCCCGTGAAGGCCGCCGCCAAAGCATTTCTTGATGAAATCACGCCTCTTTGTCAGAATGTCGCAGTCCCCGCGTGTGACGTGGCAGACAAACAAGCGCTGGAGAGGTGCATCGCTGAATGCTTGAGGTATATGCCAAAAATTAAAGGGTGCATACAAGGCTCCATGGTGCTCAAGGTAATATCTTCTTAGATTGAGCTGTACTAGCGCTTGTTGACTAACGCTCGGATAGGATAACCGTTTTCTGCATATGTCTCTCGAGGAATGGAACGATGCTCTACGACCTAAGGTTGATGCCTCTTGGAATCTGCATCACGTACTAGGACACGACCTGGACTTCTTTGTGTTACTTTCATCCACTATGGGAGTGGTCGGTAATAAGGAGCAATCGAACTATGCAGCGGGCAATACCTTCGAGGACTCTTTCGCACGTTATCGACTGTCTCAAGGACTACCCGCAGTTTCTTTGGATCTTCCTGCCATCGAGGACGCAGGTTTCGTCGCTAATAATCCCGGACTATCGGAGAGCATGCGAGCCGCTGGTCATGGGTCTATGCCAGTCAAAGAGCTCCTCGCTGTTCTGGACTATCACTGTGGGCTATCACCGGGACACTTCTCGGTGGAAAAAGCACAGGTAATACTCCGACCGGGATTGCCGCATGAGCTCACTTCTCTGGGCATTGCACAGCCGCCGTGGATGCAAGATCCGCTATTCAGTCAATTTGGACAACTCGAAGCGAGCGTTTCGGTCGACCGGGGTTCGGTAGCGAAGAAGGAAGCAAAATATGCCGCTCGTATCACATCGGCAACATCGATGAACGAAGCGGAAGACATCGTCCTAGATGCCCTGCTTAACAAACTGTCTCGAGTACTCAGCGTCAACCCGTCGGACCTAGACCCGAGCAAGCCCTTACACGCCTATGGCGTGGACTCGTTGGTGGCGGTAGACGTGCGGTCGTGGCTGCTGAAAGACTTGGGGTCCGAGGTTTCTGTCTTTGACTTGAACTCGCAGGCGAGCATAAAGCGCTTGGCGAAGATTGCGACTGATAAAAACCGCTTCTTGCCAGCTTTCACGAAGGCTGAGCAGGATCAAGTTTTGAAGTTCTGAACGAAGTCATGATGTTGTACATACTTGTACTCTGTTGTTTCGTATTTCTGTTTATGTCTTTTATGTGTCCGTGATGGCAGTTGGCGTCTGCAAATATTAATGTTTTCTTACGATACGGTAACGAGTTTATGACCAGCTATCCCTTTCTTATAAGTTTATTAGAAGTTACTACAATACTACAATACAATATATATCGTAACCCAATCATAGACTTAACCTAAGCACCCCACCGGGGCTACCCCACCCCCACCATGGCGGGGTAGGTGCCAGCTCACTGTACTTAGCTTACGAGTTAAACATTAAATTTGTCTGCGCAACACCTTCGTGTCTCTGCCCAAAGACATTCCCATAACTCATCTCTCAGCGGATCTACCCGTCTCCAGAAGCCGGTCTTCTGGTATCTCAAATCGTGGTTATACATAGCCAGTCAGAAAGAAGATGCAGTCTGGCATATCCGGTAAGAAAGTCTAGCCCAGACGAGTATAACATATTTATATCTACCTACTTATGTATAAAATGGATTATACCTGAGTGGAGGGAAGAAGCATCCTGGCTAACAGACGATTCACCCACCTGTCAGCTTCCCAGGAGCTCGTCTCCCAGTTCAACCGCCTCCTCTCGGACGCTTCGCAATTCGGCCTCCTCGTCACCATCTCCTCCGAAGCCCTTGTACCCGTGGCCAGCCTACCCCGCTCGTCGCCCGATTTCAAGACCAACCTCAAGCAGCTGACCGACTATCTGAAGCCTGACGAGCCGCTCTATGTGTTTTTGCGGCGCTACGACAATGCGCCCTTCCTCGTTGCCGTGACGTACGTGCCGGACACTGCTAAGGTGCGCCAGAAGATGCTCTTTGCGTCGACGCGCCTGGCCCTGGTGCGCGAGCTCGGGACCGAGCACTTCCGTGAAACCATTCTTGTCAATACTGCAGACGAGCTGAGCCCCGCCGGCTTCGATAAGCACGACAAGCATGTCCGCCTGGACGCCCCTCTGACGGAGGAAGAGCGCACCCTGGGCGAGGTGAAACGCCTCGAGGCCGAGGCCGGTACTGGCACCGGAGTGCGTGAGATGCACTTTAACTCGCCCATGAACATGCCCGTCAAGGACGACGCCTTGAGCGCGCTGAATGAGCTGGGCCGCGGTGGCGGGCGTGCCCTGGTAATGCTGGTTAGTCCTCAACTCTGCTACCGCTCCCTACGATGCGGTGAATGTGCTTGTAAATGTAGATCGACCGCCTAATTAACCTTTGCAGAAAATCAACTCCCAAGACGAAGCCGTCGAGCTGGCGCCCGGCTCCTCGAGCCCCTCATCTATCGCCGAAGCTGTGAAAGCCATCTCCACCTCAGAACCCCGTTTCACCTTTTTCCGGTACCGGCCTTCCCGCGCGGGCGCCGAAGACAAGGACGTCCTCCTATTCTTCTATACAAATCCAGCGACGGCCGGTACCAAGGCCGTCAAGAATCGCATGATCTATCCGCTGCAGAAGAGGGCCGTACTGGCCATGGCTGAGAATGACTGCGGCTGTGCCGTGGAAAAGAAGTTCGAGGTCGAGGACCCCAGTGAAATCACCGAAGAGCTGGTATTGGAAGAATTGTTTCCCAAGGTAGAGACGAAGGCAGCTTTCAGGAGGCCCAAGAGACCCGGTCGATAATCCAGCAGCCAAGACGTGCTTATCAATGCTAATTCTGCTTGTGCATCTAGCCCAGGGAGCGAGGTGATGAAAGGATTCATATCAAAATTATGAGACGTAGATACAAAGATAAGACGAAGTACAGGGTGGCAAAAAGCCACTTCCCGCTACTATTTCCCCATTTACGTTGACAAGATGCCAAATGCTGCCTCCCAAAGATGCGGATGCTATATATGAACAAGATATTTGCAAAGTCTTTCAACATGACCATTCAGCTACCTTCATTGCGCTCAAGTCCATTAACACGGTACGAGAAACCGAATGCACATCCTTATTCTTCATACCTATTACCTCTCAATACAGATGGCCCGCTCTTCTCCAGCTTATCTTTCAGGTATTCGTATACCGTAAATGTGACGGCCTGGCCAGGCGCGACACGCATAATTCGAGGTGTGATGCCCTTGTAGAAAGCATGGAAGCCCTCTTGCCTGCAGTGATCGGCGCGATTAGCAATCAAATCATGGTTGACTACAGTGCTCACAGCCTAAAGACAAAACACAATCGGCAGTAGTGCAACTTACCGAAACATATCCCCAGCGATTATGGTAATCCTCTTGAGCGCACTGACGCCCGGCTCGGCAGGCGTCTTCTGCAACCTTGTCTTGATGGTGTCAATGGGCGCGTTACTCAAGGGACCCATGGCACCGCTGACAAGACCGATCAGCGTAGTCTGCCAGCTAGGTAGGGCCGCGTTGTCGGGCTGTCTACGCAACAGCGCCTCCTTGAAGTACGTGTAGGCAGTGAAGTTGACAGCCTGATTGGAGCCCTGGCGCAGGGCCGTAAGACTGACGCCGCGGTATAAAGCGCCGGCACCCTCCTCCTTGACGACGGTATATAGAGCGTGTGCGGCGTTGCGGTACTTGGGTATGTCGAGCGGATCCGCCATACTGTGGTGCTGCGCCTGCAGGCGGATCTTGATGACCTCCATGGGCGTCACGACGGCCACGGCTTCGGTCACGCCCGCCGCGAGCCCCGCGAAGAACGTGCCTGACCCGGATATCAACCCCGTGTTTTTGTCCGCGAGCAGCTGCTTGTACGCCTCGAACGATGTGAATCGGATCGCCATCTTAGGCACGATGCCCGTTAACACCGCCCCGAGACCCTTGTACAATCCCAGGGGCGTCTCACGACGCACAATCTCGGCGCCTGTCTTGATGAATCCGCGCTTGGGTGCCCCCGGTTGGCGCGCGCGGCGAGAGAGTTGCATACGCACTTTTATCGTGTCTGTGGCGGTTTGGGCAGCGCGTTAGTCAGAAAACAATGGAATGCGCCGTTTGCAAGGTCGTTGCATCAAGGTCTAGGGATATAGAAATGTACATACCGAGAGGATGACATACAAGAGCCTCCATCATACCAGCACCTCCACCAGCTAATTACAAGCAGTCCAGTCAGCGAGGGCACGTCAAAGCCGGTTTTTTTGCCTTTATAACTTACCGATAAGGTTCGTCGCTGCTGATGGCGCCGACTTGCCATCTTTACCGCCAACTTTGGTTGCCATTGCAAATCCGGGGAATCAATATTCTGGGGCTTGCGCCCAATTTTGACCTCTACCCTATTCCCCTTGCTAAGTATATAGCTTGTAAGCTATTTTTGAACCACGCAATGTGAAAATTACAATACGTCTCTCCAACGGTACGCTTAGGGAATGGTCGGTCGAAAAAAATCGGCGTTCCTCGTCTCGGTCAGAACAACTGAAATATGCCACGAAAGGAGCTTGGCTGATGATAGGTGTATGTAGGGTAGCTTATTGAGCTTAACGTTCTAGCTTCTTCTAAGATGATATAATATGAATATAAAAAGGGGAAATTCTTTGCAATAGATGAGCAGTAGCACAAGTAAAAGAAAGGGTGTCTTAGATGAGAGAAAAGTTCAATCAACAATAAGAAGTCAGCTACCACTTCTATTCGAGCTGCGACTAAGGGTAGCTCTATATAAGGAAGAAGTGCTAAAATGACTCTACGGAACCGTCACCTGGGGTACGGTACCTACCCTAACGCCAAGGGCGTCTGGACAAGAGGCTGGCTGGCTGGCTGGCTTGAGTCACATAGCCGCAACCCCCCTTCCACGTGCCGGATAGAAAGAAGTTGCTCGCTTGCTCGCTCGCTAGTAAGTATAGCTGGATTGGATAGCCCATTGTTCCGCGGCTTCTCTTACTTAGATGTGGGGACAAGGAAAAAGGGCACGAGACAAAAAGGACGGAATAGGTAGTCAGTCTAGCCTGCGTCAGAGGCAAAGAACACACGGGTGGAGAAACAAACTAATATGATCTGCTTGGTATCGATGCAGAAACCCCAGATGAAGGGTATAGTCCCCCCTGCCCTTGTTGAGTTATCTATCTGGTCTCGACCTCTTATGGCATCCTATCCCGGTAGCGTATTGCGAAATAGTAGAAGACTTCCCTGCCCGAGTAGGCTAGCTCAACCTCGTCCCGTAGGCCCCGATGCAATAGGATATTGTCGTTCAGACCAGGAAAAGGGAGCGAGAGAATGAGTGGTACGGGCAGCCGGAAGGGATCGGTTCGTGAATTCGGCGAACCGGAGTTCTGGCATTGGCGCGTCTTTTATTACAGCATTGGCACAGTCTTGTTCTTAATATTGCCATGAATATACTAATACTCATACCTTGGCGACACCAATTGGGCTTTCTTTCAATTCTGTGCGAACGGCGGCTGCCAGCGCATTCGGTTCTTCCCCTGGAACGCGTGCTATCGTGATGTTGACAGGCAGTGACGTCGTTCCTGAGGCTTAACCGACAGAAAGCCGAGCTTGTGATTTTGCGGGGTGGGCTAAAGTGGGCGGTTCCCCGCCAACCCCTAATAGCTAGCGATTGTGGCCTCGACCCCGTGTGAATTGAGTCGGTCCAAAACAGCCGAGGTTGAAACCAGATTCAACCAAAACAAGTCAATCTTCGTATAAATTCAGCTACCATCCCTGTGTCACTGTCCTAGCCGTTAAATCGGAAGTTTTAGGAGTACTAGGCCACTCTATCGGTACCGGTACGTATTCAATAATGCGTAGATGGATATCACATGCAGACATTTTGCACGAGTCAGCTCATCATGTGAAACGTTGATCGGCATCCATGAGCCCAAGGAAGGCGATCATATTAAGTTTTAGTTGACGAGTTTCTGTCTTGAATCATTACAGCGTAGCTATCGAAAATGGCAAGAAACCATATAGAACGCCCAAACCCCAATCCGTCGCTGGTCCTGTTCCAGCTTAGGCTTTGCCTATCGAATCTCTATTAATGCGCCTTGATATTTTGTGTTGAATCCCCATTGTAAACCTGCATGCCAAAAGAAAGGGGTATATATGGCGTTTTGGAAATCAGACTCGAAAAATTGAAAAGAAAACGTCAGTTATCCCGACTAGAGGTGAGTCGAGAAAACGACCAAACAGATATATACTGCTGAACTGGGCAATTAAGACGGCGTGCCCCTTTCGAGGCACTCCGAAGGCTCGCCCTCAAAACTGTATAGACGAACTTCTCCGTCTTCGCCTCCGCTCGCAAAACGGCTATCACTGAGGCCGACGCAGGTGACGGGTCCACTATGGCCAGTGAACGTGCGTTCGCATTTGCCTGTACGCGGCTCCCAAACTTTTACTGTTGAGGGTTAGCAACGGTCGAGA
The DNA here is from genome assembly GCA_037356055.1 of Xylaria sp. Z34. NCBI lineage: Eukaryota > Fungi > Ascomycota > Sordariomycetes > Xylariales > Xylariaceae > Xylaria > Xylaria sp. Z34. The sequence continues at coordinate 226,346 of JBAWJW010000020.1, forward strand.
TCACAAGATTAGGAGACAACTTACCAGTCGCATCATTCGCCCCGGAGACGTAACGGAGCGTGTCCACTGCAAGGCCCCAAACTCCTTCGACATGTCCCCAGAAACAGCGTGGGCTCTTACCAGTAGCGGTATCCCACAACCGTAGTGTTGCGTCCAAGGATCCTGTAAGCATGTACCGAGGAGGCAATGGGCGGTCTGGATCGTTAAAGAATACCGGACCATATGCCACTCGTTCCTCTGCTTGACGGCTCGAGCTGTGTGGACTTGGTGACGTGACCGGTGTGACACTGCGGTTACTAGCCGCAGAGGAAGCATCGGCTTCACGAACACTCTCGTCTTCAAATTCGAAATCATCAGGTAGAGCCAAAACTTGCTGAACTTGTCCGATGTGTCCCTCATACGTCCTGATACATGTTCTGGAATCCAGATCCCACAACTTGACTGTGCAATCGTCCGATGCCGACAATAGGGTGCGAGATGTTACATCTAATCGAACTTGGTTGACCCAGTCAGTGTGACCCCGTAGAGTAAACGACTGCTGGGTCTTGAAGTTGAAGATCTTGATAGATCTGTCCATGGATCCCGATGCAAGGAAGTCCCCTTCCATATGTACTGTGATAACCCCCCCTTGGTGGTTCAGAGTGTTAATACAGGCGCCAGTTCGCCAATTCCAAATTTTGACTGTACCATCCAAGCTTCCGCTAACGAGCATTCGGTCGTCGAACTGTAGAGCCCTGATACCCATGGTATGCCCTTGCAAAGTTCGCACAACCTCATTCTTTTCGATGTTCCAGATCTTGATGGTGGCATCATACGAGCCAGTGGCGAGCATGTTGTCGTCAAACTGAAGGCACGTAACTCCGTTGGCATGTCCACGGAAGGTTTTGATGGTACACCGACCCTTTTGCCAATTCGAACCAACTTTAAAACGGTCACGGTATACATCCTTCCACGGTCGAAACCTTTTCCCTGGTCCTGATTGTGTGCTGGCCCCATTATCATCTGTTCTCTCTTTAGTGCATCGGCGCTTGGTTGGGCTTTCATCCTGGTCGGGCTCTGCGGCACGCTTTGCTGTCGGAGCATGAAGGGTTTGGTTGTCGACAACTACGACTGGCGCGGGGAGTAACACCTGCTGCTGCTGCGTTTTCCATTCCCGCAATCTCTTCTTTTCAAGCCTAGGCAGGCCCCATTGGCATTTTTCGCACTTCCTCCCAATGTGTTGCTCGCACATCCGGTGCCAGACAACGTCGTCTCCGGACAAAGCATTCCATCGTCGACTGACCTGAGCTGCTTTGCAAAGAGAGGAGCAGTCAAGATAGCATAGAATCTTCAATGATAACTCTGTTGGCAATGCGGACAAGAAGTCGATCTTTAGTTGTTCGTGCACTTCGCGTGAGACTGTAGAAAGCTGGGGAAAGCAACATTGGGTAATGATGCCCTGCAACATCAATTCACGTTGTTTAGTCGGGGCGGCTGAAAACAACGACCACACATTCGTGATTGCCTGACGATCTCCCGCGGACAGTGTTTCGAGGTCCTATGATAATAAATTAGCAAACCACCTCACAGCCAACCCGATGACGCTTGACCAAACACGAACATACCCGCTGAATAAGGGCCATTTTAGATTCATCAGCGGCCCGGCGACATTTTGAATCTGGACGGTGTCTATAACAATACTTGCTATTGGGATCCTTGTTCTTCAGGTTCACCATCGAAGGAAGATCCGGTTTGCCGATAGGAGCATACAGACTAGGAATGTGTTCGCGAAGAAAAGGCGTCACTGATTGGCTCATAGACTGTTGAGAGATATTAGGTAGGCGGGAAGTATCGTCCTCTCCAGGTCTCCTCCTATCGCAGTTGTCTCTTGATGGCTTCATATTTGAGTCTTCGACCTGCTTAACCGCAGCTGACTGTAGTTGTGCGCGGCCGTTGGGCGTAATCGCCGGCTTCTGGTTTAGATGCATGAAGGCGTCGTCCTTGGGTTGATGAGTGGGGTTGGTATGCCACGACGAGGGTAGTAAAGGATTTGTCGCGGGCAGAGTCATTAGGCTTTCCATTGCGGCAGCATTGACGGAGTGAATGGCGAGGTATTGGAATCCAAAGAAGGCAGGCTGCGAAATGTCGAGTGAAGAACTAAGACATTTGAAAAGGGAGGTCGGAGGCGAAATGACGGTGTGACGGTCAAACGAGGCAAGATGGCGTGCTATTTCTGTAACAATTCGACAATGCTATAAGTACAGTACTAGCAGCAAGTCGTACCCAGTATGGAGTGCAGACAGAAGGAGGCTCGAGCTGCAACTGGAGTAGGTAATCAAGGGTCCAAATGTCTCTTAAACACCCCTGCTCAAGATAGCTGCGACGATAAATCGAAAATCGACAGTCGCTGGTGGGGAGGCTAATGGTCTGGATACAATCGGACGGTTGGTCGAGTACGGCTCAAATTCTCTCGACACGGTCGCCTTCGGGAATCGTAGCACAACAGCTAGGCCGCAAGAACAAGAGAGTTAGAGGAAGAATTGCGAGATTGGTGGAGTTGAGCTGCTTTGGGGCAAGAATTGCGACATCGCTGTGCGTGCTGCACCGAGATCCATCCTCCCGCTGCACGATTTTGCCCCACCACGGCTGTCGGGGCACGCCGGCCACATCCTTGCCCCTGCCCTGCCCTGACGACCCACTTGCTGTCTCACTTGCTGTCCACTGACACGTCGCCGCATCCATACCGTTGGAAAGGGGACGCCATGCTAGATTAGATACTTAAAGTACGTACTACCGCAGCGGGGGCCAAGTTGGGGTACACGTAGGTAGTGCAAATAGGTCATGGAGCTCCTCTCTCTAGCATATGAAGACCACCGCCGAGAGGGTCATCGCCTCGGGGTATCTCCGGTCTGCGTGCATGCACGCACTATAGAGACAAGCTGTAACTCGCAACATCGTCATATTCAAGCTAGAACAGGGAGTTCAGTTTTGCCGGTTGGTAGCGATCGTGCGATTTTTGTTGAGGGATCTGCTCTATGTGCAACACCGACAGCCGTGGAACCGAGCGGCTTTGAGCTTGGAATTTTGGATCGCCTACTGAGTTTAGCCACGTGACCATAAATTTCCGTAACTTTAACTCCGACGGCCGCCCGCTTTCCCCAGAATTTCACGCCAGTCAAGGATTAGTGTTACGTACCAGTCATCTGGAAATGCGACACTATCGCGTGCGATGGCGACCTCGGATGTAATTGGACGCCATTTCGACAGCAATTAAGCTAAAATGCAATGATCAAAAAAGGAGGAAAAAATGATAAAAATGGAGGAAGAATGTTGTGCTCGTTTCATTCAGCCGCCATTAGCACAGGTAAAAAAAAATATCAGTCTTCTTGGAGTTGACAGAATTTCTAACAGGCAAGGCAACCGGAATTGGGGAACAAGGTGAGGGAGTACCTTGATGGCCTGAGCAAACTCCATCAGCTGTCGGCTTGATGATACCAGTTTCCCACTTGAGCTCATCATTACTCCAAATTCGTGTCGGAACCACCGGCTACCACTTACTGAGATTCTATGCTTGAAAAACTACCAAGAGCGGTACTTAATCCTTTTGATGTCACCTGGCCCCCAAATTTCCTGAGCCTATTGATACGTAATTCACTTCTTCCATGCAATAGGTAGTCACTTCAAACAAGTAGGTCTCATATCTTAGCTAGGCGGGTAAGATTATCTTGCTATGGTCAGCATAATGACGACGGCTAGTCTTTCGCCTGATTACGTGCGCGCCAATTTGGAGGCTCGTCGTAATTAAGCGCGTCATTTGCGTGATTACTGAATAGCATGCTCCTCATAGGGAGGAGTCTTTCTATTCATATAGCAGCACCTGCACCATTATGCTTCTACAAGCACCTAGGAACCATAGAATCGTATCAAAAGAAAACAGTGAACAAATTTCACGAATCTTGAAAATACGAAGATTGGGGTAAATAGCTAGTAGTCCTCCTGTTTTCTACTTTTTACTCGTCTGGCAGCGGGATGAGCCTTTTCACGCGCATTCAGACTGGAGGGTCCCTGCAGCCCTATAATAATTATTTGTGGCCCTCCTTGTCACGGAACGCTGCGGAATACCACCCGAAGACAGGGGACGCCAGGCGAGGGCTTTTAGCCCGGATATAAGACTTAGCAGCAGTTCAAACTCTGCCATATAGGGCTTTCTTCTTTCTGCTATAACAATAGCCAATACTATTTATGTTAGTAGGTGGAATTGTGACGCTTCTTGGATTAAATACTATCTGGCTACCAGGTAGAGGCTGTAAGTCCTAGCATTCTTCGCAGACTCGCATCCATTCTTGATCTAACTAGTGTAGGTTGAATAATAAGATCATTGCTACTTAAGTAATCTAAACATGGATGCCGATGGTGCATAAGTTGCAATATCAAGGTAATCTTCAGTCTGTAATGCTACGAAAATTCTTGTTAGCCAGAGGACCTTCGGATGTTTGTTTGCTATCCCCCCTTGACTATCTATCAATCATCGTCGTCGTCTTCACCATCGTAATGATTGGGCTCAAGAGCGTGTTGACCACGCCCCATATTAACACTAGAACATATCAGCTTTCCTACCCATAAGCATGAATTTATTGGCCAGTAAGAGAATGTAATTACCCGTTGATCGTGTTAAGAAACAGGTCAAGGCTGTCGGCGCTGAGCAGTTCCTCCGTCACTTCTCCAAGATATACACTGATTCGACTTCCCGTTGTCCGTAACTCTGAGAGGGCCATCAGAATTTGATCGAGCGACTCTGGGTTTTTGAGGTTTAGGCTAGTAATTCTGATCTTGAGGGAGCGAACGTTAGCACCATAGTTGATCATCTCTAGAAATCGATGAATTCGGTTCACAAAACGCGCGTTCGTCGCATCGGACAGAGGCTCTAAGTTGACCTTGAGGCTTTTGGTAAACTCCAGAACTGCAGCACTCATAGTTAGTAGTCGCCAAGTTGAATGAGAAATACAAGTATCAATACGGCAAAAGAGTTATGTCCCTTAGCATGATTATATAATTTATGGCAATAAGCTACTCCGGTGGAAGTACATGTATGAATATTTCGCAATATCCCAATGGCAATGATCATTGAGCCCCTGTAATTATGGAGAGAGAGAAAAACAAGAGTATGCCTAATAACTCTAGGGATTACTCACGTCGGCTGCCTTTAGAGAATCGGAACTCTGTTCGCTCCTCGTCGTTGATATCATCGTCGCCCATAATATTGAGGACGAATTCAGCTTGCCCACAGAGCACTTCGAGGGCTTCATCATGGACCTTTCTACAGGTGTAAAGCAGAGCTGTAAGTCCAGTCTTTCCGACGTGGCTCTCTAGACTTGATCTTGTATAGTCGTACAGAGAATCATACAGTGAGAAAACGCCGAAGAGGTTATCGGATAATTCGCTGATGAGATCTGCGCAAACGAATTCATAAATCTTAAGACGTAACTCGACTGGGAGAACATCTAACATGATGCTTCTTGCTGACTGATCGCTACCTGGGAGTTCGAGATTATGAATGCGCAACACGGATATCGCCGTATGAGGCTCGATAATGCTTCATAGGAAAAGAGAGACAGGAAGAGGTAAGCACAAACACACAAAGTTGTTTGATCGTGCCTCATCGATTAGGCTTAGTGCCCATGTACCATGACCCACTGTGTATACTCAAACCACGTGGACCGTCTACAGGCCTAGGAGCGCTATCGTGATCGGAAGAACATGAAAAGGAGTACGGGTAGCCGAATATGCGATTCGCCGCGTGTAGGATATTTACATGATACCGTCCGCCATAACCTCCCGGGCAGATGCATTCACGATACCTAGGTACTTTTCGGCCTTAAATAGTGAACATCACTAAGAAATAGGCAGTCTATGAGGAGTATGGCAGTTTATTTTATAAAAACTACTTAAAAGGGTTCTTCGTATTATCAGTCCAAATCATCTTCAGATTATCCGGGAAGGTTTGAGTATTGGCAGGCCCATGGAACGCATATCTAGTCTAACGCAATATACTGCCAAACTGTTTCATCAACTATCGGAGCTTCTTTGAATCACTTCTTCTTCAAACAAAAACGCCAACGGGGTACTCTTGAAATACTGCCTGTCCTTCTGCCATCCATTCAAAATCCAATCTCTACCAATTCTCATGGCGTCAGTAACTCTTTCTAGCGGGAATTTCAGAGGAGCAGTGGGAGCTCGTCTAATGTACCAGCCGATCAAATGGACACCGGCGTGGATGGCGACGCGAAAGGCAAAATCATCGTTGTCTAACCTTCCGTAGCCTTTGATAAACCCTTCAATCGCTGGTATGGCGCCTTCAGCCCCGTTGAAGTGCCCCCGCTCGTAGATATCTCCGACCATCTGCCCGATATCATACGCGCGATGGCCAAACTGAGCGAATTCCCAGTCAACGATAGAGAGTTTCACACTTCCGGGAAGTCGCAAATCCGGGGACGACACGTCGCACGGAAGTAGAATACTTGATTCGCGTTAGTCGGCTCGCTCATATCATCATCGGAAAGCTAAAATCAAACAATCGGAGTCGAGGGACATACTTTCCTGTCCAAAAGTCACCGTGTATGAATCCCCAGTTGTAATCCTCGCCTCGGTCTTTGGACACCTTCTTAAACTCCTTCATAGCTGCGATTCTGACTTGTTCCAAAAGTGGCCTGTAACTTTCTAGAAGATCTGGGAAGTGGTTCTCGAGTACATTCAAAAAGGCATCGTAGGTAATGGCGTATTTTAAATTACGCATAGGATCGTTGTCACCCATGTGTTTCAATCTACTATTTGAAGATATAGACCAGTTGTGAAATGACCGTAGCCAAGAGCCTATGTCGTGACCGATAGATGCCGCTAAGGGCGGAGTAAGAATACTATTCACATTCGGGGATACGAAGAGGTATTTGAGGTCAACCGTTGCGGGAAAGTCTTCCAGAACCAGGACATTCGTATCTTGAATGAAGAGACGGAGACGCGGCGCCTTAATGCTGGATATGACGGAAGAGAGGTCGTTCAATGCATCGAGCATGGACGCTTCGTAGAGCTATATCATACGTCAAGAAATGGAAGCCATTCGTCACCCTCTGTGTGTACATTCTCCAATCGGGAGCTGGGTGACATAGGAATAACTTACGGCACGCGACGCATCAATAGGCAGATTTTTGTTGAGAGCTGCATGTTCTAGAGAGTGTTTCACGATCACAGTCGAAGCAGTGTTTCCAGTCGCTTCATCGAAAATGGGTTTGGCCAGTTCCCCACGGAATACGAAGTTAGTGGTTCCGTTTGTAAGCTGCACTAGCGAAGAGCAGGCATAAGGCGTTTCTGAAAGCACTTGACGCACTTTGGAGAGGAGTGCGTCCTTTTCTTCATCACTAAGTGATGCCATTTTTACTTCCGAATATTGTGTGAAACATGTCGAATGATTAAATGAGTCACATTATAAGGAATTGAATAAAGCACAGACCACTATTCATATCATACCCTCGATTTATCCTGGTCGCGTTTTGTTAGAGTGAGAAGTCACAAAAGCATGAACTCTCGAGTTAAAACAATTTCAATTAATTGCCTCTGCGTATGCCTACCTAGGTAGGTCAAGTACCTAGTTATAGCTTATCGTCATTACCATTGAATGCACTCAAGGGTGACTCTGGCAATCTCCACTTCCCCGCGGCCTCTTCCGCGGAGGCCAGCATCTAGTATATCTCCTTAGCCGGTCCATCAAACGCTTCACATTACCTACTGATCAATGCGGACAATGATGGCAACGTTGCCCGCAGTGAATCGAGTTTATCGTTCACATTCCCAACCGGCTTGTCTCCCGTGTAGGAAGCGGAAATCGCGGTGCAAACTTGATAGCGCAGAGTCGACAACTTGCCTGCTATGCAAGCTCCACGGGAACGAGTGTGTCTTCCCAGGCCCGTCCGCGGCACCCACAAGCACTGCGACTTCGCGTCATCGTAGAACACAGAAGAGAGTGGCGAGAGAGAGGCCTGTAGTCCCTCTATTCCAGCCCCAGCCGAGTACGTCTGAGTACCGGCATGATCCACCGCGGAGTGTTTCCCAACAGACATCGGCACCACCAGTGGTTGAGTCTTCATACTCGCTAGAAGTTCCATTCGCAGAGCCTTTGACTCCAACTTCCCCTGATAGAGATGAGTCTCACGTTATTGGACCAGTTCAGAGTCCGGACACGCAATTGATCGCCAATTATCTACTCAACAACCCCGGTATCGGCGCTCGCGCAAGCCTCATAATAGTAACTCCTACTGACTATCTCCCTTCTGGTCAAAAGTCAGTCCTTTTCAATGCAGTTCGAAGACATCCTATCGGCTATGTTCCCGCTCAGTCGCTTTCAGCCTCGATATGCGAAGTTGTGACTAAGCTTCTCGAGCCGCATTGTGATACTCTTATAGATGTGTAAGCAGATGTTCCTATGTCGAGTCTTCCGTGTCTTGACCTTTCTGCTCCTGACATGGTTGTGAGAGGTCAAGATACCTCTCCAAAGTCCACCAATGTTTTCCTGTCTTGGACGAACGAACCTTCAAACTGCGGTATATTACAGAGAAAGAGAAGATATCCCCAGTTCTTCTAACGTCATTGTATGCACAATCGATCGTCTATTGGAGGAACTCGTCACCCTCTAGCCGGAATTACCCAGACCTTCGCTTTATATGGAACAAGGCCAATGAAGCACTCAATTCAGAGCTTTTTGCATCACCAGGGTTATCTACAATTGCTGCCATTCTCTTGAATGTATCCGGCCGTCCCCTCACTGCGATGATCGGTAATGGAGTGCTCCTAGGCTCGGCCATATCGTTGGCTCACTCATTGGGGTTGAATCGTAACTGCCTTGATTGGAATATAACCCCATCGGAGAAGCTATTGAGGACAAGGTTGTGGTGGGCCATTGTGGTCTTTGATAAATGGTAAATTGGAAGCGTCGCCGTTCCAAAAGGGTACTGACATAGTCGCATAGGTTAAGCGTTACCCACGGAACTCCTCAACAACTCAGAGCGTCCCAGCACGATGTTCCCTCCTCTGCATTAACTACCGTCGCCGACAGCGACGACGGCCAAAGCACTCATAGCTTCGGCATATGTTCCACGTTTGAGGCACTTGCAATACTCAGCGAGGTGTTGGAAATATACTTAGATCACGTATTTAACTTGCACCAGGTTCCGATCAATGGGAATGATACAATCCGCATTCGCCTAGAAAGAAAACTGGCGCAGTGGGAAGACGACCTGAGTAATGATTTGAGACGAACGATACTTCGAGGAACAGACCTATCGGTTCCAGGTTCGGCAAATCTACGACTCTCATACTTGTACATCCGACTACTCATCCAGAAGCTCGGAATTGATGATGTCAAGCAGAATCAGCGTGCTGATTTGGAAGATTTGAATCATCGTCTCATGTATGCCCGTCAAGCTGCTGAAAGTATTGTATTGTTTGTCCAGGAGCTTGATGACATGGCGCTGAGGGACTTCTGGCTACCTTTCAATGCCTTTGCTTTGTCGGGAACGGTTGCTTTTCTCTTCAGATGTGCCCTGCAATCTGAGCAGGTGGAACTGGGCGCCACTCAAAGTCGTTGCCTAAAGCTTGCAAAGGACTTGATTATAACTTTGCAGTCACATCAGCAGCGCATGAATTGGGATCTTGGCAATATCTGCATTGCGCAATATGCCAAAATTCTTGATCACGTCGCTTCCGACGGCCGGCCATTAGAGACAATACCAGATTTACAACAATTCTGTCAGGCCGATATTGCCGATTTCGACCAGATGTTCCTACATGACTGGGATATAATTCAAACAGACAGCGCATAAATTCACAAGAGTGAATACTATAGCTAAACTATACATGAAAATTCCCTCAGCTGAGAATCCAGTACGAGGATTTGCTGGTAAAACCGGTTTTCAAGCTTAGGCCGCGGCTCTGATATGTCGATGACAACTACTGCCGTTTCATTGACGTTGAATTTTTCCCAAAAGGTAGTGCAACGAGATGTCCTATAAATGATCCTTCTTTTCCCCATGATTATATCATTCTATTAAAAAGACGAAAGTTTGTAAAGAAAATGGAACACAGACTTCATTTCACGAAACGTATAGGAAAACGGTGAAGTGGCTGTTATAACACGAGGAAATAACATGATCCGATCATAAATTCAGAGGTGCATTAGTCGGCTGTACAAGTCAACCGCTGCAATTGGGTAGCTTGGTTCGTTATTTTCGTGTTATGATGGCCAACCCGTGAGCACCCAGAGTCACGATTTACATCGTATGTTGCATACATGCTTACTCATACCCCAGAAATATCAGGCAGTGATGGAATTCTCTTCTTGAAACTGCGTAGCTGCTTGCACAGATCTACAGGATCTGTAGATCATTATCAACTTACTGAATTCGTCTACCTTTCGGCGCGCCGCGGTCGGACCCCATGGCCGCGGGAGAACTCCCCGCGGGTAGGTGGATATGCGTACTCCACCGGCAATGGCAATATGTTTGCTATCCGGTTCGCAGCAAGACTTACGTCACAAGGAGATTGAGGGGCAGCATAGACGGGCATCTTTACTCTTGGAAGCTCTATAAAGGCAGGAAATCGTCAATACATTTGACAAGTATAGGTCATCTTATTTTGCTAAAGCTGACATCTATAGTTCTCTCTCATCAACCTCTCTTTCCTTCTTGGATCCGCGTTGCCCAACTTATGCACAATGCCTCAAATTCAAGTCGAAGAATTCTGGTCCAAGGCCGATAGGTACCTCATGAATACTGGTGTTCCCTATTCGCCTGCAATTGTGACAAAAGCCATTGGCACTAAATTATACGACCACAATGGCCAAGAAATTCTTGACTTCACATCGGGCCAAATGAGTTCGCTCCTTGGACACTCTCATCCGGAGATTGTAGAGGTTGTTAAGAGGAACGTCGCTGAGCTCGACCATCTTCTCATTAACAGTAAGTCCGATGAACCCCTTCTGGCATGTCTCAGCGAAAGGAGTTACCTCAATGTACCTCTGCCCCTGCAAGCCCCCGAAGTCTCTTGTGAATCTTACGATGAGCGGACATTATTGACTCTAGTGTTATAATAGTGATTACGCAACCGGTTGTAGCGCTCGCAGAGCGTTTGGCGCGCTTCTTACCTGCTCCCCTGGAGCAGTCATTTTTCCTTAACACCGGCTCTGAGACGACTGAGGCTGCGTTGAAGATGGCCAAATACTTCACAGGAAATTATGAGATCGTAGCTTTCTCAGCAAGTTATCATGGGCTGACCCAAGGTGCTGGATCGGTTACATACTCGGCAGGTCGCAAGAATGGCGGCCCTTCAACACCAGGCATGTTGGCCTTCCCTGCCCCTTATGCTTATCGTTCTCCGTTCCGAAAGACTGATGGGTCTTACGACTGGGAGACGGAACTTGAGTTTGGCTGGTCCATGATTGACCGCCAGAGCGTCGGGTCGCTGGCAGCTTTTATAATGGAGCCAATTCTATCGACTGGTGGCGTTCTCATTCCTCCAAAGGGTTATTTGAAGCGCATGGTGGAGGAGTGCAAAAAGCGAGACATGCTTGTGATCATGGATGAGGCTCAGACAGGTGTTGGGCGGACAGGCAAGATGTTTGCTTTCGAGTATGAAGACATTGTGCCTGACATTCTATGTCTTTCTAAGACCCTCGGTTGTGGTATGCCTTTGGCATCCGTCAGCACAACTGCCGAAATTGCGCGCGGCCTCGCTCAGTCTAAGTTTTTGTGGATGACCACTCACATGAACGACCCTCTTGTTGCCGCGGTCGGAAACAAGGTACTTGAAATTGCCGAGCGCGACAACATCGCTCAGCGAGCTATGGAGCGTGGAGAACAACTACGCTCTGGCTTGAAAGATCTACAGAAGAAGTATTGGTGTATTGGTGATGTCCGCGGCAGAGGTTTGCTACAGGCCATTGAGATCATCGCTGACGCTGAGACCAAGGCTCCTGGAGCTGACTTAGGCCAACTCGTCTCTAACAAAGCTCTCGAGATGGGCCTATCATGCAACGTAGTGAACCTACCGGGAATGGGCGGCGTCTTCCGTCTTGCCCCCCCGGTAACGGTCACTGCCGACGAGATAAGTAAAGGTCTTAGAATTCTTGACGAGGCCTTTGGAGCCGTTTTAGCAGCACACAACTCATAGTTGGTATTACATAGTTCCATAAACATTGAATACAGATTATTAATATGCCTGATAAAACAGGTAGGCGAATCTATGCATACACTCGAGAGATTACATCAAAACCAAACATTTGGGACGATTGCTTGGAATCAAATAAAGTATGTGAAGCAGATGAGGCCTTAGAATTCAGCACTTGAAGTAGACGCCTCGAAAAGAAGGAGGGTATTTATGTACAATGAATATCGTCGCAATCCACGGCATCGCAGCCTTTCCCATCTTCGTTACTTATCCCCCTCCGAATATCACATTAGCCTCAAGCAGCAAGCAACACGACAGGCTCACCGTTAGTAACACTAACACAGACGTTACCATCTCCGTCTGACGTGTAGGATCCTGTGCCAAAAGTGTTGTTCCACTGCTTATTTGACACCTGGCTATTGAAACAGTGATCTCCACTCGACCCCGATCCGCTGTTCGTAGTCAAGACAACCAGATTGCCCCCGGCTCTGCTCCAGGCGTATGCGGTGTCTGCTACATACAAGTGAGCTTGATCATCGGCGGCAAGTCCACCTGCAGACTTCCTAGCAGCAGATAGCCTAGAAATAGCCTGGTAGAGATCGGAATTTGTATTGAAGCCACTTCGCCAGAGATCTTCACGATTAGCAGGGTCCGCGCCGCCGGCGTAGGCTTGCTCTGTGCCATAATACACAATGGGAATGCCCCTGGAAAGAATAACGTATGCCAACGCATTCTTGAGAAGAGATACGTCGTTCTTTGCGCTCAACCACCGAGGATTATCATGATTATCCAGGAAGGTACCAAGTGCTGTAGGATCGGGGAATGAGGAACTAATCTGATTGTGCATATCTACCATAGCTTGGCTGCTGCCCGTTTGTTGATAGAAGGCGTTCATGGGATAATAGATGGGGTAGTTCAGCAGACCCGACATTAGATCAGCGTATCCAGCTACGTAGTTGACGTCGCCATCAAAGACTTCACCAATTGTGTAGACTCCGGAAGCGGACGCGAACCCTGGCCAGAATCCCTTGTCGACGTGCTTCACCGTATCGATTCTAACTCCATCGAACGAGTACTCAGAAATCATATATTTGATCCAATCCTGATAAAGGGTTTGGATATCAGAACTCTCAGTGTTCACGTCCGGGAGGCCCGAAATCCGACACATCTCTACGCTAGTCTGGTTAGAGTAGTCGATGTCGCAGTCTGAATGGTATGAGCTCTCTTGGTTCATTGGTTCCGGTCCGTTGTCCGCGATGTTGGCAAAGCCAAAATGGTTCGCAACCACGTCAACCATAACGTACATGCCCTATTCCGATAGGTCAGTATATCTAAGAGCCAGAAACGCAGAGAAAAAAAGTACCTTGTCGTGGGCGGCATTAACTAGGCTTTTCAGATCATCTGCAGTGCCGTAGTTTGGATTAATGCCGTACAAGTCTTGTGCCCAGTAGCCGTGGTAGCCTTTATCGGAGTCTGATTTGCGCACTGATCAATAACTGTACGACTCATCTTGTGCTAAAGGAGACCTACTGGTCACAACAGGCGTTATCCATATGGCATCAAAACCCATGCCAGAAATATAATCAAGCTTGGATTGGAGACCACTAAAAGTGCCACCACAGTAGTTGCTAAGATCGCTACATGCGTCGCCTCCGGTGTCATCGCTGCTACGGGCCATGCGGTCGGTCAATGCGAAGTAGATATTCCGAGACCTCCATGATTCTGTATCCGCGGAGAGAGCGGGTAGAAGCAGCTGAGAAAAAATAACGACGGAAGAAGCTAAGACATGCATGTTTGCGATCAATAGCGTTAAAGCCTTCAAAACCAGAAAAGGCAAGCTTGAGGATGCAACAGTCTCGAAGCGATGACAACGGCAACGTATATCGCGATAATTATATGAGATAATGTCTCCGTCAGTAATTGCAGGAGCCGAAACGGCGGCCGGGGTCCCTGCCGATCGAGTCCCCCTATGGGTATCGCCAAGGATGTCGCCGGTGCTATGTCGGCTGCACTAGTCAACAAAAGGCCGATTCTGAACTAGAAAAGACCGGACGACGTTGGGGAATGACGAACAAGGTAGAGCCGCCCGTGTATAACTCCGCGCTGCTCCGCCCGTGTGCATCGCCACGCGGTTGTGACCCGCGTGATGCAGCGTTCCATTGACACATGCCAGATGCTAAGCTTTCTATACATGGAGACCCCACGGGGATCGCTGTGGCAGAACCGCATGTGGAATAATGACCGAGCGGGCCGATTTATGACAGCTTTCAAAATCGCATAACGTGGAAGCGTCGCCCAAGAGATCGTGTCCATATTTTATCAAGATAGAATCGACGGGCGTTTCAGCCAGAATCCGCATCGATTTAATGCTTACCTTATCGTGATCAAGACCCACGTAAGTGACAGAAACCCAGTAAGCTTAGGTCAAATTATCCCCCACAACGAAACATCCATAAAATTCTAGTTTCCACATAGAAGTAGCAAGAAACTGGGATCTTGGATTAAGATCAGACCGGGCAAGTTGTCACCGACCGGTATTACGCCGAACATGTCAAAATGCAGCAAATACATAATGAGGTATCTCCTTTTTCCAAGGCTATTGGCTATATTAAGACGGCAACGATGGCGTGTAGATCAAATTTTGATGAATAACTATGAGCACGCTTTTGTCATGATACACGGGTGCTATACGGTTGCTGAAACTCATATGCGAAGCCCGCACGATTGATTGCTAGTTCAAACCAAGCCCTTATCCACATTCGTGTTATTTTCATATATAAAAGCGCTGCCCGATTATGTCAATTTGCCCTCAAAGGGCGACACAGAATTAAAAAAAGTCATTACTTCGTCGACGTTGCTAGGTTATTTGACAAGATTCTGTAGAGATATATGTCTTCTCATAAGGGAGCCCTAATTGCCATTCCTATAACTTGATAAAAACCAGCCTAGTTAACAGTATGGTGGTTTGCAAGGCAAGCCATAGCTGTATGCCGTATAGATACCAATAGGGCATTCGTCATAATCCTGGAAGTAAGAGAAGTATGTATCGTTGGTCGAAGTGACTGCTACATGTTAGCTTCATGTACCTCGCCATAGGCTTTTGGTCACTACATCACCTCCAGCAACACATGTTCCAGCTGCAACGAAGCAGGGACCGACATCAATTGTGTAAGCATAGCCAGGCTCCATGTGGATGGGCGGGAAAGGGGGGTAAGGGCCGACTGCAGGCTGATTGGCGAAGGTTGTTTTCGGCCCGGGGCACTGTCCAGCACTATACCCCGTGAAGAAGAACGACCCGTCTCCTTTGTACGAGAATGATGAAGTCTTCAGCTGGTTTTGGTGAGGGAATAGGAACTCCAACGTGCAGTTCGCGTCGGCCCTTGAAGCCGGGATGTCGAAACTGAAGATGGTTGAGATGTCGTTGGGCGTAAACACGCCGTTGTACTTGGGGCCAAATGCCTTGTCAGGTTGCTTCGCGGAGATGTGAGTTATGTAGTGTGGATACTCAAATTTCCCCTCCTCGAGATAGGCTGGACATCCAGTCTTTTTGCTGTGGCCATATTCGTGGTCGTTGAGCTTACGCTTTGAAATAAGTTCATATGGGGCGGCCATCACGGCGCTGAGCAGGAGGGTTACGATGATAGTGTAGCGCATTTTGATTCAATGCAATTTTGAAGTTCTCTGAACAGGAGTCGAATAGTCTTAAGCTAAAGACTGTATGAAACTTATATGAATTATAAAAGAGGACAATAATGAGTTATACAATAAACAATGCCTTTATATACTGCCTCACCTGCAAACAAACTAAGGGCATTTGGATCTAATTGCTCCCAATTGGCATAGAAGAACAATCTCTAATGGTCGTTAATACGATGTTCTACAGCAATCCACGTGGCGTGACTCTTCGTCAGGTCCGAAGCCTATCAGCAGCCTCTAAGCGCCAGTCTGACGGGATGGGGGTGATAAATCCGATAGTGAAGGTCTTCGAACCAATTTAATGCCTCACAAAATGCTACATGCAAATCGGTATTGATGATATTGAATGACCACAGCGCCGATTGTTGTCATTCACACGTCTTCAGTGAAAGCCAATATTGAGGGTTAATACTCACGGATGCAGGCAGCCACCCGTCACATCTGCAGCCCAGGAAATCGCCCATGTTCATTCGCCCACTGATTTACTATTATCATATAGCTGTGTTACACTCCTCGGGACCGAGCTAGACTTGCATAAGCTGGCATGCACCTCTTGCCTGGCATTGCGAGGAGATCAGCCTCACGATGTCCAGAACAACCACAAAAAATTAAAAAAAAAAAAGGGAAGACTAATATTGCGCCATGGTCTCAGCTAGCTCATGATCCGGACTTCCCCTTCCCAATTTGAGCGTCAGGGCCCCCCAATCCACCAATATCGCATCAGTTTAGAAGTGCTCATCATTTCCAGATATAGTACTTGGGTAGGTGTGTGTCTCATATATGTATATATTCTTATCAGATAATTAAACAACCAATAAACGCTGTCTATCGTACTTCTTCACTCTCCATAGCTTCAAGTTCTGCAAGAAAAATATATTGAAGGTTATAGGATCAGCATACAGAACTTAGCTTATGTCTATCCTCACGATCTTGGGTTATAGACTATGCAGTCTCATCGTGATAGGCACCATCCCACAAACGACAGACCAGTTCGCGACATTTCTGTATGTTCAACCGTCATACTTACTCATGGGTATGATTTGGATAAAATTCATCTAACTCTGGAAGTCCAACGGGGAGGGTTTTGGTTGCAATCCGTAAGTAGAGGAAATCTTCCCTCGCCAGATAAAGTTAGATATTAACTTGATCCATGTTCCACCGCTGGGGATGATGGGGCTCTTTATTGTTATATCGTGGGGGCTGGTGCCAAGATCTTATAGGTTATTCAAGGTTGACAGCAATGAACTAGGCATATCTAGGCCTTTATTTGCAGTAGTAATAACCTCATGCTGACTTCCGGGGGTATTGGAGAGCTACAGTACAAGCCATATTACCTTATACGAAAGAAAAAACAGAAAACATTTTAGCATAACACACCAAATGCCATTCAGTCTCTTGTATTTTTCTAGTTCATGAGCATATTTAAGAATCTTGCACGCAGCGCTTACGACACACTACAGATTCAGTACTAAACGATAAGAACTTTCTAAATGTTCTGATATGACTTAGAAACAAACACTAGCTAACTAGAGAGGGAATCGAGACTACTAATTTGCTATGAAATCATATAGACAGGAAAGGGTGGGGAGATTAAACTCAACTAAGCCTGTTACTCAATCTTAATATTGAGCAACTACCTACTAGCTCCCATTAATTGATGTTCGACTACCATCAAAGTGAACATATCATTTACGCTTAGTGACACATTCGGAGCGAAAGTTGAATGCTAGTCTAAAGGTCGCAGGTAGTGACATGTGTATTCTCTATGTTCATATAACCCTACCTTCAGCATACTCATGGCTTCGGAGAACTTTAAAGTAACCTTTAGAATTGAAAAGAATAGGCGTAGAATTCAATAATACAAGTTACGGTTTCAAATACTCCGTACTAGTACCCGCCTCCTTGGGCTTTCCGAAACCTTACCCCTCATTCCAAGGGTCCATTTCTCGTACTTTACTATGAACAAACCTTTTATATTCCATGAAATCCATATTTAACAGATTTCCAACAATCTCTACGTGCCATTTCAACTCAGTTAACCATATGAGATGCCGCTGAAATCAATCCTCATCACAGGCTGCGGGTCGGCCGGTATCGGGACAGCCCTCGCGACTGAGTTTCACCTGCGCGGCCATCGCGTCTTCGCGACTGGCATCTTAGACGCACAGCTCGAGGATCTCGCCGCTCTAGGAATAGAAACATTTGAAATGGACGTGACATCTAAAACCTCAATCGAGAATGGCGTGGCGCGTGTCAGGGAAGCGACGGGCGGTAGTTTGGATATTTTGATTAACAATGCGGGAGTCTTACAAATCATGCCATTCGCCGACACCTATATCGAAGATGCGAGAAGGGTTTTCGAGGTTAATGTTCTGGGCGTCTTCGCTGTCACAAAAGAGGCTCTGCCTTTGCTGATTGAGGCCGCAAAGCAAGGCGCAGGAGACTCCATCGTGGCGAATATCGGGAGCATAAACTCTGTCCTCCGGCCGCCGTTTCTCGGTCCGTATAATGCGTCAAAAGCTGCGATCGAGTGTTTGGGCGCTAGTATACGGACGGAGCTCGCACCGCTGGGGGTGCGCGTTGTTACGGTCAAGACGGGATGCGTTAAATCGGACTTGTTCAGGAACGCGCCACCGACCAAACTGCCGGAGGGGAGCTTTTATAAGCCTATTAAAGAGTTTATTGAGGGAAAGAAGATGCTTGAGGGCCAAAAATTTATGACGACTGAAGTCTACGCCAAGACTGTCGTGGACGGACTATTGCGACCCAAGGTCAAGCATGTCATCTGGGAAGGTGGTTTGACTACGATTGCCTGGGTCTTGAGCTGGTTTGGCTGGGAGGGTATACTTGTAAGTATTTCCATGTCCGATTGGTTAATGGCCCACGAGTTGATTGAACCGATGTTTACTCTTTGGCAGGATAATGTTATGATCAGAGGCCAACATTTAGAACGGATACGGAGATAATTCAGAACGGATACGGGGATAAGTCAGAGCGGATATGGAGATAGTGAGTATCTCACCATCTTGCCCCCGGCAATGGATGCGATCGTTATTACAGGCTAAGCCAGAACCAGGAGTGTTGAATCAAATCAACTCACTTTCGATATTAGCGTCTAAGGCGAAATCTACCAGACGAGGTATGCGATTATAAGGAAAAGAAGACGATTAAATCAAAACCGATCTCTTTAAGACTAAGTTCAAGGCCTGGAAAGCAAAAGGAACTCGAAAAGCTATTGGGGAAAGCGGGCCGATCCGAATGCCGAGTAGTTTGTCTTCTATGATAACACATTGAATCCTTGAGCTTGCTACCTAAGACTCATCCATTCTAGGTAGCGTCTTAGCCAATCAGCGAGCACGGAATATGCACACAAAGATACTGGTCGGTCTGATAAAACCCATCGCCGACCGAGCCGAAGCTGACTTATTGCGTGTCACCGTGAACGTATCATTCCAGTTCAACTCTCCCGGGAGCCTGGGACCGGCGACAACAAGCTTTCACTTGACATCCCACTTAAGATATACCTGTTACAATTGACTTGCACCAAAACATCTGTTCGGCTACTACCTTCGGTACCATCGGGCTGGTTCACGTTGAAATTACCCGGCTGATCAATCAGTCTCAGCCAATCCGTAATCAAAAAAATATGGGCTGGCCTTACGAATTCGTCAATTTAGACACAGAGCAGCTCCAAGCTCGGCGGCATACTCTCGATCGCTATGGGTTGATTGCACAGCTATCTACCTTGGTCCCCGTTGCCCTGGTTCTGCTGTATCGTCTGGTCACATGGGCAGTGGGTAGGTTAACAGGATCTGGCCGCGGAACATACGCCGCTGTCCCGGACATCCCAGACTCGCCGACTCTGAAGCGACAACGATTGAGTCTTGTGGGTTCGTGGAATGTGAGCGCAAGGAAGGTTGCCTGGTGGTTTGGCGATGATGTTGTGTTCTTGGGCTGGAATTGGGGACCGCGGGATCAGATCATCGCTGGAGTTGTATGGACGATTTGGTTGCTTTTCCTCTGCGTCGTGGGCACAGGGAATGGTGAGTCCAAATTTTCTATTTCCGCTTTATTTCAGGAACGCCAAGATGCCGCGAATGCTGATACCGGACACTAGATTATCTCCATCTGACGAGGAGATTTGGTATCGTCGGCGTGTCGCAATTCCCCGTCCAGTATTTGCTGTCGCTGAAAAGCCTCAATCCGTTTGCGCTGGCACTAAAGTCCTCGCATGAGGAAGTCAACCGCTGGCACCGCGTTCTTGGCCGAGTGATTTATATCTTCGTTACTCTGCACGCGATCTTTTACTTTAATTTCTATTACCAGAACAACCTACTCGGGCAGAAGATCACCTCCTTAGTTCCGGTTCTGGGCTTCACCTTGATTACCGCCATGCATCTCTTGTATGGGACCGCTCTGTCAGTAGTACGGCAATACTCGTACAGGATATTCTTCATCACCCATTTATTAGTAGCGCTTGCGATACCCCCAACCATCTACTTCCATGCACACCACGCCTCCTTCTACGTGTGGGAGTCGCTTGCTGTCTTTCTAATTGACATTGCCAAGCGCAAATTCGACACTACGGTTGCCGAGGTGAAAGTCGAGCTAATCCCGGATACCGATTTAGTCAAACTCGTTGGCACAATCCCAGAAGGTAAAATCGATCGTTTCGCGAAGAATCCAGGCACGCATATTTACCTTAGCATCCCTGCTGCATCCCGGCCAGACAAGAACCCTATAGCAGCAGCGCACCTCGTTTTCGAGTTTTCTTTCAACCCCTTCTCAGTCGCCTCGGTAGACGAGAGCACTGGAGAACTGACATTAGTTGCTCGAAGGCATGATGGTCCCATGACAAGGGCTCTAGCGGGATTCGCAAATAACACAAACACCGATTTCAAGGTCAAACTCGCCTTCGATGGTCCTTACGGGTGTGCCAAACGCTTCCCGAATCTGCCAGGTCCCAGGTTCGACCGGATCCTATTAGTAGCTGGTGGGGTGGGAGCGACATTTACACTTCCCCTTTACCGCTGGATCTTAGCTGAGAATCCCGCAGCTCGTGTTCAGATGGTCTGGACAGTGCGAGGTTCCGGCGACGCCACGTGGCCCGTAGATAAAGAAGGGAAGAGCATCGTGGATGATGATAACATACAGCTATACATCACAGGTAGTGGTTTAGAAAGTGCGGACGGCGATTTAAGGTCAAGTAATGAAAGTGAACACGTAGAGCTGGCAAGCCTAGCCGAGAACCGAAGGCAGGCCAGTCATGCCTCGATACATAGTAACAAGAGACCCGATCTACAAAGGATTGTGGATGATGTATTCAGGCAAGGCTTCGAGGAGAGGGTTGCAGTGCTCGTCTGCGGACCGGAAGCTATGGCACATGAACTGAGATCTCACGTTGGAGTGTGGGTTAAAAAGGGTCGACAGGTATGGTGGCATAACGAGAGTTTTGCGTGGTAGACATAGACCAAGGTATCTCTCGGACTCCGTGTTAATTAAATTGAAACGCATGCGCGTCCATGTTGGTGATGAGAGTCACAACTTGCATTTTGGAGTCTCCATCCCTGAATGACCGAGTTTACCGGCATTAAGTAGTATACTGGTCATCTATCGCAGTCTCGCGCACTTGCCACACTTGCTTGAGTTGGGTAGGCCACTTGCAGAGATACGTATAGCAACGAGGTAGGTGTATGTACGCTGACCAATACCAAGGCTTCAGTTTATGTTGGCGTGGCCATGCATATTACGTCACGTCTCACCCTTCGCATGTTATCATTCTGTGATCGCAAGAATTGCCTCCAAGTATAAGCGACTCGAAGCGAGTTGAATATGCTGACATATTACGCAAAATGGTGTTGAGGCAGTGCCGGTGGCCGACTGCAAAATCAGCCAATACATCAAAAGGATAGTCAAGGGGAGGCTATAGAAAAAGCGGAACCGGTATTTCTTTTCCTGTTGACAAGCAATTAAGTATTTACTGTTGGCCTTGGATGCATAAGTGGCAGCGTATCTCAGCTAAAGCCCCGGCAGTGCGTACCTAAGTTTATCCGGCCCATTTCAATGGCCAAGCCGTGAAATGGGCCTGTCTGGTGTTATGATACCTGGAGATAGAACTTAGGAAAGTGAAGCATGGAAATGTGAGTTATTGATATCCCACATTGATCAAAAGATACCAAATCATCTAAGATGTCTTGATCCAATATGAAATCACTAGTAGTACCAAAATACTCTCAAGTCGTTGATCATAGATCATTATGACAGGCTGCAAAACGAATAGGGAAGATGACTCACTACCATCTGAACCTTGACCGTGGCGAAAACAATGGTTACACTATTGCTATGCAGTTAGCCTAGGAGTAAAGCCTAATTATGCAGTTGGTAAGATCAGTTTATATTCACAGACAGTGTGGAATCTATGCAGGTAATAAGCAATAATTGACATGTATTCAACCCCAATGCCTGGAGACTGAAGACCTAGAAAGTTTCTAGAGGAATAATCAACATCGTCAACAGTTTTGTCCAGGTCAGCTAAGCAGGCCGTCACACTGCTTGCTGGGTATAATCCTATTCCCCCAGTCCAAAGGGATGATAACGTTTTGACTTCTTATACCGAGAGGGCTTTTAGATCACATCTAAGGCAGAAGTCTCAGTAAAATTCTCTATTTCTTAGAATCATTTCGTGCCTTCATGGCGGAAAAGAGTGTATGTGGCCAAGTTCGGGGCTTTTGAAGCATTTCAGTAAAATGCAACCAGAGATAAAAGTACTAGAAGTCGGTGTAGTACTTATTTATATAGTGTCAGAATAACAAATACACTCAATCCAAAACCATGATGTTACGCCCTGTTTAGCTTCCCATACACCCCTCTCTCTATATTTTTAGATTCAATCCGTTAGTACGTTTGTGGTTAACTAAAGTAATGCGTAGAACTAAGGAAGTGTCATATTGCTTCTAAAATTCCCGTTTTCAAATTTCATACTGAGGTTATGTGTAAAGCACTGCATCTGATCCCAGACCTAACTTTCTATTAAATAGACCTGCCCGTCAAAACGAACTAGTGCAAATCTATTTGCGAAGGCCTACGCGTATGAACGCAAGGGGACTGGTAAGAGCTCTAGATACTTGCCGTAATTACTTGCCGTAATTACTTGCCGTAGTTACGTAAACTTAGGTATGTAGATCTAGCTACAGTATGTTGACGCTATACAGATCTCCTTATGTAGCTAGATTTGTATGGTCAGGTTTAGGTCGCTGGGTTTCTAGACCTTTTTGCTTGCTTTCGTACTAGTCTAAGTATTAAGCCTTTAGAATCCCTTAATACTAGTTGTACGCGTACATTATGCTTGTTTGGCGGGTCTGTTTGACCAGGCTTTTTAAGCCCTTGCTAGTCTTTTCGCTAGTCCGCAAATGTAGATCTATAATTATTTCGCGATTATTTCACCTATAAAGATAGAAATTCATTTAGAAATACGAGAGCAAAGCACGCATCCGTCTGCTTTAATTAGTTAAATGAGTTGCTAGGACACTCGTGGGGAGTCGCAGACAATGACAACAAGCACTGTATGATGTATGCCTCCGTATTTCTTCAATCCAAAGCCGTGGTTGCAAGGCATGGCTTCATCGGGTGAAGTAGAAACTGAATATGATGTACCAACCACATATATTTTCTAGTAGACTAAAACTGTGATATATTGATGCTGGTGCTTCTACATGAGCCATTCCGATCGCTGCCTAAAGTGAGGATTGGCGGCACGGTTGTCATATGCTTCTCTTCTTCTTACGGCTGGATGACGATTCCTTTCGAAAGAAATAATACAATGACGGGGATAGATGAGTTGGTCAAGGATCTAAGCGCGGCTGAGTAATGACATCTACAGAATCGGGGAACTGGGAGTGAACAAGGGTAGCTAATAGGTACGTATATCAAGACCCTACTCGCGGCATGCATGATCACTAATCCCGTCCGGATTTGGTAAGTTCCGCAAGACCAGGGGAGTTTGCCGCCAAGTAGCAATAGGTTTCAAAGTGCCGATGCCAAATCCAGGCCTTGACCGGTCCTGCATGTCAGAGTGCCTGCGCTCGTTGTGTGCCGATTATTACATGTACTTGAGGTATATTGCGCCATGCTTATCTTTCTCATAGCCCAGCGATCTGACCAGTTTGTTTACCGGGCAATAGTGATATATGTCAGGCAAAATAGAGTGGTGTTGACTATTATGTGCGTTGACCAAAAAGGTATTCCGGGCAGCAAAGGCTTCCGTACCTGCGCTAGATTTGACCCGTTGGACAATACTACGTGGTCTAACGCACAAATAACTGTTTTCCAGAGTAAACAAGATATGGCCCATGATCGTCACTAATGCGGGAACCCTGCACCCGCATGGCCAGCTTATGACAAGACAGTTATCTTCAAGATGTAACCATATTGTTCTCCCATCCACTATCTCAGCCTTATCACATGTTTTTGGAAGACACATCGCAATGTCCGCTTTTGAAGCACTAGATTTGAATCATTGCTACCATCTTTAACAGCTGGTTGCTGTTGTCTGTGTGGCTCATGGGCTATAACCTGGAGACATATTGAGCAAGAATCATGCCTAACTCATTATTCGTAGGTATGTGATATTTTAATCAGTCACTAATTCGCAAACTCGAGCTTATATTTTGCAATTATTTCGCAAATTTTGTTGTGCGATTGAAGGAAGGATCTCGGGTTTTAGAGTGGTGTATAATGATCTACAGTGATGCAGCCTCAACATGGGTATAAGTACGTTGATTGAGTATCTGAGCCAATCGGCTTTATGATCATGAATCCTATATACCCAACGTGGGAAGGTGTGTGCCGCAAATAGCCTACGGTACTAAGCTAGTCAATACTAGCAAGGTATTCAATGTGCTATAGGGAACAGGGGTAAAGGGATAAAGGAGTGAATTAAGCTTCATACTATGATATATCTAGAGTAGCAAAATTGAATATCAAGCAGTACTTTGCGAACGCACTAAATACACTAGGCCGAGATTATTAAGATCCACGTTGATGATACTACATACTAATTACAGTAGTCGCTAATCTCAAATAGAAGGCCGAGAGATGAATTATCTTTGAAACCTTCTTGCACTGCCGAAAGAGTCAGAGCACGGGTAGTCCCGTGTTTTTTTTAGAGCGTATTCATTCTTCCATCTAGTAGTAAACATCTCATAACACCATAACCTACGCCATTCTAGTTTCCACCGACGACAAACAGGCCTGAGCTCTGCGAGCTAAATCCGAGTAGGTTAAGTTTGAGGACTTGACCCTTACAAATTAAGCAATACTTCGGCCCGTATGTGATCGTCTGGAGGGCCTATGTGCTGATCACTGTTCAACTCTTTCACATGCATGAAAAAGAAGTGTCGGTCAGACGTTGTACTAGAAACCCTAGGATATATCAGCAACAATGGTGCCATTTATCTCGTTTATACATTGATAAGAGATCTGCATGTGAATTCCCAACATTAGCAAGAACACTATCACGAGGACTAACCCGAACGATTGGCTGGTCTGTCAGATGCGAACTGGATCCAGAGCTGCGTATCTTCGGGTGCCACCTCATACGGCACGTCTGGTGGCGCCATCAACTTTGCAGAGCCGCCATCTTCGATAGGCTATCTCAAATATGCTGAAACGAGCTAGATAGACTTTGTAATCTCTGTATCCCACTAAAGGCTAACCTCTTGAATTCGCCATCTTCTCAAAATCCCACTACTGCGGCGTAGCGAAGACCAGATCGAACCACGGTGGGAAAAAAATCAAACCACGATTACTAAGCCTTAGAGGATTTTAACCATGAGTGGAAATATTTAACATCTGAACCAAACTGCAGGGCCTGTCTGTGCCGCAGTCATGCTTGACGACTATCTTGGCATGCATTGCATTCCGTAAGCTTCCCGACTTGGTTGGCGTCTTACACTTCAACGTTCAAGATCGTTGCCAGATCCTTCCGCCAGCATATTCTAACGATCTCTCAGTAGTAACTCCTGGACTCCGGTCATGATGACAAAATGACCCACACATCGTGGTACGTGTTATCTCCCCAGGGTATCCAGGATGCTGCTTAGAATATTGCTTGTAAACGGGTCCATCCGTGTTAGTCAGAGAAGTGGTCCTCAGTTGCACAGAGATTACGACTTATCGATGCCGGAATGAATATTTAAAGGGAGACGAAAGCGCTGTATCGATGGGAAAGGAACAAAGGAACCAACTCAGTCAAGATAGCCAACTAGTTAGGACCGACTTAATCTTTGTCCTTTGTTTCCAATATTCACAGCAAAAATGGGCGCTAACTGGTCCTCTCCTGGTGAGACCAACAACCACGATGATCAGAGACAAGAATTAAGCGATCGCCTCACCATCACGGGCCTAGGTTCCGAGTGGCCTGAACTTCTCGTTGGAACAAAGGATCTTAAAGAATACGCAGAGAGCATTTACCCTGCTGATTCTCCATGGTATGTTTTAGTTAGTACGCTGTTGATGAAGAGTAACTAACATGAGTCTTAGGCTGCAGAAGCTTCTCACAGTCAACGCTCAGACTGGCGTTCAGACGCGAGCCGTCCTCGAATGTTGGAATGATCCCATGTGGAGAGGGCCAGTCCCTCCAACAATCGAGCAAGTCCATGAGGCCTTCGACAAATACGCGCCCCCCTTGACGGCTGGCGCTGCACGAAGGGCCCTCAATGAAAGCGGCATTGCAGCGTCAGCCGTCACGCATATGGTTTCAGTAACGGCAACCAACTGCAAATGCCCTGGTTATGATCACCTTGTGGCCAAGGAACTGGGCATCTCGGGAGATGCCGAGAGGTCACTAATTTCCGGCTCGGGATGTGCGGGTGGGTTGGCTGCTCTGAGAGTGGCCAATAGCATGGCCTGCGCTGCTACGCTTCGCGGTCGGCCGGCCCGCATCCTTGTCGTCGCTTGTGAGCTTAGCAGCATCAACCTGCGCGCCGAGCTCGAGGCCGCACACAAATCCGGCAAGCTTAGGATCGGCGCCGCCCTATTTAGCGATGGCGCGGCGGCAGTTGTACTATGCAACGATCTCGCGCTGACCGAGAAGACACCCCGTCTATTCACCATCGCCGATTGGTGCCAGAACGTTGCTGCCGAGACCTACGACGAAGTGTCTGTCACAACAGTCTCGCAAGGTTTCTTGGTATATCTTTCGAGAACCCTGCCTAAGCACGCAGCAGCAGCCGTACACCGGCCGCTTCAGAGACTCTTTGGCGGAAAGGATCTACCATCCCCAACAGAATGTGACTGGGCCCTTCATGCGGGTGGTGCAGCTATCATCCAGGGAGTGGCAAAGTCTGTGGGTATTCCTGACCATCAGCTTCGAGCCACCAGCGCTGTATACAGCACGAGGGGAAACACAGCCAGCGTGACGGTACTGGCTGTCCTTGATAGATTACGAACAATGGGACCTGGCACTAAGGATGTTGTCATGTGCAGCTTTGGCCCAGGCCTAACTGTTGAAATGGCACGCCTGGAGCGGCACTGCTAATTATCATCATGCATCTGGGAAATTGGCACATTAGATGATAAGCATAATCAATACGGCGTTTGTTACTGATTTTTTGGGATTACACGGGTAACATTAGAGTTTATCCAATGGCGGCCTTTCACAGTTTGCGTTGAGACACGGCCGGGGTTGTCAAAGAACCTAGACATAGAACATTATCGAGATAGAAATAGGACTACCGAAACTACACATTCTAGCTCTGAGTTCCTTTCTTTTTGTCTTTTGGAGTGCACGATCTGGAAGGCGAAGCCTCCGCGCACGCTCTGAGTATTTTGGTATTATATTATCTATCTGTGTATTCCTAACTTCTCTAATGGCTCCGAGGCCGCAATTACCAATATTTCTCAAGTTTTTAGAGATCTTCAGCCTTCTGTAACGTCCTACAAGGGACCTTCGGTTTCGGTTACATCGTTCCTACGGCGCAGTCATACACGGGAGGCTTTTGTAAGATCCGCAAAAAGGTGTGCCTAAAAATACTAGCTTTTGGGCTGAGGATGCCACCAATTCCACTACTCATGTACCAAGCGTCAAAAGTGCATAATAGTGCACTCGCCAAAGTACCTGCTTCCTAGAGATCTTTACCCCGACGGACCTACAAGCATTTTATATAATAAGTGTGTCAAGTTGAAGATAATAGTCAAACTTAAAGCTGTTACTCCCGCCCAGTCTATCTCTATATATTACCTTCTAAAATAATAGCATGAAGACATCACTTATCTCTTCTAAAGAAACGGCATATAGTACGTAGTCTGTGTATGTAGTTAGGGATATGTAATCCAAATTTTCTCAAATGATGTCTTTGTAGTGGACAATTTGACTAGAATGACGGGAAATCGCCTACGGCACCCGTACCGGAATTTGAAACAAGGATTTATGATTCGAAGGTCCTCGGTATCTTGATCATGAATCAAATACACAGTGCCTTACCCCCAAGCAGAGTAACCAGACCCGATTTGCGGATATGGGATTCTCCTTATCTCATTAGGAATGCGGCCCTTCCTCTAAGTTGTCTCACTTTGCCTTTGGTTGGCTAAACTATCTGCTATAACTAATGTATAGGGGTGAGCATGACCGGAGCACTACCTTTGGTATGATATCCTAATCACGTCGAGACGGTTGCCGAAAAAGGCTAGTTTGATAGTATAATCTTATATCTGACCCAGTATGTAACATCGAACTGGGAGCTTTGCTGAAAACCATACATTGTTTGCTAGCCGGGACGACCCGGACTTTTCGGGATATAATTATCACGTACGGAGATGCTTTGCCCCCCGAACCCCCACGATCGCTCTACAAGGCTTAGTTGCTGAGAGCATGAAGCATATGCATATATACCGAGTTGTTTATGGAGACAACGACTTAGCTGGATCGAATCGGTTCTTTTCCAGCCGTCATTGTAACATACACATACATTACCTACCCTTACTGATAAGTGAGCCGGCTTAGTCAGGTTATCTGGCGGGCGGAGATTCCGTCGTGTACCTTGGAACCCCTGATACAAAGGGTTGTCCAATGTGTCATATTACACTAATTCATAGGTTAGACGATTCCGATCGCCACTAGGGTCCCTTGCCACGGTTTTGATGCATGATTTAAATCAGCTTACATCCGATGCCGGTAGTGCCCCAAAGATACTTTGTGCAATGCTGCGCTATCTCCTACTATGCTCAAGTGCGTAAGCTCAAAAAATACTGTGATCCACTAAGAACGTCGACATTGTGTAAGCACCTACCCGGATAGAATAAACGAGACCGACATCCCTACCGTATACGGACTCCAGCCGTATCCTCTTGACCGAGCCTATTGCCAGCGGCAGCCCGAGTTCCCGTAAGCACGCACTCTCCGTAAGAGTTGTACTATACGATAGACGGGGGTTCTCCCGAAACGCCTTTCCGGTGCATGTGCTCGGAAATCGGCCAAGTACTTGCAAGAGATATAGAATCATGTCCATGTTACTAGTAGTTATTTTGTATATAGCCACCATTAAATTATAGCTCATCCCGGGAATTAAGACGAAACATATATTATTACGCGTCTTGCTGCGGTCCACGCGTATGGTGATGATCCCGTCTATCCTGACCCACTTGCCATGATTTGGGTGGGAATATATCATCTTGTAAGTTGATGTCGAACACCTTTAGGCGCCTTTCTTATCTACAGTCACGCAATGATACCATTACTAAGTCCTAGAGCAATTAGATAAGCGCAGGCAACACACCTTTCTTTTCAGATAACAGTCTCCAAGTAGGTGTGATATTATTCTCCATCATCATCCACATCTCAAACATTGTGATTCATCCGGATTTAGTACGTCTTTAAAAGTAGATAGTAAGGGATGGTTGTAATGATATTTATAAGCCGTAGCTCGCTGTCTCTTTCCTTTGTTACTTAGAGAAACTATGCCCAGCCATAGGGACTTTCCACCCGCAA
Organism: Xylaria sp. Z34; assembly: GCA_037356055.1. NCBI lineage: Eukaryota > Fungi > Ascomycota > Sordariomycetes > Xylariales > Xylariaceae > Xylaria > Xylaria sp. Z34. The sequence continues at coordinate 256,215 of JBAWJW010000020.1, forward strand.
AAGTGATCAGGATAGGTAGAACCTATGAATCTCCTCCTGGGTTGAGTCTATTGCCGAGGGGTGTCATGTATATGTCGGAACAATAATGAGATAGCCACATCGGCGTGGGTGTTTGATGTAGGCTGTCTGTTAACTTGTATCGACAATGACTAGATAGCATGAATCTGACTTGAAAGGATTCAAAGTAAGCAACGATAGTTCATTTGAACAGGTTTGCATAGGAAACTTAAAAGAACATGGCTCTTACAGTTACTTTATATTTAGAAGGGGAGAAACCGCAATTCTTCAAAATCAACTAAAGTATCCTTCTAGGTTAATATGTTCGCAGCTTTTTTAACTGCCGTTAATTCAGAAGTTATGTATTTAGCCTATGCTGACGTCACGGATCCCCTCTTTTGAGCATATGAATACACGTCGAGGCTCAAGCCAGCGTAACTATTCCAACGACAGGTCAGAAATATGCTAGCTCAAGGATCGTTGCGCCTCAAGAGCTTATTTCCATAAAAGTCGAGTTTTACCTTCTATTCTTTGAGGATACCGACGGAAGTGCGTGTTAGCGCCGGGTGCAATGGTCGGAGGTTCAGCAGATCAATTGGGGGCGGGGCGAAATGACACCAATAGGAAGAAGCTTCATTTCGTGATTGTGAGCTTAGACTCTCACCATATCATAAAGTATACTCGAATCTTAGCTCTAATTGTGCTTTTAGGTGGGAGGGTCTCTAGGGGGGCTGGCAACTGGCCTTGCGCTGAAAGCTCTCGGTCACAACACCACGATCCTAGAGCGCAATCCGAAGCCGCTTCTTCAGGACCAAGGAGCTGGGATTGTCGCCGGGGGCGATACACTCGATTTCTTTGAACGCTATAACCGCTGTGATCGGCCATTCGCGGTGAATTCGTATGCAAGGCAATACATCGATCGTGATGGCAATATTGTGCACAAAGAGGAGATGGTTCAAAGGATGACCTCTTGGGACTTGACGTACTACATGATGCGGGCGAACTACGATGGCGTGAAGAGCCCTTACTGTGAGGCCCCAGATCCAGTCCCAGAACATGGTAGCGCCGTTCATATTCATGATCGGAACGTTACGGACATCAAAAAGGAATCGAATGACAGTGGGGATGGAGTCCGTGTGTTCTGGAAAAGTAGTCAAGGCGACGAAGGGTCTATTCTTGCCGATATCGTTGTCGGTGCAGATGGGCCAAGCTCCACCATCCGAAAGCTCGTTCAACCAAACGTCGAGCGCAAATACGCGGGATACTGCGCACTACGAGGCACAATGATGGAAGACGAAGCAAGTGAGGAAACGAGAAAGACGTGTTGCGAACGATTTACCTTTTTCCACTGTCCGGGAGTTCAAATTCTAACGTACCTCATACCAGGAAGGGATGGTACCGTTGAACCTGGAAAACGACTCATCAATTTCGTGTACTACACCAACTTTCCCGAAGGATCAGAGGAACTAGAGGAAATCATGACGGATTGCGACGGGCGGCGTAGGACCATCACCATGCCGCCGGGCATGACGGATCCGAACGCTTGGGAGAAGCAGCGAAAGCTCGCGCGCGAGCGTCTACCACCACAGTTCGCAGAGATCGTTTGCGGTACTAAACGGCCTTTTGTCCAGGCTGTTACGGACGTGTTAAGCCCGGAGCATGAGTACTGGGGCGGAAAGGTGATTTTAATTGGAGACGCTCTGGCCGGGTTTCGTCCACATACCGTGGCGTCGACATCACAGGCTGCGTTCGATGCTATGATCTTTGCTGACTATATCGACGGGAAAGTGAGTAGAGAAGAGTGGAAAAGGCAGACTTTAGGTTTTGCTCGGTATATCCATAAGAGAGGCGTAGACATGGGCCAGCATAGTCAACACATGGATTTACCCCTTGCTGACCATATCCACGATAGAAATGTTGCTTCTACACCAAGACAAGAAGAAATATACCCCGACTGGGCAACAGCGTTTTGAGAACCACATACTCAGGAAATTAGATAGTGCTAATGGGTGGACCGATCTGTTGAGTGATGTAGAGGAATAGATAATTGGCCGTCTATCTCCAACAAGGCAAATCAAGATTTATTTTACTAGAAATGAAGCCTTGATGCGGAGTGATGTTGGGGAATAAGACTCTCCATAAGAAGTTAGAGACCCGATCCTGCAGTTTTTTGAAACAAATCCTAACAGGTCGTTCGAAGAATACATTCGCACTCAAGCCCATCAACTCGTCTGTTTCGTCACTTACTGCCTTCTACTTCAAACACATCCCTGCGGAGCTTCCCACAAAATTGGCATCTTTGCAAATCACTAATATTTATCACATCATAGCGGAGAACAGAATCCTGAGAAACTCCAGCTCGTCCAAAACCCTTACAGTATCGCTTAAGAATTGTTTCTATCCACGCAATAAGATGCAGGGTTCCGGACGTCTCGGCCCGCCCCGCCAACCCGTTACATCTACGTTCGACTAAGGCATGCGTGCACCTACTTCTCTTTCTATAAACCTTACATGAAGCCTACGTTACAGTCACGTACAACCGATGCCTCGGGGATAGATCATGCAAACTTACAGTGTAAAAGGCCTCAAAATAGATCTTTTGGGTTATACAGTGAAATAAGGTGGACGACACACGGCTAACTGGATTGATGGAAAAGGGGGTTATTTTATCTTTAATACAAGGGGACCGATATGTAGTATGGGATTTTACAAGGATAGATATTGCGGGTAGCTTGGCCACCTACAGTTCACTACTCAGTATTCGATGAATTTTCTCGTTGATTATCTACAAGACCTGTTCGGTTGACTTGCGCTCTATTTGATCAAGTAGCTCCCCATTAAATCTACAGCTAATTATCAGTCTTGGATGCGTAGTAGTTCGATTACCTCCTTGATTAAGGCTTAGGGATATAGTACCGTAATCACTTCAGTAGATATCATAACTCTACCTTATCATGCTTGAGCTCTTCCAAGACATATGCTCTCTTGTGCATTGTTCCGTGGCTTTGAAGACTCAAGCCTTATGCTATCAATTGTTAAATCGCCCTTTCGTATTTATTTTATGGGCCTCGCGAAATGGACTCATCTATTCCTCAGTCTAAACTTAGCTCGTGTTGCCGTTTGGTTCGAAGTTATGTATTATCTGGATACCTCTGTAAATTTAATAAACCCTCAGCCTTAGACCACAAACGTACCTAGGTCACAAATCGATATTTTAATTAGCTTAAGTAATAGCCAATCACTCAGGTTAAATCGAACGCAATTACGGATAAAGTTGGAACGAGACCACAAGCGTAGCCAGTATCTTCATCATAAAAACTGTAGGAAGCTGCTCCTACAGCGAGCTGTTGGGAATTAATTGGATGTATTTTAGTCTACAGAGCATCGACTACAGAAAAGCTCTCTGGCAACTTGCTTTGAGTGAGATAGACAACTTTCCTGTTCATACAAGGTGTGATTATGTTCTGATCATATTCATCATGTTAGATGCCCTGATGAAAACAAACTGGACGTCTGAATTCACATTATATACCTACCCAGCCAAGCTTAGCTTAGCCGTCTATAACATGAGGGCCATTCAAGATAGTGCATTCGACTTCGACCTCTCAAAGGGTTGACAATACTATCAGATTCCGCAAAGCTTATATGGGCGGGAAAGGAACAAATTCACGGACGGGCCAAGGCCAATTAAGAACGATGGCACCCGGTTTTTTTTCGCTACATCTTTCTCTTCATACATAACGCTGCTTAGTCTTGTGACAGAGCGCTAGTATTGTCCAACATGACCCAAAATCTCTTCATACAGAATAGTGCCAATCCTCCTCATCACGATACCGTATGAGGCTCCTTCTCTATGCCCTCGAGTTCCTTGAGGACTGTAGCCTTCGTGGCGATCTTCTTCATCTGAGTGTCCTCCAGCTTCTCACCGTTAGCAAGACGCATCTCAAGGTCTTCAATTGCCCTAATCTTTTTCTGAAGTCCACGTAGTTTCTTTGATGCCGGATTCTGATTACCAGGAGACAATAGAGAGTCAGCAGCTGGTGACTGCGATGTATTGACCTGGGGAGCAGATCCAGAAGGATAACCGTTTTGTTGAGTATTGCTGCGATTGCGCCCGGGGTTGTTACCCCCTTGGGCATTATGTCGCGAACGACTCCGGTGGTGTCTCTGGTGATTCTGTTGGTTGCCACGACGCTCAGGGCTTCGTCCCTCATTTCCAGAGTTGGGGCCGTGTTCGTAAGTGGGAGGAGCCAGTCCACCAGCTCCGTTGACGCCATTGGTACCGTTTGGACCTTCACCTTCCTTCGATTTCTTGTTGTTTCGCTTCTTCTTATTCTTCAATGCTGTTTTGGAGAGACCATCATCACCGGCTGCTCCAGGTACCTGAGCAGGGGCGGCGCCAGGGACTGAGCGAGCACCAGATTCGAGGAGATCTGCACCGGGAACTTGGCGGCGTGCCCTTCCAAAACCGTTCGGACCAATGTTGGCGGCACCGTTGCTCATCACGTGAGCTGCCCCGCCCTCATCCTCACGTCGGAAATGGAGAGGCGTCGACATGCCTCGCGCTCCGGGTGGCCTATACGCGCCAACAGGTTTGGATGGGGTCTTAACCGTGCCTAAGTACTTGAGCGCAGAGTCGTGTGGTGTGGGCACCGGGTGCAGGGGGTCGACACGGGGCAAATTCTCAAGTGGGCATGGTCTCCACGATACATTATATAGTTCAACCATATCCTCGTGATACATGATTCCTCCTCCAACATGCCAGAGCTTCACGCCGTTGTCGACACGCAAACGTGGAGACGTCGTGGCGGTCATGATATAGCGGCTGTCGGGACTCCACTGACACACACTAGGATTGCCGCTTTCAATGGTGCAGACTTTCTTATAGTCCTTCTCTAGGTCATAGACGTCGATCTGACCTGCAAGGTTGCCGAACCCGGCGACCAGCGCAAAGCGACCCGTGGGTGAGAAAATCAGCGTGTTGCGAGGAGCGAGCGGGAACGAATGTGAAACGACGGCCCGATGGTTGAAAATTGTGGTCTTGGCGGGCATATAGCCGTAGATGACTCCAAACTCCTTGCCATTTGGCGACCAGGACACATCGTGAATCGGCCCCTCCTTATCGAGCGTGACGCGAGCGTCAAGCGAGTTGTTAACACTCAAGAGGTAGAGGGTGGTTTCGCCATAGTAACTCTTGTTTGTCTTGTCGACATCTGTTTGTGCCAGCACGATCAGACTCGTACCAAGGCTGTTCCACTTCAGCTGGACCTTATCACCCTTGTAAAAAGTCTTCTGTGACATATGCGTGGAGAATTGGGGTACGTTGAAGACTTTCACGGCAGCTGGTTGACCCTAGATTCAACGTGTTAGCATCGTTATGGCCTCAATGGATGGAATCAGCAGTTCTGTTTGTCGCATCTACATACCTTGCGTTCGGGAACAAAAACAGCAACATTGTAGTTTTGGCCGGGAGCTACGGCGAAGTCTGCCACACCCTCGACTCGCAGCTTATTCCAAACAGTAGTTAGGTCGTCGCTGCCGTAAAATTGCACCTCGTTGGTCACAAGACGGGCACAGTACTTCTCATCCGATGTGTACTGGAGATTCCAGCCAGTTTGGGACTTCTGAACAAACCGCCCGAGAGGCTGTTTCTCAACACCGTCTGTGGTGTTCTCAATTGTGCGCCAGATCTTCAAATTCTTTGTAGCATCCCCATTCTCATCTTTGGCAGGCCGTTCCCACGTACTTAGATACGTTCCACGCGGAGAAAAAGCGACCTCGAACACATTGGGTACGATTATGGTGGTAACGACGTGGCCGAGAGAAGCGTCAACAATACAGACACGTTCGCTGGACGCCCACGCGAGGAATCGGCCACAGAGTGAGTACGCGCAGCACCGCAAATTCCCTTCCGGCTTGACGAATCCGGAGAGGGGCAGGTAGACCGGTTCCGCATCGGTAACGCCGATCTCCTTCTGGGTTCGGTATGCAAACTGCAACGGGGCCGCCATGACTAGTCAAAGCCACAGATACGAAGCACGTGTGCAGGGTTGGTTGGTTTCTTTCGTTTCTTGTCGTCTGGTTGCCCTGGGGGCGTAGCAGGAGCTGTCCGAGTCGTACGGCGAACAAAGGCAGACGAAGTAATCGTGGTTGGGTCCCGGTTTGGGGTCTCGGTGAACAATTCTTCTGTGCTGATTTTGGGGTCGCTAAGCTAAGCCAAGCTGGTCAGCTTTGTAACAGGTAAAACGGATAACGGTGTGTTCCATAGAGAGGCGGGCAGCGAAAAGCTCTGCGTTGCGCAGGATAGCGTGGACGAGTCTTACTAGATCGGATGAACTGATTACTACTGTCGGCAAACCAACTGGAGCGTAGTTGTGTCGGAGTTGGTCGAGTTCCAAGTGAACAAGCACACGACAAAGGCGGAGGGCGGCGTCGGCGTCGGCGCTGTTGGCGGGGCCAGGTGACGATGACAACGGCAAGAAAGAATAGAAAGATGGAAGGGAATTCGAACTCGACAGGTCACCCAGACCAATGTGGTGATTGACGGTGGATGGTGGTGGGTAAACGTGACGTGACGGAGCGTGCGAGTGGGCTGAAGCCTGAAGAAAGAGAAAGGGAGAAAGGAGGCAAGGCGAGAAGTGTGATATAGTTTTGCTCGGCCATTGTGTAGCTCTGTGTGTACAAGTACGTACATACATCCGAAAATTCAAACGTCTAGCGCGTGTCGCTCGCAGTGGCCGACCGCCCTACGCCATCCACCCGCTACCCACCCGCTATCCACTGCACATGCGGGTACTCTACAGATACCTCGACGGTCACTGCCCCCAATCCTACCCGTATTGTAGCCCAAAAGTAGCTCGGCTCGAGTCACGGCCCAATCACTCTACCGTGCCCTAGCGTCGTTGCCTCCGCTACCAGGGCGCGAGAAAGCTCCGGACCGCCGCCCCAATTTATTGCCATTGAATGTTGGCTTCGGTAGCGTCTTAGATTTTCCCCGGAAATCAATTGTATTGATCTGTATATCTTACCGGCGAATATCTTTTGTTATTCTCTTCCATTGTGACAATTATAGAGCAATGAGAAACCCTAATAGGCCGACCTCATGTAGAGAGATGGTAATAATAGATTTACACATAAGCTGCGTCGCCCCCAAAGCCATGCCACCAAGATACGGCGCCTACCACAAGTCAGACGCGGTATCAAGGGTGGCGCATGGGGGCAGGGCAACCAACAGCCTACGCAGTAATATCTTTAGTGCCTGGACAGTAGTAAACAATCTAGACTCTTGAGGTGATAACCAGGTTCAGGGATTAGATAGTGGTTGGCGCTTCTATCTATCCTCGGTAGCGAAGTGACATGATCAACACCATCAACGTTACAGTGATAGGTCTAGATACCCTATATAAACCGACATCTGGTCCGAAATTTGGTGATCTGCCACGAATCAAGCAGGGAGGACATCTCAGCACACCGGAGTTGCCGAGTCTTAGGTATCGATCTCGATATCGATCGTAATCTAAGACCCCACCCCCGGGGGATACGGAGCGGTGTGGGCATATTCACTGTAAACAGCCTCATATAGCTGTGCCGGTTCTTATTGAAGGGTTCCGAGCAAGGACTACCTCCAGTGTCGACTGTCCTGAAGATGTAAAATGTTGGGGACGATCCATACCTGGGCACTTAAACAGTTAGTCCTAAGCCTCAGAATCAAGTTCGTATCATCATACCTCAATGCGACCTACGGGTTTGACCTGCATCGGCCGGACACACAACCAAACCAATGGTAATATGGAGTACCACACAGAATATCCTCTTGCATACAAGGGCCGTCTTACTGAGTTTACCTCAGCTTGTAGGTCTTGACTCTGGAACTAAGAAGAGTAGTAGGTAATGCGGGAGCATTGACGGCCATTGTCCCAATCCTATAGTATGAGTTCCGATACCGCTTCACCAACATCATATACATATCCCCATCAACCACAGCTAGTATGATAACCTCGTAGCGAGCACTCTGAATCCTCTTGAAAACCTTGGACGCATCTAAGTTGACCTTGCTCGGATAAAGTCTCACTCTGCCTCCCGTGGAGGTCAAAAGCGTGCTAGACGAACTGTCGAGAGCAATTGCTGTCTGCGAAACGGCCAATGTCCGGATATAGAGAGATTTGTTGTTTTCTGCCAGGAGCTGGGCATCGGTGGCCTTATGGTAGACTGTAGGAACATCCTCAGGGCTGCTTTCTCCGAAAGATATACCAGTTTCTGTGGAGGGCAATATCTTGATATCCGAATCCTCGTACAGCGGTGGCCAGAATACGGACCCTTCCCATCCTGTCCAAGACCAAGACGGGAAGTTCTTCCGTCTCCGAGGTGGCTTAGATCGGTGGTCATGTCGCCATCCAAGGCCGAGCATCAAGAACGCAAGATAATTGGTACCTTCGGCATCCACGGAAGCTTGTTCGGCGTGGCGAACGTTTCCCGGGGAAAGCGTTGTCCAGAAGGGGGCCACTTGGAAACTCTGACCTATAGATCTTGAGACATCGTGAGAAAGATGATCGTCATCAGGGTGGAAAAAAGGAATGCCCCAAATGTGCCGCACTGGAAATGTAGGATTATTAGACTCCAGCATTCGGATGATCCCACTGAATGCAGTGAGGGAATCGTCATCAAACGTTAGGGTTCTCTGAGAAAATTGTTCAGCACAATAAACGTAGCTAAATAAATTGCTTAGCCTTTGAGCTCTGCAAGTCGGGGAGGAGAGTTTCAGCATTAAAAACCCGAATAAAGAAGGCCGAATAAGCTTCTGAAAGTCCGATCCTGAGTTAAGGGTCTCATTATTAGACGCCGTATCCAAACTTTCGCAGCAGTTCATGGAGGAGCATTCAAAGTAGAGCTGGTCATCTGTGAAAACCAGTCGGCGCCTCGATAGAATTGCTTCCTGATATGTCCAACCTCTTGTAGACCAATAGGAGTTGACGATTGAATGATGAGGTAATGGTAGAGTTGATGTGAGTGTGAAACTATCACCTCGAAAGGAAAACTGTCGTAATGATCGTTTTTTAGAGAGACCCGGTAGCCCGTATGATTCGTCGCGTCCTGCAGCTGCGACAATGGTCAACTCGGCATTCATATAGACAGAATCCATATGCATTAGTTGTATGCGTTTCGTGGCCTTGTTTCGGCTATCAACACAATACTTGTCAACCCAGAGGTACTGATAGCCAAGCATCAAAGTGACCTGAATGGAATCCTCGACGACAGCGGAAAGCGTTGCAGGTAGGGAATGTCGGTCCGGCACTGTTGATATGTCGGCTCGGTTGCCCCAAACATAACTCAGCGCTACATATAGCGGCCGTGAGTCGGAGACAACATCTAAAGCACTAACTATCCTCCGGTCCCGACAATCGATCAAATTGAGCGAAGACTCCAAGTATTCGTTTGCCTGGCACTCGTTGCGGCGAGGTCTACAAGCATCGTGATGGTCCATGCACATATTTAACCAATTCAGAACAACGCATGGTTCAAAACTTGGGGATATCAAACGAGGTACCAAACTTTTGCCATGTGAGGTTGCCTCATCTTGGTACACCAAGTACCCTCTCTTGGAGAGCATGTTTTCGATCATAGCTTCATTAGGGCCCCCCGGTATGAGCGAGAAATTATTTGGCACAGCTGCAACGAGAAAATCACACCTCGAGAGGCCCATCTTGGAAGAATATCTGTGGTCATGTTGCCCTGGGAGATACGGAAGCAATTCGAATGCGCGCAACTGTAATGAAGACCCGGAGCGCGGATTTGGTAGCTTCTTTGACGAATGTGCGGCCTCGCACGTCTCGTTACATACTTGAGCAAGGATGCGACATAGTGGGCAGTTGTTCTCAAGTATATTATCTGGGAGCCAGCCTAATGAAAGCCCGTCTGGATGTAGGAGAGTACCCAGAGCTTGGGAAATTTGCTGAAAATCGAGTTTGCGACAAAAAAGACACAGGGGGTTGCTCGGCCGCCGGATCAATGATATCCGGTGGCTGAGGCTGCGAGCTCGTAGAGATAGTGAAGAAGCGGTAGCTTGTCCGGCGTGATCATTTATAACCTCATAGGGCTTTATGTTAAAGTAAATTATTAGTATGGTGACGTGTTCTTCACAGCTATAAGGATGCTTTACCGGCGAGGGCAGCTGATTATCCCGATTGATCCCAGCCTCCTTCCCTAAAAGTCGGTCTCGAATGAAGCCCATTGTTGAGAAACCACGTCAAGTACCAAGGTCCAATTCATTCATATTGAGAAACTGAATAAGCCGACAACTTGCAGATCCAGATAGAAGATAGAATTGGCGGAGATATGTATGACGGTCGCAGGTCACCTCCAAGAGAGACAACATGCCACTGCACTGCACTGCCTCAGGGTGGAACATCTGATATCTCAGCAGACATATACAGATTCACTGAAAGTAGTGTAGTAAGATGGGGGCTGTGAAGCACCCCTCCGGAAATCCAAATGCGGTGATCGCCCCAATCTCGGGGTCGCGAAAACCCCAGAAAATGCCCCTGAAGCTAAGCGCCGGCCGATCTTTTTCGTTCCATCTATCCCTCAGATGTGCCTATAAAATATAGAACAAAGGTATAGTGTTTATGTTACAGCTTGCTTTGAAGTCACGATTCGTCCTGATTATTGTCGTCGTAGATCGACTAACATAGTCGATGATCCAACCTCTTCATGGGGCCCACATCGGCGCCAAGACTAAACTAAAGGATTGTTCCGGTATTGCCCCTGGAGAAATGATACTCAGTCAAGTCAGTTGATGACTGCATTCGCTTAAAGATACTTCTGAACTTTCTATTAGGCTTATCAAGTGCGATGTGTCAAGCACACTAATCTTAGTATATAACTAAAGCCATCTCACTGTCTTTACCAATTACCACTTACTTACATAGACAAGCATGGATCTAACTGATTGTTCTTCGGCATTAGTTGAGTACTCAACCGACAACGACGATATAGTTATGATGCCTACTGGTCCATATCTTAACAAGACGTTAATCAGTGTTCCAGTCTATATCCGAGTTACGCGAATCAACTCAGGAACACCAAGAAGAAAAAGGCAACTGTTAACAGATACATCTATCTACTACGGTCATAATTCTACGTTTGGATCAAAAATGAGCGTCAGTCGCTGTAGGGAAGGTCGTCCGGCATTTCTGACTTCTCCCAAATCCACACTATTTGGACATCTCGTCTATACTTTAGTCATATCGCAACTCGTATTATGCCTAGGGTATAATTGATTTCAAGGTCTAAAATCTCGCACCATCTAAAATAACCCTTTCCAACCTATTTGTGTAATTAGTCTTTAATTATTCATTAGTAATATTAGCTAGATTATGCTGAAGCAATAGAACGACTGCGTGATTAGAGACAAGGGATTCCAATCAAAGTCCAAGGATAATATACCATAACTTGTAGATAACCTTACATAGGTGCGTTACATCACATATCAATACAGCCGCTTCTACGAATGAAAAATGCAGCGTAAGCTTACCCGATATGTATGTTACGTGGCATTGGACTACCATCTAGAAGCTCATTGATGCGGGGAGTATACCTTGGAGTGTCTGATAGCTATGATCTTAACATACATGAATACTCTCCGCCCGCCCAGTGTATATATGACGGCTCCTTTTGTTACTCCCCGCACTCACCGAGGTGTCTGAATAACGAGAAACATGACGCCTTTCGGACAGTTCAATGCATCTGCTGCTACAGTCCGTACGGAGGCTACTGCCTCTCTCGTCCATGTGAACCTAGAGTTTAACGTTTTTGCTAAAAAATATGTCGAGCCGCCGCAAGAGTATGCCGGCGTGGGACAGCACCTTGCTGCACCACGTCTCAAAGAGGCACAAGATGGTACTCTCCATGGAGTAGCAAGACGGCTCGGCGCCCTGTTCAAAGACAGTACGATGCTCCCATCAACTCCGGAATTGATCAAAACATATGGCCTACGGGCATCTGAAATCTCTCGAACTGCTACTGCAAACCCCCGTGGGAATGACTCGCATGGGGCTTTTGCAGGCATGATTGGAGCCGATGCCACAACATTATGGGCAGCAGCAACTTCTGGCCGGCCAGCCATTAAGTGTCATCTGCTCGCCTGCCTACTAGCTCGAATTTGGGAGCCGTCAGAGGCCACGTCAATCTGGGTTGAGATTATAGCCCGAAGGAAGCTCATTCTGAAATCGAAGCTCGCTGAAGAAGGAGAGCTGGAACAAGAAGTTCATCTCGCAGTTGCTAGTGATATTTCCCGATCTGATCTCTTGGACTGGGATGCCAGCGCTCGAGCGTGGCTTCGAGTGGGGGACCATGTGATGACGAAGCAGCAGACGCAATCTAGACTGATTGTCGATAATCTCGATATACCGGTCAATTCCAAACCTGATACGTACGACAACGTGATGGATGCATGGGCTTCGTCAATGATGCAGATGGAGAAACTCCTGTGTGGCATTCCATTACAGGTGCATCGTGGAGATATACTTCTTGGTTTGCTCTCTTGGCACCTTTATCCAGATATGAAATGCCTGTCCAGAGAAGAACGCACCATCGAACAGAACGATCCTCTCCTGAAGGGCCGCGGTGTACTCACCCTCGGCCTAGAGCCTTCTCCACGAGTTGTAAAGAATCCTCAGTCAGTGTGGTGGGCCCTCCCGCTCGCCCATTTAAGATATTATGGGCGGCTACCTGTGACAAGATTCCAATCAATGCGTACCACTAACCGGGGCAGACTTACAATAGATGAGATGCTATGGGTAATGGTGTCATCGTATATACATGCTTGGAGTGATGCGTCACTCCCGATGCAGGCCATCCTACAATTCGTCAGTAATGTTGCAATTGAGATACACTATTCACTAGGGTACGACACGTATGCTGCCAATAGCATTGGAAGACAGTCTTGGTTGTCTGAACATACCCGCCCTTCCAATCCCTCGTGGTTATCAACGCTTTCAAGGATCTGTCTCCAATACAAAGACCGCCTTCTCGAGGAACGAATACGCAAACTTCAGGCTTTGGGTCGAAGACTCCATCGAGTGTCCAACGCCCCTTTCAATGGTGTTTTCAATGTCGAGACATACCTCGGAGTAGGCCATTCTCGAGAGAGCAAAATTAAGCTTCTGAGAGAGATCGCATCTTCGAAATCTAGTCCTAGTCAGTTAAGGGTGCCCAACTACCATGAGTTCCTTATCGTCTCTAGACACACGTATGCTATCTCCAGCAACAATCAGACGAGTGATAAGATCTTCTGGTTCTTCGAATTCGCTACAGTGATCCCCGAGTCCGATGAATGCGATAGCATTGAGAAAAGCCACAAACGGTGGATTATTACCAAACATGGCGCCAACCTCAGTCAAGAAGACATAGGAATTGTCAATAAGCGGCAGCTTGATATTCGGATGATGAAGGAGAGAATAACCCCTTTCGACCCTGATCGGCCAGCTTTTGTTCTCCACCATAAGATAAGGAAGACAAGACACCACAAAAGCAAAAGCACCACTCAGAGGAATGTCACAATCATCAAGGAAAGCTCTGTAGGGAACCAACCTTATGAGAACATGGAAGAAGATGCCGAATTCTTTAGCATGCAAGCTTATGTAGGTTCTAAGGTCGTCAAAGATGCGGACTACATTGTAGTCTTGGGAAATCTCGAAAGCGTGGCACTCTTGCGTCGTCGAGATCTGCCACCTTTAATTCATCAGTCTGGAAAGCTGGATCCCCCTCGGAATGAAAGACGGCTCAATGAGCTAACGCCCCAACAAATATTAAGCTTGTTCCAACCCGGGGCTGTTGATTTTACAAAGTGTGTCAAAGGTACACATATTACTGACATGAACCTTCAAGCCGCGACCCTCATTGAGAGCCTCTACAGAAACATGGGTGAGGCGTCTATCGACGTCCGGGCTGTCGGTGTAGACTTTACCAAAGCTAAATGGGTAAACTCGGCCGTCATTCAAACCCAACAAAAGTTGCGTGGCAAAAATACGGTTTCGCCTCGGGCTGTTCCTAGGCTTACACCTTATTTGCATGCAAAAGACATAGATACAGCAACATGCTTTGCCTGCATTGCGATGATGGAAACGAGTAGTTATGACCTTGATCCCGACGGCTTACGAAGTGTGTTCGGCCTCTGTGCTTCGGATTCCTGTAAGTAATCTCTGCAACTATATGCTTCTTTCGGCAAATTCTAAAGTACAAAAATTTCCTTCGCGGCTAAAATGGTCTCTGGAAGCTTTTAGAACGCTCAAAATTTACACTTCAAACGGCCATAACTAACTCAGACCGTTTCAGTATATATCGCTTCATGCCTTCTTCGCGACCCTGCCGATCGATTGAACATGCCGCCAATCCAACGCTATACGGGCAACATCGGGAAAGCCGGGATGGCACTCATGGTGCCCCCAAATGAACCCGAAATCAGGCCCTACGATCTCATTGACGAGTGGTATCAATATGACCACAACGTATATACAGGGGTCATGGAAGACTGTTTTAAGGGGACAAGCCTGCACCTCAGCTTCTCAGAGGCATCACAGGCCGTCAACGTGAACTTCTCTGGAGGGCCAGACATTGAGGCTTACTTCATTGAGACGCTAATTTCAGTGTATAACCGTGAGGAGTGGATCGCCGAGCTAGACGTCCTGGGCTCGGTAACCCATCCAAATTTGAAGAGCGAAGCTGAAGTCCTGCAGGGTAAGGCGTGCAGTTGCAAACATTCCACAAATAGTGGTCCTACGGTCATATCCATTGACAACTTCGCCGAGATGCTCGTCCCTCCAACCCAACCCGGAATCATTCGAGCAAAAGGGAACTGGCAAGCAAGGCTCGCTGCTACTGCTCTCTGTCTTGCCAAAGGCTACAAAGTCGTGATCAAAGAGCCTAACACGTGTTTGACCTGTGTAATCAGCATGGCAGACATAAGTGCGAAGACGAGCAGTTCGCAGGAGCATGAAGACGTATGGATGATTATATGATTATTCCCAACAACATTTGCCGCGTGTCATTCAATACCTGGACACGATTTCATGACTTAGTAAGATAGGCAGCATTTTATACAGACAGAAGCATTTTAAACGTTCAATCAAAGGCTGGAAACCTACTGCACACATGGAATCGAAACGTCAAATCAACCCCTACAAGCATTAATAATCATTTGCTGCAAGCCGTGTCATACATCCAATCATGAATATTAAACCCAAAGGTCTCTCTCTAACATGGCTGCGACTATTATCGCTATATCAATTCAGGAAGCCATGACGCTTTTGCCACCGTCCGCGGTTATGCGCTCTCTCACAACGACCCTCAAAACTTGATGCGCTAGTTTTCTCGGAGTGACCTTAACTCCATGTCCCAGCCTGCTCTGCCTTTCCAGAGATACTATGGCGCTTGGAGCGAATACCAGAGCCTCGCCTGTTCTTAGTTGTACTATCTGCGAGAAGAGGTCGAAAACGGGGTCATCTGCCGATACAGATATTCCGCGTAGGCCGTAAGATTTGACATTTTTGTCGTTAGTGCTCGTTTCACCGACTCTGTTAGCAACTCTCGCGACTTTGGAAATGCCAGCTAGATGCTGAGTCAGGATATTCAGCCAATCCGGAGAGCTGAACCGATGTACGATCGTAATGCTGCACAAGTCTAGCAGCTTTGGAGAAATGGTCGGCTCCTGGGTCGAGATGACGATTCGGGCGCCGAGGTGGCGCTGGAATCTGATTGCTGCGAGCAAGCTATTGGTCAAGACCTCGCAGTCCGACGTCTCGCCCATGTATCTATGAGCTTCATCCAGCGCAATGATTCGGCCAAGCGAGGAGTCTTGGGCTAGGAATATTGAGAGGCAAATATTGAATAGCGCACATGCCATCGAAGCAGTCACACAGGGGCATGAGAGATCAACAATCAAGAGCTCACCAGCCTATTAACTGGATCAGCAGGGGAGAACAGCTATGTGACTGATGGGATGGTGTTAAGACTGACTTTGGGTGCCCAAGCTGTTCCCAGCCGCACACTATGACCGCTCTCCTCTTGTGCGTTATTCACTTGCTCTGGGACCATGAAACTCTCTAAAGTATCCAGGCGCTGCTGAAGGCCACGCTTTTGGTCGGGACTCAACTTCTCCTGACCAATCTTGCTTATAAATTCGTGGTAGTTGAAGGAGCCTGGTTTATCTTGCTGACTTAGGCGCATATCTCTCAATATCCGTTGTATGACTTGCGCGTAAAGGGGCTGTGCGCGATCGAATGCCATAAGTTCCAGCATTCGCTTTGTATTGAGGTCTGCTTGGTCTAGACGTAGCGCCTCAACTTTTATGTCTCCAAGCTTTCCATACGACAACTGCATTGATCAGCGACGGAATATAATAGAGAGAGTATTGTGAATACCTTCACTGCCCTGATGTTCGTAGGTGAACATAATACTCTCACGTTAATGGCGGGGTCGCTGCCAAGGTAGGCAGCCTCGCAAGGGGCGACATGTGAGTCAGATGCGTAGTCATCGTAGTGAAATACTACACCCGTAAGAGGTCGGGGAAGACAACCGAGTTTTTCGGATGGTAACAGGCAGTTCTCAAGAATACATGATAAGCTATGACTCTTCCCGGATCCCTGACTTCCACAGATGAAGACACTAGAGGGCGTGGCGACGTTGTAGAAGATGCGCGGGTCCTCAGAAAAGGTTTGAAGACTTTGCACATCTCCAGCTAATAATCCATATTGCGAGAAGGATAAAGGAGAGGTCGGTGTTGCCAGGTTTCGGCCGTGTTCTAGAATGGGGTGAGTGAACAATGGAGCGGTGCCGATTTCATTCAGTTCGTCTGCAGCCGTCTGCTGTCTGAGCAGGCTTAGCTGCTGCTTCATAAGCTTTCCGTTCTCCCATCTGCCATTATCAGCTATATTGCTCCCGGAGTCGACTTGCGATGATTCGCAGCTGATGTATGACAGAGTTGGTGACGGCGATGTCTCCCGGGATTTACCTCGCTCAGCCATTTGGCTTAATGTTGAACGAGATGCACTAGGTGTATCTTAGTGTGATAACTGAGAAAGATGTAAGCGGTTGAAAGGTATCTGCGATAACAACCCCCTTGTAAGGCGAGGATAGAATTAATGCTGAGGTATCAGTACCTGACCTTGCGGCTATATACACCTTTGGGCCCGCGCGCGTGAGGAATAAAGTCACATGGCCGCGTGTTTAGGATATCCTACCCAAATTAAATAATGCCACCAAGAGCCAGAGCAAGTACCTTATGTTTAGAACTTCGTGGCACCGCGGGCCGATGCAGTTCGGATGTCGAAGTTTCGCTACTCTTCCATAAGGTCCCAATTAAGGATAGCAAACGAGCCATTCGAAACATCCTTTCAAGATAGAGATGAGTGATGCTTCTGCAATGTTCTACTTTGATCTAATCCTTCAAATTCTGCCTACACAGACTGTTTGCCGCCAAACGAAAAAAATGCAAACAGAGATCCTGCACCTCATCATGGTTACACGAGCCACCTGCCAAAGATGTCTGGGTGGGCGGTGAGAGGCGCACACTTAGGGCAAGTGGTTTAACTCCGCACTCAGCAGCTTTTGCCCTCGATTCCTAGTAATAACACCCCGGGCGATACCAAGCTAATGTATGGCGCTCAGTTCCCCGACGGGTATATGCAGTACTTCATCCCTTGATAGGTGTAAGGATACGATCAGTTCAGTCATTCGTCTTGGAATAGAAGACACAGAAAATGAAAAGACTAAGTACCTTCGCTTGTGGGCATAGGCTAGTTTTCTTTTTCCACGCTTGACGTTTAAGTTTCGTAAGCTTGACGCATGCTGCACGATGTCTGATTTCTGAAAGGCTACTAGTTACCTTTATCACCTGATCAAAATTATGTCAAGATAACATGGATTTAGTCACATCCACGAGCAGAGACTACGTGAACCCGAAGGACTTGTCCATAGCCGCGATGTAGGCTACTCTCTCCGATAGGCGCTGAATTATAAGATGAGTTAATTCTACAGTATTAATTAGGGGTTATCAGGGTAGTGAGGGACAAGTGATGCTGCCTTAGACTGGGTGGCCTATGCTGCGGCGTTGTCATCGCACAGTGCCCATCAAACTCTGCCTACTCGAACATTATGAGTATGCATTGCTTCGCAGATAACCGCCGGGGAACATGCTGCACAATACCAAGTCCGGCAATGATACACAAGAGATAGGACCTGTCATCTCATCTTAATCCGCTGCTACATGTGCTATGGATTTTGCTGTAGCTTCAACAGTTCTCTGCCTTTTCTTGCTATGTGAGCATTTTGAATGACAGGGCTCTCGTTTTCGCCGTCAATAACAAGGTATGTCATAAATGCACCCAGCTCTTCAAGTTGAACGCACCAATTCTTCCCCAACATTGAAGCAACCATTCGAGAGCCCATAATGTTGTCAGTTGCAACCCCCCCTGGTCGGACGACAAGTGTTTTCCATATGCTATCATGGCTTTCTGCGAATTCGACGACTTTCGCCTCAGCCAAGCCCTAAAATAGTCTCAGTTTCTGATTACAACAACAAAAAATAGACAAAAGGTCAGCGCGTACCCTGATCTTACGCGGGTAATCAAGAAAGAATAACATCTTTTCTTGATCTCGCTGCGTGAACATCCCGCCCAGATGTACGTATCTGAATCGCGGTCTTGTTGGTTTCGTTTCCAACACCCGCGCCATGCTCTCTATGAACGCGAGGGGGTACTCGAAGTCGGCGGTCCGGCTCCCTTTATATGAACCCATGGCCCTGTCAATATCTGATTAGTACAGAGTCTCAATTCAGTCAGTGATCTCCGCGTGTTGGTCACCTTACCAGATCATCCCTACAGCATCTGCATGCGCTTCCAACACATCTTGCGGCCATTGTGAGAAGTCCTTAATCCGGACAGTGTTGAGTTTTGGGTGGCTTGATACATCTCCGGGTAATTCGCGTCGCACGAATGCTACGACAGTGGTTATGCTTGGATGAGCCAGACATTGGGTAAGACATCCACCTCCAATTGAGCCGCTTGCGCCTGTAATGAGGACTTTCATGTTAGATATTCAAGCATGGGAGGGTAAATATAGAAGTGAGAGGTTTGTTCATGACCCCATTGAGAACAGTTTCGAAGATATCTATACTCTATTAAGAAACACGGAAGGCGGATTTTTAGAATGCGCAGACGGCTTTGGTGGAGTTTGGTAACCCGGTCGGCGGAGTTGTGCAAGTCCCTTAGCGGAGTTTCGAGAACACTGTCTCGGCACAAGCCGGACAGGCGATGTTCAGTGATATAGAAACATCAAGTATCATAAATATGGTTTAATTCAATTAGATTATTCCTTTTTCCTAGACCGGGAATTAAATACACAATCAACTAAGTTACTCGCTGCTCGCTGACCAAAGCCTTATTGACGGTCTCTGCACCAAGCTCATATAAACCAGGGGCACCATTTAGCTCCGTTAGCCGTGTTATCGAGTGTATCTCGGGGACATAAGGTCTATCAGGTTCCGGCTGAACGGGGGTTTCTGGTAGGCTCAGAAATTGTTGCTTCTTATGGTGCCTTCTCCGTATCAACCAGGCAATGCCAGAAAGTAAAAGTATAACGCCAACAGTGCTCCCGGCCCCTATGCCTATCCATGCACCAGTAGGCCAAGTTTCCATATTATGTGCTGTTGAAGAACCAACCTCGGATGTTGGTGTTGAAAGCGACGTGGTGAACTTTGGCGTTGGGGCTTCGATCGTGTTGGTGAAAGAAAGCTGGCCCAAAATGTCTGACGAGTGAAATGCAACCCTAACTGAATGCGCGTTTATCCCATGTTCTAACATAACTTGAGTGGTGATTGTATTTCCAGAAGTATCCGTCTCGGTGACAATGTACGTCTTTGTCACGTGGGTAATGGAATTCATTACACACGACCAGGTACCGACGTCACAATGGAAATTGCTTGTATGTAGTTAGTCATATGCAATATGGAGACTGAGGTTCACCAAGGTGGCTGACCTTGGGCAACATGCCCACACTGTTTCACTTTCATCGCGCCGGGATTCGGTGTCGATATCGCATGCGCTTACGTACCCATCGGGACATATAGCAGGAGAGATTGTTGTACCTAGGTTTCGATTTCCGGGCCAACAATCTGTGTCGTATGGGTTACCAAGGACGACAGCCGGCTCTTTGCCTCCGGTAGCGGGTAACAACCATGTATCAGCTAGGCAGGATGTTGGGATGGATAAAGTGGCTGGCATGGCAAAAGTATGTTATGTCTTGGTCTTATCTGTCTTATGATCTGTAGTAACTATCTCGTGAAGACGCGATGAATGCTGTTCTTATCTCGAAATTACCAGGGCATGCGCCATCTTTATTGAGTTTGTCATGAGGCTTTCTAGTTTGAAATACGATGGTGCAGTCTTCATGAATTCTCGAACCAGGACATCTCAGCAGCAGCCAAGATGTCAGAACTTAGACCCAGGCACTTCGGTCCCGTTTCTAGTAGGCTCTTAAATACAAAACATAGTAAATTCTAACCTAGGCATCTCATAGGGACAAACGAATGTTAATAGTAAGCAAAACGAGGACATTTTTGGTTCACGCCGCATAATAATCAGGCAGACTCTTACGCAGTGGCACAGTAGATGATGATGCTGCGGGTTTATATATATCATGAAACTCTTAGATTCAAATGGGCTTAGGGCTGAGAAAGGGATTGAGAGAATAGGTTATTTAGAGGTGACTAGGCGAAGGATGAATCGTTTTATTAGGAGTTAGAGTGAAAGGATCCCTCATAGCCTAGGACTGATGCGGGATGTGGCTTATAAGACATTTCATTGGTGTTCAGTCTGAAATTATGACTACTTACCTACGTCTGTGCCACCTGCATTCGGGTTAAAATGCAATAATCACACGTTGATCCTCTCTACAATCATTCATCTCTATCTATCAACAACTTCAAATGAGAACTCGAACAAAGTACCTACTTAGGTTAGGTCAGGTACTCTACAAAAATCCGTATACTAGATATGCAGTGCGACACTCAATATATGTTGTACACTATTTTCAGTGTTCTACTTACGTCATGCTGCATCTGTCCCGCCTGTTGTGCTATCCTTATCCGATTGAATGCAGATTAGTGTGGTAATACCAATGTCGGGTCACTTGGCTTGGCTGCATATAGCGGCCGTCCGCGATCCGCAACTTTACTGTAGACTGATGCCCGAACAGACTAATTCGCTGTTTGCCTCGGCAGATAGACGCACTCGATAGCACATTAGAGCCTCGGACTAGCTTCTAACATATTATATTCTCGTGAAGGCCGAGGTTTATGTTTAACTATCTCTTTCAAGAGCGTAGGAATATTTACTATTGAGTGTTATCAACAACCTAGGCATCTCGTTAGTGCTTAGACACTAAAGAGAGTCACAGAATAACATTGTAAATTAGCGAAGAGGAGAAATGTACCGACAACAGGGAAATCTGCACTAGAAGTCCAATTTCTATTATATGTCAAGTAACTCTACCCAAATGTACGTGGCATTCGCATTTAAGAGCCTGAACATATCCCGGTGAAGTTCCCCGACGCTAAGGCTCCTGACGTGAACCTCTCGGGGCGGGGTACCAAGAAACGGCGTGTGGAACCCATCACAAGATATAAGTTTGACGGAGGAGAAATGCTCCTAATGTTACTGATCACAATAGATGCTTAGAGACTTGTCTGAGTTGCCGTCAGCTAACATATTGAATTCTCTTTGGTGATTGCCATCATGTCTTTCACCAAAGTCCATCCGGCATCTCAGCCAGACTGGAACAACCTCGGGGTTCTCCACAAGGGCACACTTCCCCCTCGCGCCAACTTCCACATCTATAATTCAATTCCAGATGCCTTGAGTCACGACACCACAAAATGCAATAGACAATCATTGTCTGGGACATGGAAGTTCAAGCTAGCCAACAACCCCTTCGAAGGTCCCGAAGGCTTCGAGGACCCGGCCTTCGACACAACAGGATGGGACGACACGTCGGTGCCGAGCATGTGGCAATTGAATGGCTATGGAAAGGGCCCTCACTATACAAATGTCAATTTTCCCATTCCTGTTGATCCGCCAAATGTTCCCTTTACAGACAATGAGACTGGGCACTACGTTCGTAAATTTACCGTGCCCAAGAGCCTTCGGGATTCACAGCTCCGATTGCGCTTCGAGGGCGTTGACTCGGCGTACCACGTATGGGTGAATGGCAAAGAAGTTGGTTATCACCAAGGTTCCAGAAACCCTGCCGAATTCGACATCACCGGTTTACTTGACCAGGCAGGCGACAACACGCTAGCCGTCAAGGTTTACCAGTACTGTGATGCGACCTACATCGAAGATCAGGTGTGTTGCACCTAAGCATAATGATCGAATACCATTCATCATTAATGATACTAATATGGCTCAGGATCAATGGCGGATGAGTGGCATCTTTCGCGACGTCCATCTCATCGGGTTTCCGTCCCAATCACGCATCGAGGATCTCTTCATCCAGACCAAGCTCGACAAGGATTATATCGACGCAGAACTCAAACTTCGGATAGATGTGACCGGTTCCTGCGAGATTCAGGTAGGGCTTTACAATCCAGAAAAGCAACCGACCATCGCCAGCGGCTCAAAGGTCGTGAACGGTGGATCGGTCGATTTTTCATTCAACGTGAAGAACCCAGCCAAGTGGACAGCGGAGAGCCCAACTTTATATCATCTCGTGGTAACAATAAATGGCACCAGCTTCATCTCTCAGCGTGTTGGCTTCCGACAGGTGGAGATGAAAGATGGGCTCATTAAGGTGAATGGGCAAAGGATCGTGCTTAAGGGTGCTAATAGACATGAGCATCACCCTAAATTCGGTCGTGCCGTACCGTTTGAGTTTATGAAGCAAGATCTCCTTTTGATGAAGGCTCATAACATTAACGCCATCCGAACTTCACACCAGCCGAGCGATGTCCGTCTATACGATCTCGCAGATGAGCTAGGTGTAAGCCACATCAATCACACTACTTGAGATTGTCACTGATGGATAATAGTTCTGGGTAATGGACGAAGCCGACCTTGAATGTCACGGTTTTGAGGCGATTTGTGAGCATCTCTTATTCGAGTTTTCTGAAATCGCAAGCCCTGACCCCTGCTAGGTGACGCCGCCTTATCTCCCGAAGACCGAGCACTCCCTTTTAGACAGCGACAACTCCTAACTCGAGCTAATGCTGCCAAATGGACGTCGGATAATCCTGACTGGGAGGAAGCTTACGTTGACCGTGCTATACAACTCGTACGACGCGACCAGCTTCATCCTTCTGTTATAATGTGGTCCCTAGGAAACGAAGCTTTCTACGGTAGTAATCATGTGGCCATGTATGATTGGATCAAGTCGTATGATGATAGTCGGCCCGTTCACTACGAGGCGGATATCCACGCTGAGACGATGGACATGTACTCCCGAATGTATCCCCCGGTCGACGAGATGGTTGAGTTTGCCAGTGATAAGACCAAGACCAAACCTCTCATCTTATGTGAGTATGTCCATGCTATGGGCAATGGTCCAGGAAATATCAAAGAGTATGTTGATACCTTTTACAAGTACGATGTCCTCCAAGGCGGCTTCGTGTGGGAGTGGGCAAACCACGGGCTCCTAAAAAAGGATGAGGAAACTGGGGATGAGTTCTATGGCTATGGTGGAGACTTTGGAGACGTTCCTAACGATAGCAATTTCGTCATGGATGGTGTTCTCTTCTCCGATCACACGCCAAATCCTGGGCTGATCGAGTATAAGAAAGCGTTGGAGCCCGTCAAGGTTGTCTCACATACGCCACAGAATATCACAATCGTGAACCGGTATGATTTCATTACCTTGGATCATCTTGAGGCCAGTTACGTAGTCCTCGACGAAGGCAAGCCGACATCTCAGAAAGGCACTGTTAAGATTCCCCAGGGCATCAAACCTGGACAGACAGCCGAACTCTCAGTCCTAGACCAGCTACCTTCACCTGATTCTCTTTCGGGTGAAGGCGTCATACAGGTCGTATTCCGCCAGCGAGATGCAACCGCAGCACTACCCGCCGGACACGAGGTCGCCTTTGAAGAATATTCATTCACGAAACCCCTCCGCGTCCCTTCAGAGAGCTCCAGCAAGCTTACTGTCAGCGAGACGCCGACCCTCATAACCATCAAGTCTACGACCGTAACCTGGTCCATCAGCCCTGTACACGGCGAAATTCGTTCGTTCAAGAAGAATGGTACAGAATTTCTCGCGACGAGCCCTGGCGTGACTTTCTACCGCGCACAGACGGACAACGACTTCCCTCAAGACGGCGCTGATTGGAGGGGTAAACTACTTCATCTCGCAACGTCACGCACGCGCAGCAGTAGTTGGGGCACAGCCGAGGGAAACGAAGACGGCGCATACGTGGTACAGGTCCAGCAACGATTCGCCCCGCCCGTATATTCGTGGTCAATCGATCTCAATATCACGTACACATTCCAAGCAAATGGGACCGTATCGATTCGAGTTAAGGGTGTGCCGAAAGGTGAGGGTCTACCACGCACGCTCCCACGCATTGGTCTATCGTTTGAGCTTCCAAGCACGTGGGCCGGATCCGCAGCGCAGGGTTCGAAGAAGTCGATAACGTGGTACGGTCGTGGGCCCGGCGAGAGCTACGTAGACAAGAAGCTCTCACAGCGCCTAGGCGAATACTCTGTATCTGCCGTCGACGAGTTATGGACGGACTACGAGTATCCCCAGGAGGGAAGCAACCGTACAGACACACGCTGGTTGAAGTTCACGAATGGTGAGTCTGGCGAGGAGGTCACGGCAAAGTTTGTGGATTTGTCGTCTTCAGACAAGGAGAGAAAGCTCTTTGATTTTAATGCCTCGCATTATCGCATTCCGGACGTCGAGGCCGCGAAACATCCGTATGAGCTACGTAAAAAGAAGACAGAGAATGTTGTTCTGAGATTGGATGCGGCACATCATGGGCTCGGGAGTGGCTCCTGCGGGCCGAGGACAAGGGATGAGTATGCATTACTAACCTCTCCCTTTGAATTTGAGGTTGTACTCTCGTGAGAAGGCGGTGACATGGTTCATAATGGTCGAAAAGGGGTTTTCGCTGAGGGATTAGGATCATTACTCGAAGATAAATCCATAAGCTCCATCGACTTTTACAAAGTTATCCATTCTCATTACCAATTTCCATCTATACGATAATAGCAGTCCACTGCTCTATCAATACTGAGTCGTCCTCGTACAGGGTGGCTCTATCATGCGTCACAATCAACAGGATTCCTAAGCCCAACTGTTTTTGTAAACAATTTTGGTTCCCTTGTGCACCCCCAACACTGAACATCAGGCTTGAGGTTCTAGGATATCCAGTGCTATAACCCCTCTCATGTTCATAGTTATCAACACACTAATGTTGCCCACGTGCCTTAGTTTACTCAGCTATCATTCCAACATAATTATGAGCCCCAGAAATCCGTACCTCATAGTCGCGCATTGCCCTTCGTCTCATCTCTACAGGCACGCTCTTTATCTGCCGCATGACCTCATTGTAAAGGGTATCATACTCCTCTATATGTTGATAGAACTGGTCAGTCGATATCGAACATAAGCAGAAGTCAACTAGATTCGTAAAGTCTTACTTTCAGCCTCTTTAAGATCTTTATGGCACTCGTTCTGGGTCTCGGAAAGGTCCGGACACATGTGGCGGAGGGAGGCGGACATTTGATAGAGAACTTCTATCCGACGCTCAAGGCGGTAGAGATTGTCCATGTATTCATCGAAACTCTCGTAGGAAGAATACATTGGAGGAAGTTCGATGCCGATCGAGTTCAAATTCCGAATATAGTTTTGCATGAATTGCGTGTCCCTCGGAGGGTTACGGTAGTCCCGGGGTACTAGCCATCGATCGAGATCCGAGTCAAAAGCCTGGTCCGAAGCATTGTTTGCGCCAGTGGTTGCTGTTGTCACATTAGCACGGAATAACCTAGTCGCACGAGTCGTAGGAGGGGACAGGGAGCCTTACTCATTGTCGTCTTTCGCGAGAACTGCCGGGTGCACAGAGTTGATGACAACGGGATGATGAGTAAGATATAATCACAAAAGTGTGTGGTGCTGACGGTCTTGCGAGTGGTGTTAGATTTAAAATCGGTACAGGAGAACTAGAACCAAAGGTAGTTGTAGACAAAGATCAAGTTAATTGTATGTTCGGTGGAAAAGCTTCAATATATATGTAACTGCCCTCCCTCTTTTCTATTACAGTGAATGGAATGTTGTGATACCTGACCGATGCCATTCTCGAACACATATTCAAAAATTGCATTTACTGCTGTCCCCGACCCACCAACCACAATTCAATTTGCGTTTGCTTGGGCGCATGCATTCACTATATCACCATATCAACTATCGTATTAAGGGGCTCCATAGACTTGAAAAGGGGTTGTGTTAAACCTGGAATTTGAGATCAAGCGAGGATGTTACAGAACCACCCAAAGATCTTCCGGTTTGAGATTGCTTCATCAAAAAGGTCTTCCGGCGTCTCGATAATACCACCAAAATCCTGCAACTAAAACATAGGCCTACTCTCATTGTGCGTGAATATCAAGTAATCACGCCTTTATAGGGAATATAGAAGAATTAGGTGAGTCAGCTTGTGTACACAACGTCTGTCAGATGGCGACAAATCAGATGATGAGGACTAGGTTTTTGCGGCGGGGTGAGAGTGAATGACGATAGGGATCCAGGATTGAAGGTCCCGTCCCATAACGATAAAACTAAATGAGCGACTTGTAGAACCTGAAGTTCAAGAGTAATGTCCGGGGATTACTTTCGAAGGGTCATATCTCATGTTCGGTATGTAGTGCGAGTTCAAAGGATATACTGCTTCCGATAGGTTGTTCTGTCCTTGTCTAATTATGTAAGCAACCTAATGCCTCGATAAGTCTAGGTAAGCAAGGGATGGATGTCTTACCTCATAGTTACATTTACCCCGCGCCGAGGTTACCGACAAGATCCCCGGATTATTGCCAAGGGGCAGGGGGATAGTTAAATCCGTATCGTCGTCAATGATGTTGACTAATGTTACGTTTAACCATGTAGGCCCATCGGTCGATACGCATTTCTTGGGCAAGATGGCCCAGAATCTGTTGTTGCATCTCTGAAATCACCCTTCTGACCGGGGATCCCAGTGCCAGTCTCGATAAGATTGACTCGACTATTAGTGATAGGGATTGAGAATTTCAAAACTTCTAGGAATTACAGGTGGAAAGGAAACCGAAGAAATGCCCCCTCCACCCAAGAATCTAGACGAGCTCGCGCGCTCGCTGCTGGCCAACGGACCCGTCAAGACACTACCGGCAGCGCCGAAGCGGATCCGTATCCAGCTCGGCGGCCGGGTCGTCGCGGACACCACGCGGGCCGTGTACGTGTGGGAACATCCGTATTACCCAACATACTACGTACCCTTGTCGTCCTTCGAGGCCGACGTCCTCTCGTATCCCGGGGGCGAGGATAAGAAAAAGGGGTACAGCCTCGCGACGCTGAGCGTCTCCGGCGCATCTACGGATCGGGTGATCGTGTTCTCGAATAACGACGACAGCGGGGTCCTGGCGGGATTAGTGCGCGTCGAGTTCGGAGCGGTGGACGCCTGGTTCGAGGAGGATGCTCGCATTGACATACATCCCAAAGATCCTTTTAAGCGCGTTGATGTTGTGTTTTCCTCCCGGCCCGTGCGCGTCTTCGTCGCCGGGACGCAAGTGGCGAGCGCTGGTTCCTGCTTTCATCTATACGAGACGGGCTTGCCTGTGAGGTTTTACCTCCCCGTCACCAGTGTCTCGGCCGAGTTCCTTCGACATAGCGAGACCGTCACGGCTTGCCCGTATAAGGGCGAGGCCAACTATTACGATATCGTGGTTGCGAAGGAGGGAGGCAAGGCGGAAGAAAGGCTTACGGATGTCGTTTGGTATTACAAGAACCCCAAGCTTGAATGCGCGGCGATCGCTGGATGCTTGTGTTTCTACAATGAGAAGGTCGATATTGAGCTTGATGGGAAGATGTTGGGGCGGCCGAAGACGCCTTTTTCGTGAATGGAAACAACGTGGACATTTGGAATTGTTTTCGTCATGCTAATGTTGTGATATTACAATGCAATATCAGGGGTGCTTCTCAGAGCACTTCAGTTCTATAGCGCGTCATAGCTATTGGACGGCTCACCCAGTTTGCCTCGAGCCCCGGGAAGTCATTGAGAGCCGCTTCTATTGAGGGTGTAAACTCCTTTACTCGTAGAGTTTATATATGCAACCTCCAACTCTGTGGTCGTAAACGCTACCTAAGTGGTTATAATATAGCCCACGCAATAACTTTTGTAATAGCTTCTATATTTATAGGGAGGCCGGTACTATACCTACAGGGGACTTAGTGGCTCACCCCGCTATAATTATAGCTTTTATGCCAAGGAACTTTATCCATACTTCCATATGTTTTATCTCAAGTGGCTTGTCCACTGCATGATGCGGAGCTCCTGTGATATTCACCAAAGCGCTAGAATTTGATTGAGGTTCTCTGTATCTAATAGGTAATCTCTGTATAAACACGGCTCCCTCTATCCTTTTTAAATCTAACAAACAACGCTTTAACTAGTCTAAGAAGCACTCTAAATAGTCAGATCAACATCGTACCACTTCAGAGCTCCAGCGCGCCTTTCTTGATAGTGACGGGAGTCGCCACAGGCTTGATGGTTAGAAGGCCTTTCCGGGTCTGTCTGAAGTGCAGAGGGATGTACCTCAACAACTCTGCGAAAGTCCCAGGCTCGCAATCTTTCCCTAAATGCCTTTTCCACAGAGTTCCGAGAGACACCCATTCAACCATACCTGAGATGGTTCCGATTTTCAACATAGATGACTCGGTAAGCTGCGTCCAGACCAGTTTCTCTGCCGCTTTGTATTGCGCCGAGTCCTTGGGTCCATCGCGTTTTATCGAGAGCAGGTCAAATATCTCTTGGCCCTTCGAGAATATAGGGAGCTGGGTTCCCTCTTCGTACCAAGGACGGAGCAGCTCCTTTGGACAGTCAATCCACAACACATTCTTCGGCCAATAATCCACGCCTGAGAACCCATCCTTGTCGGCTTCGAGCATAGTCACTCTGGTCCAACAGACCATCTGCAATCCGTACTCTACCAACTTGTCCATGCCAGTATTTACACCCATCCCTTTTGTCATTTCTCCCAACCCTTCCAGAAAGTGAGGCACACATGGTGCCAATAATGGGTGCTGCGCTAGACCATCTGGGTTGGTGCGGCCTTGCCATACGTGCATGAAAATGTCGTGCCTAGACTTCAGTGAGCAACAAGGCCTATTTGAGAAATTCGCTACCTTCTAAACATACCATCGCTTGATAAAAGGATCGTGTTTTCGCGCAGCCAGGAAGCAGTTCAGCAGATTGTTCTGTATCACAGGAGTCGCTACACGGTATGGAGATGCAGGGTCCTCGAGCTGATTCCAACATATGTCGTCCATGGTCCTCATCAAGAAGGTGCTGCTGTCAACCCACGCCCCTCCATAGTCATAGAGACAAGCGCCTCGAAGGAAGTCAGCACTATGAGGACCCGCATGAGTACCGTCCAGAGTCTTGTTGTAGAAACTGTCAGGCAGCCCGGTTGGGACATATTTTCCGGCATAATTTGGGGATTCTGGTAAGCTGTCTAGGACGCGGATGGTCCATTCAGGGCCGCAGATGCGAACCCAACTTATCACATTCCGTCTGCACCAGGCCTAAGAAACTCGGAGTCAGTCACAACCGTTCAAGTCGTGATCTGTAAGGGGTTTCAGAAGTTTCCAGACACTCTCTTGTCCCAAGTAGGAAACCTCGTGCTCTGAAAGTCGCCAAGTCAAGAAGAAAGCAGTTCCGAGAAGTACTCACTGGCATGCCTTCAATTCCGCTGTCCCAAAAAGTCCAGATATTCTTTTCAGATGTGACGGGCTGAAAGTCCGAGATCAAGCGCAGTATCTCATCGTCAGTTCTTTTGTCGTCATTCGTGATAGGCTCCAGCTTATCCTGGTACTCAGGAGGAACTTGAATAGCCATGGTGACTTGGATATAGCTCAGGACCTTGAGGCTCGAGGATTTGGATAATAGCAAAGCTGAAGGAAAGCCGGGAGGGTGAAGCCGAAGAGAAGAGGCCCAAGAACGCTAATATACTGCTACCAGATAGGCTGTGAAGAATGAAAGAAATATGCACGAGTTCGTGATGAGCAAAGCAGCTTCATATAGACTCTAAGATCTCCCACATAGCTCTCATCATATCCCTCACACCCGGTTCACGATCGGTATCGGACAGTTGTAGAATACCGATCTCTGCGCCCAGAGAGCATTCGGGTGGATGCAAGGGTCCTGCATTCCGACAACTGTTGCTTGAAGATTGGTACGTCAGCGTTCAGGTTGACCGTCTACACTACTCCTAACAGTTTTGCGTGCCGTATCAGAGAAGCCTTGTTAGTGGAGAGGTCTGAATGCTAGTAAATCAAAGCGACAGTGACATTACTCCAAAATGAAGACTTTTGTTAGTCCGTACGGACTCCCTTAGTGTCAATGATAATCAACGTCTTGCTGAGTAACAGTGAAAATGGATCTGACACGTCTACATGCAGCTGACAAATCCACAACTTGACCCCTTGGCCATTGTTATCAAAATAATAGCTGTTCTAGATGCATATTAAGTCGTATCATCTCAGTATCGATAGCGGTGTGGAAAAGCCAAGACCGGCCCGTTCCCTAGTACTTGAACAAAAATTAAACCCCGATCGCCCAGCACAACCAACCCGTAGTCATAAAACCTTATTATCTAAGAACCGCGCGGTTAGTGTTGTCAGTGAGTGCCAATGCGTAAATCTAGGAATAGCGCACCGCAACTTATTGCTTGAATGCTCAGTGAGTATATTTCGTGCGGCCGACTCCAGGGAATAATGCACAATGCAACTTATTGTTTAAGTGCTTAGTATGCATGTGTACAAGAAACATGCTATGTCGTTTCATGCGGCCGCACCTAACTATAATATATGGCTACTCAACGGCCCGTCGCGTCTAGTCGGTGTTCCGTTGCGTTGAAGGGATCTTATCTCGATAACTTATACGAAAAACTCCGTATAGGTGCAGAGATCACTAGGAGGCTCTAGCGTTGCTCATCCCAATTGCACTAACACCTTTTAGACGCACAAGGGGTTGCGTTTTGCCATGTTCAGAGATCGCGGCTCAATTAGCGGCGCATGTTCGGACTCTAATTGTACAGCTAGTCTTGCTAATTCTGAAGCCTTGCCTAGCACGGGCTACTTGACGAGGCAAGCCTTGCAGGGCATACGCTAGTATTTCGAGTTGATTGAAGATTGACAAAAGGGTCCAATATGATTACGTACTAGTAGTGACTGTGGTTGAAGCGGGTCCAGTAAGATGACGCGATCATGTCCAAGACTGACGAATAGTTGTATTATGCAGGAAATTAACCTCAACCGACAACTCCGTGAGCAAACAGGTATGCATGACAAACAGGTACACAACCCTTTGTCATCCTCTGACCACAATGCTATGATTATACCTCTACCTGTAATCAACTCCTGGTATCAGAGCCGAGAACGTTGAAGGTTATATTTAACTGAGCCAAGTGGTAATTAGTTGGGCGCCAAGAAAACCAACACGCGGTACGGCCCTTGAGACCCAGTTAAAAGTTAAAAATCAAAGCTAATTTTGACTGCATTGGGATTGAATATTAGGTTAACGGAGAGCGGCAAAAGGGGTAACACAATTGAAAGTTAGCAACGCTCACATTACATTAGCAATAGATATAGGAGAGCCTACACTAGAGACCGTTGTCTTTCGATCAAATACACAGGCATAAAGTAGTTAGATATACGTGACAATACTTAGAATGACAGGCCGTGCAGCAACGCAGTTTAGAAACATTTTTCTCTTTTTGAATTCTGTATGGTGATTGACCTCTCTAATATATACCAGCAGAACTGGAAAGAGGTAGCCTTCTGGAAGCCCAATGGCCTAACATCTATCGCATACCCCGGCTCCCCGATACTCAGTGCCAACAAGAGAAATACACAGTCTGTCTAGGAGGAGACAGGCCGTTTACAGTGAGAACAATTCTGATAGAACGAGAGATGTAGAGGCGCTATCAATCTAGATGATGAGGCGTCAAATCACATCTCCTAGTTATTGTTAGCATCAGTACATAGCAGGATGATTAGGTCATTACAAGATGTAGTATGTGCTCAAAGAAGTTATTAGTTGATAGCTTCTACCTATAGTCGCTCGCTAGCATACGGGTATAATGAGCCAATTTATCTCCGTCTATGCCCTCCGGCATTTTTATCTCCGTCTCCGTTGATATACCCCCAGCATTGCAACGACAGTTTTTGAGAATCACAAAATGAAGATGAGATAAAAGATGCGCTGCTTGTAGTGATCCCTGTCCTACTACCTGATTAGTTTAATAGATAGCTTGCAGTAATGCCACCTAATGAATCTCTAGCAGCCAAAGATATCACAGCTAATGAGGCGAATCCGTTTCAAATGAACTTACGTTGATCGTCAACTTTCACATGAGCTCGAACAGTCACGTGCAGATATCACGGATGACATAATCTGAATGTTGAGTGGGGTTTTATTATATACAAGCCAACACGTCTTACTCCTCCCCCTTGGGCTACATACAATTTCCCATTAAGAGTCCTACACTAGAGCATTACAACACACCCGCGATACCCTAGTTACATGGCTACCTTAGAGAACATGAGAGAGGTCCGTCCAGATGTTGACCGTTGTTATCGTATTGTAGTAGATTCGCTAAAGCTGAAGACATGTTACCTGACCTAAGCGGAACAGGGAACGGCCGAGTTCAAAGTTCCTGGCCTCCAAGAACCTTGTCATACCTGGTTCAAGATATTTGGTGATGTATCCGGCGCAACGCCCATGATTGTACTTCATGGAGGACCAGGAGCATGCCATGATTACCTATTACCGCTTAGAGATCTATCGCCTTCCGTGCCCCTGATCTTCTATGATCAAATAGGAAATGGGAAATCAACACACCTGCCGGAGAAGAACGGAAATGAAGAGTTCTGGTCCGTTAAGCTGTTTCGGGACGAGCTTGACAACCTGATATCACATCTTGGCCTGCAAGATCAACCGTTCGATGTGTATGGGCATTCATGGGGTGGGATGCTTGCAGTGGAATGGGCTGCCGCGTCTCCCCATTCTGCCAACCTTAGGCGCCTGATCATCACAAACAGCCTCGCTAGCATGGACGCATGGCGAACTGGCATTACAACACTTCGACAGAAGCTTCCGAATGACGTACAAGAAGTTCTCGACCGCGCAGAGAGAGAAGGGAACTTTGAGACCCCTGAATACGAGGCTGCCATCGAGGTTTTCTACAAACGCCATCTATGCCTCGCCCGACCCTGGCCTTCGAAGGAAGTCGAAGCTGCCCTATACTGGTTCGCCAAAGACCCTACAACTTATGGAACTATGTATGTTTCGTTATGCTCACTGACTGGTCAGTAAAGCTGACTGAGAGATCCAGGTACGGACCAAGCGAACTGTCCATCACCGGCTCGCTCCGAGACTGGACATCGATACCTATTTTGAATAAGATAAAGGTACCAACGCTACTTATTAACGGCACTGAAGACGAGGCACAGGATGTTGCAATGCAGCCGTTCTTTGACCATATCGAGAAAGCAAAATGGATTACCTTAGACAATGCGTCTCATTTCTCTCACGTTGATCAGCGGGAGAAGTATATGAGTCATCTGCGAGCTTTCCTTTCGTCATAATCATAATATGATTTTACCTCTTTTCAGATAAGCCTAAGATCCCTTACATGACCTTCGATTTACCTCACCAATCAGAGAACCATGCCTGTCGTAATGGTAGTAATGTCACACGGACTGGAATGGCACAAACATGCCAAAATTGCCAAGACCCTGTTGGTGGCTTGCGCAGTTGGAGATAATAGATATTGGTCGACGATAATCACGATAACTACTTGCATCTGCAACAGAGACCAACAATAAGGTAGAGGAGCCTAACGATACTAGACTGAACAGGTTGGGCGCCTAGAACCCAAGCATAAATAGAAGGCTAGATTTCTGACTAAAAGGAAGGAAGACTATGAACCTCGAGAGAGCCTAGAGGATCATTGGTTGAATAGACTATGTTCCAAGCCCTTGTCATAAGTAAACTTTATTGTGGTGTCCATCGACATTTTTAGGGGTTATATGAATGAACATCATATGATTACAATTCATTTTCTTCAAGTTCATCATCGTAGTGCCAACAGTATGACATGAAACCAAGTGTAAAATAACCATTCTCATATCCAACATTCGAACAGGGATATGCCACACTTTTCGCTGCTGGTATATCCAGTGTCTTCCTGTCCTAAGTATACGTAGACAGGGTGACAGGGAGATAGGATACGGAAATAAATCTCTCCATGCTATTCCCTTATCATATCTGAAAAAGCATCATAAAATTTTGAGGAAGATTCAATTAGAGTTATCAAGGAGTCGCTTGTGCATATATATCTCGAACTTCGCCCTAACTGTTTTGAATTCTTTCATCTCTCCTCCAACCTTTTTTTTGTTCTTCGGTCGCCTTGCCTTGCACAACATATCTCATAACAATGACCTGATTACCGTGATAAGAAAGCTTCTGGTCCATTATTCCTATGATCAAGCTGCGAGTTTTCCAGGCTGAAGACTGCAAGTAAGACCAACGAGCACTTTACTACCTATCATTTCACGACGGGTACAAAAGATGCATAAGGACTATATGAACTTTAACCTGTTCAAGTTTCTTGATATGGATGTTTTACCACAGAACAAATCATCGATCCAATTGTGCAAGCCCACGCAAGCACAGCAGTCCATTATTTCCGATCTAGATCCGCTACAGTAACCATAACGAGACTTTGCGAAAACGTAAACCGTCCAATAACAATATGTGAGTGTAAGCATGGGGATATGCTAGAAAAGTTTAGCGGATAATCCAGCTGCTCAATCTACATCCTATTTAGGTAAAGCTCTCCCGTCATATACGAAGTTATAAACTCGTTACACCCAACCCAGCTATGACTTGTACTTACTTCGCCTTATCTTGAGCTTGGAGTCATTGCTTTTGTGTCGAGATTGATATGATCGTACCTTACGAACCGGTATGCCATCTTGTTAAGACTTGTATTCGGTAATGTTTTGAGATGGCGTGTAAGCAAATACCTGGTTTACTACCTCACGAAATCCCCAAGCCGAGGCCACAATTTATTGAACCTTAGACATGGTGACATGAGTTGTACTATGGCACTAGATTAAAAAATTCATTCTATCTGGTATGAGATTCATAGGGGCTGAGAATTTGTAATAAAACTCTTACAGATTTGGGAAATTTTGGCTCTTATCCTGTTATCGCGCGATAGCAGCTGGAATGGGTAACAATACCCCTGTACAGCATGCCTGCTAGTGCGCGCCGCCAGCGGATGCCCGAGCTGAGTTGTCATGATGCATCACAACACAACTACCCTCGACTGCGAATAATTACAACTCGGACAGAACACATCGGTCAGGCCTGATACCACTAAGGGAATCATGTCTCCCTTGCTTGACGTCCTGTGACCGCAGTCATCAACCTGCAACAGCAGCTACACACAAGTCAAGTCATAGGACAGCCTGGGCTAGCGGTACAGTGTCTCAGGTCATGGGCAGTCTGTGGCTCCACCGTCTTTGATCTTGGGCCAAGGGTGTTCCATAAAAGTGTAGATATTACCTTCATTCATGGAACCACAAGGGAATTTTTTTGGTTTGTCCGTCATGTCTTGATTCACGTTGTAACATAAAATCTACTTTTTGTTAGAGAGAAAAAGAATTTTAGCTGCGCCCCCGCGACCCGACCCTTCTGCTGCAGCTCGCCAGAAGCACAGCAGCTTAAGCAAGGTACCGACGCATCGAGATTAAATTGTAAGGCGACCAACCAACCGACCAACCAAAGAACCATCCATCCATCCATTCATCTGTAGGTATATCTATCTAGTCACAGCGCACACGCACTTCTGCCGTGCCGGATCCCGGTAACTTGACAAAGTTGCATACATACAGCCCTGGAGATACATATACATATATGTATAGGTAGCATCACAGCTTGCGGACCTCTTTCTTCGATAGCAAGCAACAGCAGCTTCTGCCCCGCGATTGCCAAGGTAATGAGGCAATACAGACAGGTATACCTGGGTAATTCGTAAGCCCTGTTCCCGGCTCCAGTCAGCCAGTGAAACCTTCCCCATTCCTTCCCCGTTTTGCCTGGAGGATCAGGTACACCAACCATCTGGGGCTAATAGTTACCGGCCTACATTACACTATTACACCATTACACCATTACACCATTACACCACAATACCGGGACTCTACGCTTGGTACGCCGCATTAGTCCATCTCGGACTAGACTGGTCGTGCCTCAAGCGGCTCCAGTCTCTCAGTCCCCCAGTCTCCAGTGTCTCCAGTCCAATTCATGCTAAATCCCTCTCGACAGTTTTTGGTTTCGACTTTTACTTTCCTTTCCCTTCGTTGTACGTATATCCGACTCGAAACCACGACTGTCACGAGCCTTCGCCGTGCTATTCATTACCAGCCCTGCCGATCACGGGCCCGTCCATCCCTTCTGACCGGTCACCGAAACATCGCCGGCTGTGCCTGTGGCTGTATGGGTGACCCCAGGCAAAACGCCCAGCCAGCCCAGTGTATATATTCCTGCCGTCCTCCAACCATGGATCATCTCACCTCGCGCTTTCGACGCAGTAGGAGGGGTTCCCCTGTAGCATCAACCTTTCCGGATTCTTCGCCAGCTTCCCCAACTCTTGCTGACGCCAAATCTGCCCTCCCCTCCCTCTCCATCACGACAACCCCCGCCACCACGCCGCCGGGCTCCAGCCATACTTCCCACAGCCTGCTGCCCAAGTCCCCTCTTCGCAGCTTCAATCATTTCCGTGCTGTTCATAAGAGAGCGCGATCGCCGGCATCCCTGCAGACCAATGTTCCCAGCATCATGACGAACTTTTCGCCTGTTGACAGTCCTACCGATCAGCCTCAGACTCCCTCTGAGAAGGCCAGAAAGCAAATGCCGCTCTTTCTGAAGCTCTCGGACGCAAGTACGTGCTCTCAGAACCCAGATCAGATTCTTCAGGTTCGACCCCATTCGATTGACTCTGGGCTAATGTCGCCACCTATTTAGATATCGAGTCGAAATTTCACGAGCTGGTCTGGCTTGAGCGCATGCGAAGTCAGCAAGGCATCCAGAACCCCTCGCCCAATTTCCAATTCGCCCGCGTGTTATCGCCAGAGACTAAGATTCTCGACCGCTACGCGAATATTCAACCTTGGGCTAACAACCGTGTTCACCTTCCGGTGCCCGAAGGCAAGCTGGACTACATCAATGCCTCCCCGATCGTTTCCCCGTCCCCGCTCCGGCCAAGTACTCGCCCAAGCTTCAACTACATCGCCATGCAAGGGCCTAAATCCAATACGGTCGAGCATACCTGGCGCATGGTTGCCCAACTAGAGAGTCCTGTCGTCATTGTCATGCTTACCGACACGCACGACGGTTATATGGAGAAGTGCTACCCCTATTTTCCACGCGATGCTCACGCCGAAGGGATTGATGTAGGTGAAACGGATGAGTTCGAGGATGGATTTCGTGCTCGCGTTACGTGCATCAGTACAGAGGAGAGACAAGATGGTGCTATCCAGATGCGCAAGCTCAACCTTCACGTGGACGGGCGTAGTGATATCACCGTCTGGCATCTTCTGTACCGTAGGTGGCCCGATTTTGGCGTGCCCAAAGTGGAGGACTACGACAGCTTCTTTGAACTGATGAAGCTCTCTCGGGAGCTGAACACCAATCCTGCAAACCCCCGCATCATCCACTGCTCGGCCGGAGTCGGACGAACTGGTACATTCATAACCCTGGAAACCCTGATGCGTGAGATTGAGGAAGGCGCCATGGACTATCTAGACCCGGATGAGAAGGAAAGCAACGAAGACCTCGTCTTCAAGACCGTTAACTGTCTACGTGAGCAGCGACGCACTATGGTACAAGCGGATAGCCAGTACGCCTTCATCTACAAGGTGCTACGTCGGCAGTGGCTGGAGAGGCATGGTCTTCTCGATGATGCTGCGGAGAATGAGCGCGCATCCAAGAGGTTAGAAGCTTATTATGATCCTTTTATCGAGCACAACGGTTAACCGTGTTTCAAGAAACCACACTACACCCCTCGTTAAGACCACGTTTGGACAGGTGCGTAGGTCACGCCGCGTCCGACCACCCCCTCAGCCCATCGACAACGATAGTAGCGATGATTCGTCGCCAGGTGGTGCTCCCCTGCGCACTCCCGAGAACGGAGTCTGAGCCTAAGCATCGAGGCGATCCGACTATTTTCTTAAGCTTTTAACATGTCTACACGCGATCCATCGCCTCAACAGTCGAGTATGAGCCTGAGATTCATGAATCAATGCATAGCAGTAAGGTCATTGGTGGTTCATTTGCATTTTTTTGTTCCATGGCATGTGTATAAAGGCGTATTTCTTGATAGCGCGGCTTGGCACACGGGCTTGCATTCCTTGGGCGGCTGCGGAAAGTTTTGGTGATTTGTTTACGAAACGAACAGGAATGGACAGCTTTGTATTACCACGATTGAGCAGGAGTACGCGGAAAACTGGCGTCTGGTAGAAGGGCTGGATCATGATGGACTGACTCGTTCGAGATACCCCTGTTGCACATGCTTTACTAGAAATAGATGGGAGGCACTTGTCTGCCTCATATTGACAACTAACTTATAATAATCTTTATTTTAATGAGTATATTTGGTAATCCACCCTAATTCTAGGTATCGTAATTCTGAAAACGTAACTTATGATGGTAATGCAATCCGAAAAGCTTCGACCGCGCGTGATATTGGTCTAATTCAAGCGGAGGTGCTATAGCCTAGTTATGCACTGTGGCTCTAGGGGAAGCTAGGTATACGGGGCTTCCATATGGCCTTAGGCAAGCATATAGCATCATGCCAAGCGAATGCCCAACCCGATGAGGTCGTATAGTAGGTGGCACTCGGCTCGGGAGTGGTCCTGACACTCGAGGGACACGGCAAATAGTCGGTGCGCCCTTGGCGGTATCCAGAGGCCCGGAACGGGATCTTAGCGACTATAATGGACTAGCGCGAGTCTATCTCTACGTTACCAGTCATGGACCATGCGCATGAGAGAATTCCAGGCCCTGTGCAGTTGCCAGTTAGGCGAGAGGACGAAATTGGGATAGTGAAAATAGCGATGGCGGTTGAGAGATGGAGGTTCGGAGGTGGCTAGTGAAATTCATTGGAAAGCTAGCTACCCAAATCCCCCGGTAACTCATAAACATACACCTATTTATGTGACAATATTATCCGTAATTATATGTCTGACCAATATAGAGGCCTGAACCGGCCGAGTCCCGGGAATCGTCAAATCAAGTTGACCTTGCTCAGTAAACGATCGATTGATAGATATCAATGATCAAATGCGAACAAGCCTTCCGGAGGATTGGTCCGGCTTCGTTGTTGTAATTATTCCCGCTTCATCAAGTTTTCATCAGAACATCGGTTTCTAGCCCGGTCTCAGCGGCAATTAAGCATACAATGCTCTACAACTTCCATAGCCAATGAGAAGGAGTCCGTCGGTTCAGAGATGATGTACCAGCCCGGTACCTCTCGTATGGTGGAAGTGATCCCAAGCTGGTAATTCTCATAGAGATTCCTGGATGGAGTACAGCATCTCGACAGTTATTATTAATCAGGCACACTGACTTGGGATAAGTAGCTATGCGCTTCCCATTACCGCATATATTCAACGCTCATCTATACTACTACCTTCCTATTACATCAATTAATTGGTAATCAAGACTCGTGTTTTCGTAGTGCTTGCGCCTGGCCGAAGTTATCCGGCGCCTAAATCCGGGTGTGGGATACACCACTCCCGATCAGCTGGGGCGGTATGCGGGCGCGCGCAGACGACCAAACGCCGATTCTAGCGGCCTTGATGGCCCAACTAGCGGCTCACAACCTCGTGCCTTAGAAATCTCAATTCTCTGTGAGATGCTTCTATGCACTATATATAGAGCTGAACCATCTCAAGCAACTGAGTGAGGCATGGGATAATTACTCAAGATTCGAGTTAACCGAGAGAATCGAAGGCCCCCTATATATAATCATTTGAGAGGTGTTTTATATTAGATGCTTATGACATAGGCTAAAAACTAAGCACGTAAGTTTGCTAGGAAAATTGAGACAGCGAACGAAACGCTAATTTCCTTAGTCATTGTTCTCGTGAACGTGTCCGTCAATATGACCAAAGGAGAGAGCCACGATTCCTCCTCGGCCAGCTTGCCGAATCTTCCCAACCCGACACGCGTGATAACCACCACAAACCTAGATAATGGTATCTCTTCCTTCGACAACTCGTTCGACGAGAGCGTCGGTCCTGTTCAGAATCTAAGCGGGGCTCTATTCCGGCTTGCGTACACCTCAGATCAAGCCCCTCAGGTCCTAAACGGCAGTGATCTTGATATTTACGGGGCCCATCTGAAGAACGTGCCTCCCCTGGTTGTCCCCGGCGGAGGCGCAAACGTCTGGTATATAGATACCCCTCCTGGCGGAGAGAGTCCCCTGCATCGCACAATCAGTCTCGACTTCGTTGTTGTTGTCGAGGGCGAGGTGCAGCTGACCCTGGACTCGGGGGAGACACGGACGCTGAAGTCTGGTGACATGATTGTACAACGCGGCACAACGCATAAATGGACGAACATCAGCAAGGATAAGTGGTTAAGAATGATCGGCATCATGGCTGCAAGCCAGCCTATTACCTTGAATGACGGTACGAAGTTAGGTGTGTCAGGTCTAGGTTAAGATAGGCTCGCTTTCTCAAGTACGCAGAAGGTATTAACATAATGGAGTTACACCACTATTGGTAGATAAACTCTTATAAATGCTAATCAATCAAACTGGCACCTGTGCACCTTAATGGCCCTCGATTGCATGTTTGTTGAAAAGAAAGTGTTCCCGGGATGACCTTGTCTTTCCCAACATAGAAATTTATTGGTGTTCTAGTTACAGGGAATCGAAGAGGATTTAGGAACATAATACTTGATGGTTCACCCTGAAAAGTCATACTTTCAATAGACATACTTACAGCGCCTTCACAGGTTGTGTAACGTGCCCAGAACCAGAAGGTAAGTCCCAAAATGAGGTTCGAGTTAGTCGTTAGTTAGTATAGGCCTGATGAGCTAAGGATGCTCATACCGTAATTAGCTAATAATATAATTGCACAGGCAGTCTCAAAGTCTACTCCATGAAACTCTTTAGGCCACCTGAGACTCCTTTTTGTAGATCGTAGAGGTTTCTAGAATTGTACTTTTGGGTCTACGAGCAAACAGGGAACCATGGCAATAGGCAATTGAGTCGCTACTAGTGTTTCTAGTTGAGGTCAAAAACAACATGCATACACCGCACCCTCGCAGGCTACACAATATAGAATGCTGATACTAATTCATAATATTAAATTACTATAATTCTCATTAATCACTTCTTTGTCTATATAAAAGCAAGTTGTCGCTTATTCCAGGAACTAAGAGTTGATATTATATA
Source organism: Xylaria sp. Z34 (assembly GCA_037356055.1). Taxonomy (NCBI): domain Eukaryota; kingdom Fungi; phylum Ascomycota; class Sordariomycetes; order Xylariales; family Xylariaceae; genus Xylaria; species Xylaria sp. Z34. The sequence continues at coordinate 297,971 of JBAWJW010000020.1, forward strand.
ATAATTGCTAGATACCTACTGAAGTTACTGCCTCTTGGGAAAGTATTTAGATACTTCGTTGCCTACATACGTACCTATCTGGTACATGGTAACTGTTTATTTAACGCAAAGTACTTGCTTTTGGTTCTTCCCTTGCTAGGTAGATAGTTAGGTTATAGGTGCAGGCCGCAACAGGTAGCCCCGAAAAATACTGATCACCTCTCCCTCTATAACTTTTCTCTCTTCCTTCCTAAATGTCAGATCCCCTACCTAATGCTATCTTTTTCACTCATCTACTTCCACATCTATTACATTCACCCTTGTTTACCCATACCCAGTCTTCATATTCGATAATGAATATCCCAAGTGTGCACCAGCATTAGGGTTATTCGACTACCTGATGATACCTATGAATGCCAAACAAGGGCGATAGTCGAGTCACGCCAAGCAATTGGGTAAGCTGATAGAGTTCGAATAAAAGCAACCCTAGCAAGTAACCATAGCCATCTACTTTAGGGTGCCTCGAGGCCGTGGCCTCGTAGGCCAATCATTAGATAGGAGTGTGCTCAGACGTAATGCTACTGCTGTATGACTACGCCAGGTGTCACGGAACAGAACTGCAGCACTAAACCACAACACTATTAAAAGATAGAACGTTGTCAAGTCGAGCAACTTGGTCGTCTGTAACTATTATATACGTACTGTAACACTAGAATCTCTGCTTCGATGAGCATCGTCGAAATAGCATCGCCAACTGTGACAAGACGGAATTAAACGCTACCTATCCACTTGGATCGAGCACCAATCTACCAATGATTCATTTGGCTCGAGTGGCAATTCAGCAGCAATGGATATTGAACAAGCTCAAGAGTACATTGGACAAGATAAATCACCTCACAGATTTGACGAGGAATATGCGAGAGCAGCTGTGGAACAAGCGTTATTCTACGGACTCACTGAAGGCCATATTGCGGGCATGATGGAGAGGCATTTAAAAATCCATGCCAAACGTGCACGAAATCCCTCGACCAAGAGAATTTATATTGAGACCAATATATTGAGTTCTAACTATGAACCCTCAACACTGTATAACCCCTTGCATAGCATCTGACTGCACAGATATTCGATAAGAAGTTTGGAAGTTGTAAGCGTAGTGCCTAAAACTAGGTAGTTGAGGGACTATTATCAGATCAGTGGATAACCAATTATCATACAGTCAGCCTAGCATATAACATACAGAGAACTGCATCATATGATTGACATTGCGCGATTGACCATCGTAAAGAGATTTTACGACCCGTCCACCAGGATCCCAGATAGGGTCAACTTAAGCAGAGATACGATTCAATTGTCATCATTCTATGTTGCTAGATGGTATTGTTTGAGATGTACAACTCCGGTAGTAGAGCATAATGATGTATCCGCCCTTTCTCGTCCTACGACATTACTTGTCTCTAGTTGCTGTGCATCGCCCGTTGCCGCCGGCCGAGGTTTCACATATAATATCTGCTCAATCCGAGTCCTATATGCAATTTGTAACTTTTTATACGGAGCTAGGAAATATTTCTTCAACATATACTGGGATATAGTATGAATCAGCTGAGCAGAGGGGCTGGATGTGTTGTGCGGCCGGCAGAAAGACCACGGGGCTCCTTATGGAACGCTCGCCGACGCTGCAGATATCATATACACGCTTGCTCTACGAGCGAGAACAAGAAGATTATAGTTTTCTCTATGCACAGATTTCAATATTGAGTCAATTTGCAAGGATCTATGACCTGATGATAGTAGGTTGTAGAACTCGCACTAAGAACCCTAGAAATATGATTAACGACTTCGGCATTTTTAATGTCGTGTATCAATAGTATACTGTAATAACGCTAGTGGTGATTCTGGCTTACTACGACCTGGGGTGGCATTCAGTATATTAAAATCGAACATGAGTCTCCGATGTGGGCGTCCAGGTTGATACACCTCTCCTTGAAGGATATGAATGAACGGTACTCGCAGACTTATCATACAAGCAAAAGCAAGGAACGTTGAGGTTGTTGGCGCTTGCGAACCAACCTCGTCAATGAAGTACGTTGCTAATTTGAGATACCCCTCGTTCGCCTGATATTTGATGCCTAACGTTCCGCTAAGACGTAAGTAGACATCCGCCGCGTGGAACGACGTTCGAAACGGCACCTAAGTTGCAGCCGCGCACAGACAATGGCTCGATTCCAAAAGAGGAGGACGAAGACCGCATTGAGAAGACCTTTTCCGAATTCGTCCGGTTATTCAACGGCAGGGAATACGGACCTCGGCTGCGGCTAAATTCGGTGGCATTTGGTTGCAAAAGAGTCTCGCATGCAACATATGCTTACTGTCTTATTATAACCTGAAGCTAGGATCTACATGATATACTTATACGCATAATACGGAGGATCTGGGGTAACCAATGTTACCTGCTGTGGCCCGTTGTGGTACGAAAGACGGGCGAAACTTGCATGTGCGTGCATGACAGGGCTGGAAGTTGGGACGAACGCCTTCCCGCACCGACATTCGCCCTACCAATGCAGGGCTTGGAGAACCATTACATTTGCAGGCAACCCTGAATCGCGATCGTAGCTGGGTTGGGGGATGGAGACTGAGCCTTGTCTGCATGAATGCACGTGCAGAGCAAAAAGCTCGAGCCGACCCGTGCTTTGTGTACGCTACCCATCTCACGTTTGGTGACGCATACCTACATCTATTTTCGGATTACCTGGTCCTTTCGCATTTAGCGCAGGCGCACACATGGAGTACATAAGTAGATTGATAACAGTTCTTTGATCACATGGTATTCTGTCATGGGAATCTGAAACAAGGATACTAAAATGCAGCCACACCGAATCCTAATGGCCGGCGATCGTAAATAAGTCCATGTAAAAAGAGTGAGGAAGACATGCGTGCCTCGGAAATGCACCATCATGGCTGCAACCCTAAGCTATTCAAGATGGACCTCGGCGGGAAGTCGGGAATGAGATACGACATACCGTATAACGTGAACAAGACGCAACGCATCGATCGTCGGCTTGTGCCTTTTGTATCCATCTACTCCGATCGTGCGGTTACATTCTAGACCGCGACCTCTAACGATCTCTCTCTGGTCCGTGTCTCGAGCCCAACGTACAGTACCCCGGAATCCCGGAGGTATTACCAGAATAGGCGAATAATTCGTGTTTACAAAGTCCTCATATCAGGTTACACCATAGTAGCCGGCGTCGAACCGTTAGATGTCGAATCATTAGACACTATGACTACCGGTTTTGAGGTCTCTACGGGAACATTTCAATAGCCGACAACGGAATGGCTGATGAGAATGAACCAGACTCTAGTTGTGGAAGGCAACAATGGACGACACGATAACCTGGGCGTGTGCGGTACTTACTTGCCTACCCCTGTTGACTAGTAGGACCTGGGTAAATCGATCAGCGCTCACCAGTCCACGTGCGAAAGGAGAGAGAGGATCAAAAAAGAGAGATGAGATGAAGAAGGGAAATGACGGATTTCCCATCCCTGGCAGACCACGAGGTTCGAAAGGACGCTCGGACACTATTCCGAACAGCCGGCGTAGTAGGCCTTGCTTGATTTGATTCTTGGCGCTATGAAATTAACGCAGTATCGCAAGAAGGCTTCACGATTGCAGATCAGCCTGTATACACATAAGCTAGTAGTGGTTGATAAGACGGGTTGAAAGCCGAAGAGCCCGCGAAGGCCGGCGACGGTAGATTAAGCAGCTGAAGAGGGAGCTGGGCAAGGGCAGTGCCAGTCATAGAATGACGAGCGTAGCATACACCTGTACCGTGGTGTGTTATGGAAGTTGAATGAGTTGGTCTTCTTGGTTGCGCAGCCGTCGTCAATGTTGATATCTTAACTACCTCGAACTGCCGGACATCATTAGCATACCTCGCACACTAATCTGAACAACAATTACATGTACGTCACTATTTGATACCGTAGGTGTTTATGTCTCGGACTTGACTTGGCGAAAGGATGACCGAGCCGGCTGAAACATGATCATTATAGGCTAGATGTGACCTTGATTTACTTTGTACCGACTAAAAGAAACCGCAGTAAGGCTATTGCAGATGTTGAAGGAGGGGAGATGATTTTAAGACATGCTTCGCGATGGCGGGGTAGCAAAGTCGTGTCGCAAAAAAGCTTCATATGCTCGTGTACTGAATCAAGGATCATCGCGCGCGATGAGTGGGTCAAGCGTCGGTTCCTAGTGTACCATCTTTTTGTTTCTGTCGGGCTACCCGAAGCTACAATCGGTGCCAGTCTAGCATTGCCAGAAAGAGCTAGTTCTAACTACTTACATGGCATGCCGTGCCTTACGGAGTGTAGGCTGGTTGATGCCAATGCCAAGGAATAATTGAATTTTAATTCGTTGCTTTTGCCGACAGATATTGTGATTGCGTATGTGTCCTCGGCTTCCGATAGAACATACCTAGGAAAAAGCAAAACTGCCTTAGAGACAACATCACACACGAGAAGTAGTTAGTTATAGTGAATACTACATAGTATGCTCTTAGCTGTTGAACGACGCTCGAGCCCTGCAAACAAGCCAACCACGAGGGAAGAACACGGAGCTAAAACTGCAATGCAGTCGAATGCAGCCGCTATGCATCCCAGAATACTACAGTGTTGCGCATCCTGCATACACATACATGTGCTATAGCTCTGGTACTACCTTGGGTGAGTACATGTAGGTAAGCGTCGTGCAGAACACACCCTTCAACTAAATGGCTTACCTTTGATATTCCAGGGACGAAGCCAGGCTGTATTAGTCTCTCGGCTCTTCCTTTTCCTTCATTCCCGATCCGCCATGTTGCTTCATGTTTCACAGCCGAATGTTCACCGGTCTTGAGTTCTCGTCGACTAGTGATGACGACACCCACAAACATTCCCGAGGTTGAAGACTCTGCTGCTCGTAGGCAGGGCATTCCTTGCGTGGTGAATACATAACCACGCTGTTACTAGTAATTTCACCCACCAATGAACAATGCCGAGTTTTAGATTAGACGCTACAGCTTGAGTCAGCAACGCCAAATATCATTAAAATTCGGATAGAAGTAAGTAGTTGGGGCCAAGAGCTCGTTACTAGTTCCCATCTATCCTGACAAGACAAGTGAAGTGCTTCGGTGAAACCCACGACAGGTCCCTCAAAATAACGGCGACTAAAGCAGCCCCATGTCGGGTTATATGTCCAATCATCGGTGTTCTAATCTTCTATAGTCATACTAATGCGTGTACCTGCCTCACTCGGCAGGAATAATTGGATCTCGAGTCATTTGTGAATTCGTTGCAACTAACTCCGCACACGAGTTGCTCCGCATTTCCCATATATCCGACTTGGATTCTTACCGTCTTTAAAGGCTGTATTTCAAGTCCATTGATATCAACATCAGACATACCATGAAGTGTTTTGAACCTTTCTGGTCTGTTGAATAGTTATAAGTACCGATTTGAGCAGTAAAATAGTCTTGTCTACGTATAATAGTTACGCCAGGGTCGCTTGTTATATCACTCCACTGCTGGAGCTCGTGCGCTATATTGATGCTTGTAAGTCGTTCAAGTAGTGTCATACACTACTGTACAATTTCCCGAATTGTCAGACGCATGGCATCAAAGGCCCTGCTGTACACTACCGCAAACCCTCTCCACTAACTCTTAGATTAGCATGACTGGCTAGTCTAGCTTGGCACGCAACATGGCTAGGTCCGTCCACCCAGTGTGCCAGATTTGCCCTGTAGAGCTTTGCTCGTCAGCTGCCCATCTTGTAATCCTTACCTTCTAGCCAGTCTTCTGGAAGCCCCCCATGTGGCCTAGCTCCAGAATCGGCTGCACAACCCGCCGGGTTGCCCTGAATAAGCCAGCCATTCAGATCTCAGGTTTGGATCGATTGGTAATTCGACTCCGCTTCGGAGTCGGAGAGGAGTCTGGGAGGAGCCCTGCGACGTTTGGTAATAAGAGAGGGGCACGACGACCCAAGCGCTGCTGATTAGCAACGTTTCGGGCTCAGAAATATGTACACAATGGTGGAAGGACCCGACGAGACCATCACAAAAGAGTAGAGCTTCCCGAGTCTTCCCCTTCTCGGCTCTCCCCTCCCATTTCTCGTCATTGGGCGCGTGCCATAAACCTACGTATCCCCTCGTTCTCATGTACGTGTTGTGAGGTGCTCCTAGCGAGCTTCTTGACAGTTAATTTGATACTTGGACGGTCGACGCTATTTTTCGACGTGCGGACCGATTCGAACGTCATAGTCCACTGATATTTTGGCCTCACCTGCCGATTTTGCTTGCCATTCCCAATCAGATCATCCTGGATTCGGCATCGCCTAGCCGCACGTCGCCTGTTCGAGACTTGGTATCATCAGGTGTCGTAGCATCCGTCTTTCGGGTCTGTTGCGGAACCCCTTAGCAACCTCACCCAATATATTTGACGACATCTCACGACAAGGACACCTTACCTCATGTTGAACAGGACTTTGAAAGGTCTGCGGTGAAAGCCTACTTTTACTCGTCGACCGCGATTCTTTTACGACCTACCGCCAGGGAATTATGGTTCCGTAGTCATTCGCCGACTAAGGTAGGGTTACTCCCAGGAATCCAGAGCCACGAGGTTGAGTCAGCCAAGACTCCATATACAGACAATCACTGTAGTTTCCTGGCCGATTCTGAGAATCGGACTTGCATATATATCTGAGGTTGTTGATCGAGGTTGGTTATAGTGGGATTCGACTTACAGCAGAAGGAGTGAGACTTACACAGCCAGTAGGAAGATAGTAGGAACGCATACAACAACAGCTCACCTAAACGACAACGACACCCCTCGCCGTCGGCGGATGAGTTGGAAATCATACCCGGGCGAACGTAGGGGTTACAGTATTCTTGGCTACCGATAACGGGCGTGTGTTATCGCTTGAGGAGGTGGGCCACAGCTTTGGAACGTCTCCAGAGGAAGAGTTCGGCTCCAACTGGCATGATATCCCTGCCAAAGCACGCAGACGCCATGACGTCCATTGTAAGTGTTGCGAGAACTCTCCTCCTTTTCGTTCGCATCTTTCCCGTTGTGTGATTATTCTTCTTCCCGCCTGTTCCGTTGCTCATCCCTCATATCCTATTTCCGGGGCCTGTTAGTCGACGTACCCTGCCCACGCAGACTCTTGCTCTCCTGCGCCCATGCTTGCCTATCTTGCTCGTCTATCTCACGGGCGTTGTTCCCTTTGGGGGCTATGATCTGCTTCTCTGCCCTGGGGTTGGTGTTCCGACAATTCGATAGCCCCTATCAAATCGCGATCCGGGTTGCTCTTCGTGCATCCTCACCGCCTCGCTATTGTGCCTCTGCCTGCCTGCCTGCTTTGTGTTACTAGCTGGGTGCTTTCATTTCGCCCCCACTCACGCTTAGCTGCTTGGTTTTATGAGCGAGTGATATTACTTTTTGATAAGCGGCAATCCATTCCATGGGAGAGGTCGATCCCACTATGGTCATCTGTCCATCTCACTGGGAACGGGTCGGTGCGATGCGCACGTTCCGTACAATTGGCTTACCAAAGCTTGGCAATCAGCCTTGGTGCCGCCGAGCTTGGCTCGCTTTCAACACGAAGCTGGGAAGAGACGGAGGACATCACATCACCACTCGCTCAGTAGGCACAGATGAGTTGCCAGCAGCAGCGGTGCCAAGGGACCTCGTCTTGTCGTTTTCCGTTTCTCTAATTTCCGTTTTCCATCTCTTGTCTCAACCCCCCTGAGCGGCAGTGCAAGTGAGTTTTGGAGAAAGTCATGGCACAATTCACCTTTACCGTCATCACGTCACCCCTAGTCGATGACTGCGTTACTATGTACCATGCATTGCCCAAGTACCACCTACAACATCCATGTACGTTACCCAAGACACCCTGTCTCTCTTGTCGACTAGGTACCATGTTGTCCGCTCCAGGCCGCACTGGCTATTTGCCTCTTCTGGGATCATCCCAGCTCTTGAGCTGGAACTTTGATAAGAGCTTATCTTTTTATATCTTCCTGTTGCTGCTGCTGCTGCATTAAGTACTGTCGTACTGCTGCGCTGCGTACCTGCCTCGAAGCCTTGGGTGACTTCTGGCACTTTCGCCCCTCCCCCTTCCCAGCATTCCCGGCAGCCTGGTTGCTTGTTCCGTGCCCAACTCCAAAACACCCCAAATTACACCCCCAGAACCCAACCCCACCGCCCAAATCTCTCGGCCAATGCCCGACGCGCTACCGGTCGTTGTTCTCCCCCATTTAGAGCTCGGCTTCTGCCCCCCGTTCCCCCCCGTCCCCTCCTTTCTCGCTCCTCATTCTGACTAGTTCGTTTTCTTCCACTGCCGCCGTTCTCGGCATCGTCGACGTCACGATGGCCGTCGCCGACAGACCTGCCATACCTGCCATAGTCTCGCTGCTAACCACGGACATCCAGCTGTGCCTGGCCCATTACTGCGACCTCCATGGTCCGACGCCGTTGATGGTGACAGAAGGCTTCCCGGTTCCCTGCGCGCGATGCCGCAACGATAACCTTGACGACAAGGCCCGGCCACGGTCGAGCGCCGCATCAGCCACATCTGTGCCTTCGGCAGGCCCACCAACAGCGGTGACTGATGCCTTACGGAAGATCAGCCCGGGCGTGGCGCGGAGTGCTTCGGCCACTGTGCCCGAGCTGGACGCACAGACACACCGAGCAGCATTGTTAAGAGCCTCGAAACTCGCAGCCAATCCGACGCAACCCGTCACGACCAGTGCCTCGGCAGTCCAGACGCCGCCTCAGAGCCCACGCAAGACAGCCGATGCATTCCCTGAGCCCAGCGCCGTTTCCGCAGCTTCGCGGCGCGACCCGAGTTTTCGACGGACATACGACGAATATGCGGAAAGACGCGCAAACCCGTGCGCCAACTGCGCTCTCACGCTCCCTAAGCGTCAGAATGCCCAGAAAGAAGCCGACGCCAAGTCTGAACTCCACGGCCCTACCATGAGGACTCGTGCTCCCTATGCTCGCGTATACGGTAGCCTAGCTGACACGAGCCCGCCCTGTTCAAATCCGCAATCATCGGACCCATCGGATGCCGAAGAAGAGACGTCGCCCCGAAACCCCGTTACCCGTACCAACTCTCGGCGCCGTCCGACTACATCAACCTCGCAGTCAAGCGTGACGTCCAAGGGTAGTGTACCTCACCACACCCATTATCTCGACTACACATCTACTCACGAACCTACCGTTCCCACCACTTACACGATCGTGCGCGCTTCATGTCTACGCACACTTTCCTTTGAGACCCTCCCACGACGACCTGAGGCCACTCAGTCAACTCCCTCTCTTCTTGGGCCGGCGCCGTGCGTACCCCCACCGCTTCACTCTGCCATGAACGTTGGTCCTGGCTATATCACGGCACCCCCCACCCCTCAATCCGCCTCCAGTGGCGGTCCTATCTTCTTCGGCGACCCCTCGGCTGGCTATACGACAGCCTACATATTTCGTATTCCAGATATGCATGCGCGTGGCCGCAAAAGAGTCTACGCATTCTTGGCGCTTAGTACGCACCGGGAACGCCTGGCCATGAAAGCCTTCAGCTTCATATCTGCCGCATTCCGCGATCTTGCCGCCTGGATCCAGGAACTTGTCGAAGCGGAAGCCGAACGGGAACGTGAACGCGAGGAAGAAGGAAGTGCCGTAGCTGCATTGAATGCTGCTTATAGGAGCGGGGGATTTGGGGGTCGCGGGCCTCACGACAGTGGCATTGGCCTTGGCAGAGTCCACGGCGGTATTGGAAACGCGGACCGCTTTAAGGAGCGAGATCGCAATGGCAGCAGCTTTCTTACAGGAGGCGGTCGAAGCGGCTACATGCAACGAATGGGCGGGTCTATGGGCCCCAGTGGATTCACTCCAAAGGCTCGTGGACTCGCTGAACTTGCCGGCCTGCCTGACTTCTTTATTGAACTCCATACACGTTTTGTGAAGCTGCTCCTTGAGCTCGGTATCGTCCTCGGTTCTTGACAACGGCCTTTTTTCGACACCACATTACACTACACTCACCTTCTTAGCAGTTCCATCACTGGAGCAAGAGGTACACCCTAGGACAACTAAACTTAATGGGTGGCGGCGGAGGATATACCCAATCCTAATAATGGTGATGGATATACCCCAGGAGCAACAGCACATGCGACTTTTAGTACGCTGGTTTTGCTTCTATCACTTATTTGCGCGTGGAGTTTGTTTCCCGTCATATATATGCACCACATTGCGATGTCGGTGATATTTGAATTTTTCTACTATCGTCAAGGTCTTTGCACTTTGTCCCTGGACATCGGCTTGGGTTTTCGATTTCGTCTTTTTTTCCCTCCCGCGGCTGTACTACTTATTTTCTCACTACGCGAAAAGGCGACATATAGACATAATTGTCGCGTGTACTATGAACGATATCACAACAAACTAGAATGGAACACCGGGCACAACAAAACGGGACGAAACGGGATTACACAATGATGGAATAAAACCCATGATCAGTACTGAGGAGTTGGCTGGACCACAGGAGTTGGGGCACACGGAATCGCCGGGTCTCGGCAAGGTTGCGAGGTTTACGGCATCTGCATAGATTTAGCGGTCAGGCGCTTGCATTGATGGCTATCTTTCACAGAACATCGGAGCTGGACTCACTGATGCTCGAGTTTCGAGCGATATTTGCGCCGGCGTTATGAGTGACGATGTTTCGCATGAGCTGTAATGGTTCTGAAGCATGGGTGGCGGAGGAGGGGAAATGGCGCATTTCCTTTCGGAGTACCAATAGGCGGTAGGATGATGCGAGCTGGGGACGTAATGGCATGGTTCATCTGTATTATGATTGTACTAATACGTAGTGAGGCGGCAACGATGTATCCGACGAAGTAATGAGAGATGGGAGTCGTTGGAATACTACTTGGTGAGGTGGAAGACATACACTCTTCGCATGCCGGCCTTATTGAAGTCTGACATGGTAGTGGCAATAGAGCCAGAGCTTCAATGTTAATCTTTATTATCTTCATCTTGCTCATTTATCAATCGTATTAGATCTCGGAGCCTGTGACCTCGTAGCGTGGAAATTCATGATGTATTCGGTTAAGCAGGTTTACTGTACTCTACACAACTAAAGGCCTCGTCTCCAGCGTCTACAGAGTCTCTTCGTAAATCACCATTTCAAGCTATTTAGCTGCTTATGGACACTTATATCAGCCAATCCCAATACGCGAATGAAATACGCTCTATATCTTTTATCTTAGCCTCCATGATAGAAGCCTTGGTGACCCGCCTATGATGAAAAATGACAGAATAGCAGTGACAGCAGATAGGGCGGCAAATACGAGATTCATATTCCCATAACCAACAGAATCTTTCAAGAAACCGGCAACAACAGGCCCAATCGTAAGGCCCGCGCAGAAAAATAGCGAGTTGAAACCATACAGCTGAGCGTACGGACCGTTCTCACCGAAGAATCCCGGATTTGCTTTGTCATACTTCTGTACCACACTGCTTGCCTCGACTACACTTGGGGACCCTATGATTGCCAGCCCAACTCCGTTGAGTGCCAACAGAGCACAATACAAAATGATGTTTTTTGACTTGGGGAGCAATTCATCTGATGGGAGTCGGAGTAGGATTAGCGATGGCACCATCCACCCGAAGCCGATTACAGCAGCAGGTTTTGTCCCGTAACGATCAACAGCCCAGCCGGCAATTGGCCCAAGCAGTAGATATGGCACATCGAGAGCGATGAAGATGAGCCCGGCTTTGAGAGGCGAGAAGCGAAATAGGCTTTGAGCTTCGGTAGGAATAGTGGCGTCATAGACAGCAAGCAATGCTGCTTGTACAAAGGCAAGACAAAGACTCATGAATAAACGCGGATTCTTGAAGCATATCAAGATTGGCAAAGCTCTGACAAGCTTGTTTGGTGTCTCGCGGATCTTGTATGCTTCGTCCTCCTTGGGCAACAAGGCGTCTTCCTCGGATGCTTCATAATTTGCCTCCTCACTATCTTCGTCCAGTCTCGATGCTGAATCCCGCGGATTCCCTTGGTCATTCAGAGCCGCCTCGACATATTTCGCAGCAGTCTTCTTCTCGATAACGAGAAGCCGCATGATAAAGTCCAGTACCAGCATCCCCGCTCCCAATCCAAAAACTCCGGTATACCCAGTCTTCTCATACAGTATCCCGCCTATAACGGGTGCCATCAGCTCCCCAATCGAAATGATAGAGAAAATCTGTATCATTTCTGTTTTAGCTCGACCGATATAGAGAACTGGGAACTAGGAATTCGATAACTTACCGATCCAATGACCTTGCCTAAGCTTCGGGGTCCGACGGTATCAAGTACCATAGCGAGACCAATGGTCCATACGACTGCCGCACTGATACCTTGGAGAACGCGAGCGATAACTAATACGGTGATGTTCCGCCCTAGGGCCAGCATGATAGTCGCGGCGAGCAAAGCTGCGAGGCCGCTGAGAAAAGGCGCTTGTCGAGAATTGGTGCGGTCAGCAATCCATCCCGCTGGGAGGGATGAGACCACCGACGCTCCAGCATACGTCGCCAATAGGCTCGAAACATACGACTGAACCTCGTTCTCGGGAATTGACAGCCTATCCTGTAACATGAATGGCAACACGGGTACTACCAAGCCATAAAGGAACAGGTCGGTGAAGAGACCAACGGCCACAGTGGCAATGATAAACAACGTATTCGAACGCCAGCGAAGCGCCCACGGAGGGCTACCTTTTGCCATTTCCAATATGTATCAACGTCAGAATATAACCTATAAACGACCATGAAAAGCTGATATTGGTGACGGTACAGCAAAAGCTCCCAAGAACGGTTGCTGTAGATTAGATCGATGACCTCATAGATACATACAAAAACGAAAATGTCGTGCAGGCTTATCAAGCCACTTCACTAGCCTCAGCCTATAGTTTGAAATATCTGTTGAATCAAATTCGCCAACTTCCCTTGTTTGAAGCCAAACATGCATTCCCATACCCCTCGTCGATTGTGCTCATAACATCTTCGGCGGCACTGTATCGTACGTCTCCCACTCATCAGGAATCTTCATGACAGCCGAACGGACATAAATGTGCCTACCGCCAGACCAATCCAGGCCTTCGATACATCCGCCCTTGATACTAACAGTCGGGCGCGGCCCGTCCTTCCCCACAATGCGATGGAACAGACGAGATCCACATTCGGTGCAGAAATAGCAGTCCATTGTATCCCCCTTGTCCGTGTCGCGCGTGTACTTCTTTATCTTGGACTCCACCTCGGACGAAAGCGGGAACATGCCGTCGGCCGGGAAGATGGCCGACGTCCCAAATGCGGAGCCCGACTGCTTTCTGCATTCCTTGCAGTGGCAATGCCACACAGCTAGTGGTGCCGCCGTTGGTGTCGTGAATGCGACGTGTCCGCACTGACAGCGAACCGTGAGGGGTTGCGACTTGTCCATTGTTGCGTTGTGCCGATGATCTCGATTTATAAGGTTGTGAAACTGATTGTAGCTTTGATGTGAAGACTTGATATTTACTACTGAAAGGGCTTACGATGCTTTCGTTCTCCGCAATAACTTGAGTAGTGAGTAAGGTGATTTTGCATTAGCCTAATACGAATCCTGGAGGTCATTCCGGGAGCCTCTCCGCCTCGCTTAATAGCATAAACACAGTACACAACAATGATACATCAAAGATTATCATCGCAATAAGGATGGCGGCTCCAGGCAAGCGTCGGCTGTGGGTGGGCATGGTATTTTGAGGCGACTATCTCATTTTATAGTGGATATTAAATGAGATTTAAATGTGGTAGTTTGGATAAGGGAGAGCAATGGCAGTAGAATGAGATTTCGCGTATTAATAAATGCATGTGACACTGGACATCAGAAACAAATCATGCGGGAAATTTTGCTTGCTCTTCGAGACCCAGAAATGAGCATGTATGAGGATCTGGCTTAGTGATGGTCCATTTTGTATGCTAATAGCTAAGAGCTCTTGCAGAGCCAACTAGATGAATTGCAGCGGAGAGTGGTACCGACACAATGTATTGACGAAGAGCTATTGTTACACAGCGCCTGTTAGATAACGTGGTTCATCTCTAACATTGGCGAGGCGTGGGAACCCAAATGAAACAGGTACAAAGATGCATCTGGACAATCTATCATACCTACATAGTAACTACAAGAAGCTGTTCATTACTTAAGTTATACTAGATCTCTCTTTTGCGACTTTTTCTCTTGACAAGCGTTAGTACGTCAGCTTAATGATACTCCTGGCTTAGACCTCCATCCTCTTATAATGTTAGACTCTAAAATCCTGCAACTTCGTGAAACTGATAAGGTAACTGAGAAGCCTTTTCGTGAGGCTGGCTACTAATTAGAGTACAGGTTTTGAAAGCTTCGATAAAGCTGTGTGCCCTGAGAATACTTCTAATCGGAACCTATTTACCGTGAAATGAATCACCATTCGTTAATGTCCTTAGTTATACTACTATTAGCGGCGGCAATAAAAGTTCTTTTTAACTGGTTTAGCAACAGCCAAGTCTCTAATGGGCTCCTACTTAAAATCACTTAGTTACCGTAGATGCCATAAATATCTGGGGATTCTAAGGCCTTAGTGTAGGCGAGCAAGACTTGTGGTTGCTATCTTATGGTTCGTGCTGTTTCAGGGGATGCCGAGCATACCACTCAGCGTTGCTTTGGCTACTACGTGAGTACTAATGGAGGTGAGAGATCCTTAGACCACGAAGTATTGACGAGGTCGATATACTTTACTTTGATACCTTCATCGCACCAGTACTTGAGTTTCGAATCGATACGAAAAGCTTTTCAGTCTTTGAACAACATGGAATTATAGTTGCCCGGCCTGGTGCTCAACAGCAAGGGATAGTCCATGCTTGATTATTATCAAGATCATTAATTAGAAACTATCTGAAAGATCTTTCACTTGGGTATTTGTGTATGTACATATGTGTATATACACAACTACCTTAGGTACTTATAAAGATTCTTTACTTTAGAGGAAGTACTAAGGCACTACATAAGGTAGGAGATCTTAAGTAATAACAGTTGGGTACCTAAGTACCTGAAGCTCGGCTTGCTTGCTGTTAACCTTGGAAGTTACGTTAGCTGGTTTTATGTTAGGTAACTACAACGCGTACCTGCTTTTACATTTCCTACCTAAGTACATAAAGTAGGCAACTACCCACATTACTTTATCTATAAATCCCTTCTCTCTCCCCTTCTCTTTCTCTTACCTTCTCTCTCTCTTACCAACTCTCTCTCTTACCATCTCTTCCTACCCTCCCCCCCCAAGCCTTTCTCTGATTTCTGTCCTCTTTACTCCCGCCGCGATTGATCCCGCCCGCCTCCTACTCGCATCATGCCGAACCTAACTATTACTACGGCGATGCGGGCCATCGATCTTATGATCGAAGAATATGGTGTCTATCTTACAGCTCTTTTCCTCAAGAAGCGTATCTTCAGGATCCAGCATCATTTCGAAAAAGTGGGCATCGATTTCTTCAATAAAGAATACTACTCTCCAGGTTATGTGTACAAAGTTGTCTATGAGCTAGCTCAGGGACTAGGTAAGTATCGCATGCTTGATTCTACCTTCCGATAAGGCTAACGGTTAGTTCCTAATAGAGATTCATGGCATTAGAGACGATCTCAAGATCCCGGATGAGTTTTACGATGAGCAATATTTCGTAAACTGGCCTGCTATGGAGGCTATCGCCGTGGCACCCAATACCAACATAACACCCGGAATGGTATTCAAGGCGGCGGTAACGCCGGAGAAAGAGCGTCCTACAAGGTACGAGGATAGAGTTATCCCCTCACCATCTGCAATCAAATACGATATATCGATTGAGGAGGCTGGGAGGATCCAAAATGATCTTCCCCTTGACGGCAACATCGTCGAAGCGATTTTCTGGTGCCTAGAGAACGATGAAGAGATTTCGCAACTGAAACGTAAGTCTACTCTCATTCAGAACCCTTATGCGTGACGATCTATTAACCATGTCTTTACAGGGAACTCAGTTAACTTGAGTACTGCCTTGTCTTTAAGTCTGGAAGACGTGATTGTCGACTCACAACCACCAGTCGACGAACATGAATGCAATAGTAATTGCGAAGAATGGATCTGTAGTCCAGGTATGTGTTGCGTCATTCATTCTACTCTGACTCTGCCCTATCAATTTCCTAATTGAAGCTCTGCAGGTACCCGTCTTGATGTAAATAACGGCGCCACCTGGGCCCTCCTCGACGCCAATGAAGAGAAAAGTCATATTTCCACCAACCCCAAGAGGAACTTGCGAGGTGATCTTAATTGCTTAGGATCAAAAGTTGAGATGACTTTGGTCAAACTAAATGAAATGGTAAATGATCTACAGGACGTGAGGGAACAAATCAAATTCCTGGAGGAAATAGAGAACAATGGGATCGACGATTAGCACGATTTCGACGTCTACAGCACCCACTCTCCTGCTATCACATATGCGGGATCTGGATCCCAAACCACCTCTGCGATGTTACTTTCACTCAAACATGTTGATTCTCGACGTCTTGTTGCGCCTTTCTGCAACCTCCCCCATCCCCCCATTGTCATGGACCGTGTGCTTGCAGGAGATAGAGATATTTCGAAGGACTCTAGAACACCTTCGTGGGCTACTATATACAGGGGTCTTTTTGCGGAAGCATCTGGTGCATTGTTCATCTACCTATCCTTCTTGTCCATATGTCTGTATCCCTTGTGACACATTTGCTTTAGGCAGTACAAACAAATGAATAAAGTCAACCCTGCGCCATTTTTCTTACATTTCAAATCCATGATTAAACCTATTATGATTTCCTATAAGTACTAGAATAGACCCGTGTCTTAGCAGAATCCCAATGCATAGCTATCTAATGTAGATGAAATGCTATGTCTCCTGCCCCTGAAGTAAAGGGTCTTGGACGTAGCAGGGTGACGACGATCACCAAGAATTGAGAATTAGACCGATTCTTGAGAGGCATTCACGGGAACAACTGCCCACGTGGTACACGCACCGGAAGATTTGTATCAATGGGAGAGACAATGCTATTGAGACTGCGCACTTAAGCTATCCTGCCCTTGTGATCAACCATTTTTGCGAATCAGCCCCCAACCAGTCATTTTGCGCTAGAAGAGCACCATTGTTGGTCAAACGACTTCCATCCAGCGCCTTCTGGCTTTGTTTGTTCCAAATTTTGTAGCTGCCATCGGTCTGTTGGTCGATCCACCATCTTTGATTGGTCGCTCTCGAAGAGCGCCACTGTATCATATTCTCTCCATTCTGTGTAGACCCATTAGGGTCATCGATGACTAACCACGTGCGAAGACTCGTCAGCGTCCAGGAGAAGTCCGGACTTTGGCTGACAAGCCACTTCTGAGCTAATGAAGGGTTCGATCCCCATTGAATGACATTCGACCCAGAAGTGAGGCTACTGCCGCTATCGATTCGCAGCCCTGTGGCCTTGTTGGTGATGTACATGATCCCGCTGACATTGGTTGGCTTCACCGCCGGCGTGTATTGCAACCACGCAACGGCACTAGCAAACGTGTTCGTTTTCAGGTCGGTATTGGGGGTCTGCTGGTCCCAAGCATTCCACGTAATTCCTTTGTCCGTTCGTCGATTAGCCAAAATCGAATTTGCGTTCTGGTTCATCCAATCGAAGTACGTGTCCCAGAGACCAGCGGCAGACACGAAATTGCCGACCCCACGAGCCATCTCATCGGCCCATGTATTCAAATTGATATCGCTATTGCTAAATATCCCATTCTTAGTAAGACTGCTGTTTCCGAATTCAAGGGCTAGCAAAGCGTCGTTGCGATACATGGCGTTGAACGTGGTCTTCCATAGAAGCGTAGCAAAGTCGATAAATGTGCCCTGGTTGTATGCAGCCGTGCCGGTTATCGCCTTGCCGTTCCAGTCAATCCCGGTGATTAACGCTCCAGTCTGCGTGTTGAAGAGGTTCTTGCGAACCCACGCGTAGATCTTCTCGGCGCTCTGTAGATAGGTCTGGTTTCCGGTGCTCTGGTAGAGGAGACAGGCAACCTTTCCGAGACTGTCATTAGACAAAGCCTCCTTGGCTGGCGTACGTCCATCCCCCTGGGCATCGGCAGGCTGCTGTTCCCAGATACCGCCTCCGATGTAAGTTTCATCCCAGCCACGGCCAAAAGCATAGTTGAAACCATACTCGGCCTGAGTCAAGAAGTTTTGGGTTCCGGTTATTTGATATCCCCGTGCGAGGGCCAGTGTAAACCAGCCGATATCATCATTCCATCCGTCCCAGCTCCACTGTGACAGTTGGAGTCAGTAATCACTTGTCTCGGTAGTTGGACGACTGGAAAGGCCATCGTCCAAGATATTTAGGAAGCACATACTGGCGGTGGCGTTGCGGCAAGCCACGAATTCAAGAGGTTGTTGACGAGAGTCATCCTTGCAGCATCACCCGTTCGGTCGAAGGCATCCTCCGCAACAAGTATGTCTAAGGATGCAGACCAGGTCGTGTCAGGTGACGGGTCGTCGACAGTTCTCCGATACTGAGATCCGGAGAGGAATGCACTATTCCAATCATTGAACATAGCATCGGCATCGTTGTTTGAAATGGCTGTCACGCCGTTGAGGGCGACGAGAACAAGACCCAAAGGCGTTCCTGATCGCATGATGTCAGATAGGCCCCAAGCCAATGGGATCGCAATCGGAAGCCCTGGAGAGAACGGTAGTAAGGGTTCGGTCCCAATTCTGTTGACATCCGGTCGTCAATCAGTGAGACGAGAGACCTTTATCCTTATATACCTATACAGCAGGTGCCGTCGCCAAATAACACCCCTCGCCATCTTCCTGCGAGGTGCTTCCACATTACTCGGATTAGCATAAGCCCGAAGAGACTGGAGATTGGATAGCTTTACGATGCAGACGATAGAACAATTCCGTATGAAATATCCAGGATTCGCATTGCTGTACGAGAGAGACATTCACATGACACGTGATTGTTGCATGACATCCCTAGCGCTCATTTAGGTGAGCCAAAACCTCATTCGGTAGGTGGTTACAACGGTCGGTCCGATTGACACTCACATTGAAAACAGCTTGGAGATGTCAACCGGGTCGCCGTGCGGCACAGAATCTGAGCCGCAGCAATGGAGGGCCGTCGTATAATCCGTTGCTGACAGCGTCCATGAGCGACAGCTGAAATCAGGGCGACGCAACTCGCAGACGAGGGACTCCATCTCGTAGCTGTCTTCCAGGTGACGACGCAACCGGTCGACGACGATGCAACGGTGGCTGGGTTCCTTCTACCGCTATCTCGTCAACAGCCACGACACGGCCGACACCAACCGGCTTGTAGCAGAAGCACTAGAGCCGGAGTCGGGAAAGGTAGGTACTTAACAATGGACAGGAAATACAAGCCTCTCCGCTATAGTTAGTGCAGCTAATAGCTACAGTTTACCACCGTCATTTTTACCAACTTTCTGTATTGTTGTCCAGGCCTCGTAATGATAAATATACTTATTAGACCATGTCGAAGCTTTTGTTGATTGGAGTTTTAATCTCGCATAAACGGTCGCCATGATACCATACAAACTGACATACTTGATAGTATCTTACTTACCTAGCTGTACATTGATGAGGGGCGGAGCCAACAGACACCTTGCATGCTAACCCCGGCTTTCTACTCTTCGTCTTACACAATCTCCGAGCTCACTCGGGATGTTCTGGCATAACGAAGAAGAGGAGAAAATATTACTTTTGTGATATAATTCCAACGGTACGTCATCTCAATCGGGACTCACATCATTGACTACCTACTGTCGCTTATGGAATATCATACTCCAAGAAAGCACTGAGCCCCTTCATCTTAGAACTTGGAAAGGATGCCCCAAACCTGGCTTGTGACTGGCTGTTCCAGCGGCTTTGGCGAGCTCTTTGTGCGCCAGCTCCGTGCATTAGGAGACAATGTCATTGCCACGGGCCGCAACGTCGATACCAAGCTCGCCCATCTGAAGTCTACAGGCGCCACGATTATGGACCTTGATGTTTCATCTCCGGCCTCTGAGATCGAGGCCAAAATCGCTGAAGCCTGGGATCTGTATCCAGGTGGCATCGATGTCGTCGTTAATAATGCCGGTTATATCCTCAGCGGCGCTGTTGAAGAGTTATTGTAAGTGTATTGAACATATTTGTGTTCTACGTACCGCATCATATTTGATAAGTACATCCCAACACTCACAAAGATATAATCAACCTTAGGCCCCAAGAACTTGAAGATATCATGAAGACGAACTTCCATGGCCCTATGAATATCACCCGGTCTTTGCTACCACGTCTCCGGGCGAAGGGTAGGGGCACACTCTTGTACATCAGTTCTCAAGCAGGTTGGCATGCCGATCCCGGAGCGTCCGGATATTGCGCGAGCAAGTTCGCTCTCGAAGGTATGCTTATATACACCTCAACCCGTCAATGCCTTTACTTAGTACCCGCCTTTTATCCCTATAATTTGTCAATATGTGTATGAGATCGCAGATGCTAAGATCTATTATCCAGGCGCGGTTGAATGCCTCTCTCACGAACTGGCTATATTTGCGCCGGGCATCAAAGTGCTCATCGTGGAGCCTGGTTACTTTCGAACCCGCGCCTTTGGGAATATTAACCACGTGCCACCCCGTGTGCCCGATTATGCCCCTTTCAACGCGGCTGTGCGAGATGTCGAAGCCAGCATCGTGGGCAACGAGCCTGGGGACGCTACAAAGGCCGTTAGTATCATGATCGACTTGGTCAAAGGGACTGGCGTGGCTGCTGGTAAAGAAATACCGCTTCGCGTACCTCTGGGGACTGACGGTTGGGGTAGGATCAGGGCCAAGTGCGAGAATATGATAAAGATCTGCGATGAATGGGAACAGGTGGCGAAGAGCACAGATATCGTTCAGGAATGATTATGATGTTAGCGGACATTTCAGGTAGCTCACTTTTCATAAGTGCCTGGTAACTCTCATATCTATGTTGACACGCGATTTAAGCCCGATTCTGAAATTTCAACTTGGAGTTGATTGTGTTGGCATCTATAAGTAACATATAAAGATAGAAAGATAGAAGAAGCTTCATTCCAAGCTATGACCAAATCACTTTAAAGCAGTCCCCTCCTATACATCGTCATTCCTAATTCCACAGCCATCTAGAAGCTCACGAATTACTGCCTGAACAACGTCAGCCACGAACCCCTTCTCGTAGAAGCTTGTATTGAAGCTTGCTCCGAGCCTGAGTGAACCGTCCCAACTCCAGATGTGAAATTGCACGTTCCTAGTCAACATCTCTGTGCCAACCCAAAAGTCAAGTACCTGTACGCCACCCCGGTCGCAGTTCTCATCCCCATACTCCTTTTTAATAGAGGACTCCATCCTGCCAAGACTGCTGAGGTCCGGCGTCTGGACAGGGGGTAAGCCCTCTGGGACCGGGGTGTTGAATAACGCTGTCGTCCGTTGCACGTATGGTTCTGCTAGATCTAGCAGTCCTATCATCTTTTCTTCAAGGTCACCGATCCTCGTCTCTGTTGTTAGTAGTGGCGACCAGAATCGCGAAAGGTCGCGAGCGTAGACGATGGCGAGATCTTGGGCTATATCTTCAAAGCTCTTGGTGAATACATTGTCCACGCAAATAGGTAAACCGGAGAAATACAATCCGACGACCTTGGAGATGGCCTTTGTCTCTAGTGTGGCCGTGTCATCCAGCGCACGGCGCAAATCAACGGGGACGAAAGCCGCATAAGACTTAGAAAGAGGGTGTTGAGGAAACCGCGCCGTGACACGCACAATGGCTGCGTGCACGGCGCTCGTTACTTTGATGCCTATCCGGCGGCAGGCGGTTGCGACTCGGGTGGTCTTGTCAGCGTCCAGGCGAGCCATGACGCGAGCACTAGGACCAGGAACAGGTTCAGCAGTAGAGGAAGTTCGAGTGGGCAGGCCGATGCTGGGTACGCCGCGTAAGAAGATACCGACCAGCTCATCAGCACCCGCTGCTAGGATTGGATCATCTTCTCCCGATCGTGAATACGTGGATTGCGCCTTCGCGAGATCCTCGAGGCTTGGGGGCACTGGTGAAGGGTTCGATAAAAGTTCGGTCTGAAATGAATCTCTCTCTGGCGTGTCCGGCCTGATCATTACCACTTTCGCTAGAGCGGTCATGAATTCGTGCCCCAATAAGGCCATTCCAACGCCGTCAATACGCCAGTGCGATGAGCGGATGACGAGTTCGCATGACGCCGGAATCCAATAGCAGGTCGCGGTAGGAGTAGAATACAGACTAGAAAACAGTTGACCAGCGTCGGCGTGCTCACGACAAACGATAAAGGTGTTGTCAGTCCATTCCCTGACATTAAGCGGCCCAGCGGATAACGACGCTCGGTCAGAGCTACTCTCTGGCTCCTGAAGGGTCGCGCCCAAAGTTGGGTGACGCAAGCGCAGAGTTTCCCATGCATATTGGAGATGTGGGATTGGGTCAGTGACAGAGGGCGGAAATTTGAGACGCAACGCAAAATGGATGGTCCAGTGCTCGCGGTTCAGAGGCTTTCCACTATCCGAAAGCGATTTGAAAAATGCTTCCAGGTTGCCCAGCGGGCGGCTGAAGCCCTTGATTGGGGCAGCAGTCAAATCAATACCTGACATCCCGATAGCTATTATCCTAGGTTAGCATGCAATCTGCTTGCTATAGACGGTCCAGGTAGTTATTTGTATCATCAGGGCACATTGCGCTTTTTCTCAACCAACAGCTGCATGTCGACCCATGTTACTCTCTGTAGGAATCGCTATAATAGATTCATAGCAGGATCATGTAACTATTAGACTAAATATAGTACTTAGAATAATGTAGTGATGCAAATTGCCATACCCAGGGCATGTGCACACGGTTGTTAGTCCCAAGGCTCTTCTTATATAATGCGAACTCCTTGACTTGCCGTTCAATTTTCCGTCTTCTGTTTCAACAATACTGGTCGAGAGGGGTATTAAACTAATAGCGAAGTACGTTCTATATGCCAAGAATACCTGGCCGATAGTGTAGTTACCAGTCGATACTCCACTGGACAAAAATTGAATACGCCCTAAGGCCTCGGGACTTAGACTTAGACTTAGGCAGCCTGCTGGCCTTCCTCGCGACCTCGCGACTCTCTTCATCATCAATCGCATCGGGTCTTCCGTTGCTTACGAGGATATCCACGAAGAGCGCTATGCAAAGAAGATCAGCTAAAAAGTCTAGGCATGGCTGCAAAGAATGCAAACGGCGTCACGTGAAATGCGACGAGAGCAGGCCGTCCTGTGCGAACTGTAAAGTTCGTCATTTACCATGTTCATTTCTCTCTAGTCTTCCCATCCCGCCACCACCAAGGCCCACTGCCGCCACGGCCGCACCATCTCCTAATCCGATAACTGCATCAGTTATATCACCGCCGGGTTCTATTCATGATGTGGCCACCCCTTTTTCTCTTGCTGAGCCAACTTTTACGATTAACTCTCTCATCTCGACGGATCAAACGTTCAAGTTATATCACTTAGAACTCCTGCATAACTTTAGAACTGATGTGCTGGGAAACAATATACAAGATCCTGCGGCAGTCGATGGTTATATGGCTATGGCCGTTGGGGAAGCGGCTCGCGACGCGCCTTACCTGATGGACCAGCTTCTCGCTATATCAGCCGCCAATATGAGCACCAAGCGACCACATCAGCGGCGCTTTTACCAGGATGAAGCGACACATTTACAGACACGTGGGCTCGCCCTATTCAATGCGGCCCAGGCGGCAGCCGACAACACATTGGCCGGCTTTATTTTTTCCACGCTTCTCTCACAGCAAGTTCTTTTTGACGCATTGTCAACACGCACCGACTTCCCAACATTTCTAGACAAGTTGGTAACATCGTTCCATATCTGCGGCGGTGTGCGAATTATGACTGGAAAATCGTGGCCGTATATCATGGCACAATATCGAAATCAAACTGGTATTAGTCTCCCTGCCGAATTCATAGTCGGTAAAGGTCCCGAGACCATTCTTACTATGAAGCTATCTCGGCTAGAGACGTTCCTTGCAAATGGAAACCTTAGTTCATCGGTGTTGAACCCTTGCAACACTGCTTTGCGTTTGTTGCGAGATATATCATATGCGCCTCCAGATCGCCCGAGATTTTCGGCAGTGAGGACCACTCGTGTGCTTCAGTGGGCAGTCCAAGTCCCACCCGATTTCATCGTCCTTCTAGAGCAGCGACAACCTGAGTCTCTCATCTTAATTGCATATTACGCGTTGCTAATACATGATACAAGGGATTACTGGGCATATAGCGATGCTGGCGCCTTCATTATCCGTTCCGTTACGAAGTTTCTGGGAAGGTATTGGGCTGAGTGGCTCGCATGGCCAAATGAGGTATTAGATTCAATAGACCGCGCTAAGTGTGCAGGGTCATCCCCGCCAATAGATATAGGTATGCAGTGTAGAATAGATGAGCTACCGTAAGACGGCACCTTGCGACGGTGAACACATACTAGAATTGCACGTAATTGTACAAGGGAAAAGGAGAGAGGAAGAATGTGACGTCCCACGCTTTTTAACCAGACGCCTCCTTATACTCGAAGCTGAATAAACTGCTAATATGTCCTATGAAGTATAAAATTCATGAATAGGGGATAAGCAGTCCCCTGTGATAGTGTCCCGATGCGATATAGATTCTCAGAAGTGATGAATAAACCCTCCATCCTATTAGCAAAACAAACAGAATCAATTCACATCATACATGAGTTCTTGTAAGAGTTGACGGATTGTGCTGTCGGTCTCCCGAGTTAAATTGAGACCATAAAATTCGGGAGTCCTAGTTTCCACCGCGTCTTTACAGATCAGCAGCGCTTCAGCGAGGCTCGGCTGATCCGCCGGTTCCTTAGCAAGACACCGAGCTATGAGGGTTCGCAGGTCGTCGTCTAACTCGGGGTATGGGTCTTCGCCATTCTGAGGCAGAATATCCGACGCCATCGTTTTTATGCCACGGTGATCCTCATTTCGAAATACAATAGTACTATACCTACCAATAATTAGGTAATATATCATTTTGCCGATATCAAGCAGATTTCGTGGATTGCCCTCATCTCCGTTATTTGTGCGCGCCAACCCAAAATCTATCAGCTTCACAGGTGGTATGAAGGCGTGCTCTGGGAAATCTCCTGCTGAGCCTAGGAGGACTGCAGTATGCCGTGTCAGCTCAAGAATAAATAGAAAGTCGGATAACAAACCCACTGTTATTGCCATGCATGTCAGTATGCGATATGCCCAAGTCTGGTAGAATTTCTGGTATCTCCTCGAGTTTGGGCTTAGTACCGAATGGCTGTTCTGGGGGAGCTCTCATAGCGACACATGCTCTTACCACTTTCATCTAGAGTTAGCAGCGAAACATAGACTTAACACCCTTCATCTTACAGCACAAGAAGAAACTCCATAAAACTCTGTTCGGTAAGTTTTTCCCTCGTAGTAGAAGCCTGTTCATCAGACGGTGAACGGTCCCATTCTCGAGGTATTCGATGACCAGCGTAGGCCCAGAAAGACCGGCTAACATATTCCTTTTTCTACCCGCTATTTTATAGATCAATCGCTCGAAGAATCCGGGTTGCCGTATATCCATGTCGTCGTATTTAGCGGCAATTACCGATGCGATATGAGCCGAGCCGTTGAGTCTCTAAATCCAAGCCACCAAGTCAGCAAGATGTCTTCAGATGTATTTAATCACTCCGGTCCCTCAGTTAACACCATTTCTCTGCTCCAGAATCGTCCGCATCCTGTCTTAGACCCCCTTTCTAACATTGATGCAGTAGAGCTGTCACCACATACCGACATCGTTATGATCTCGTATTCCAGTTCGCCCTCAGCATCCTCCCCTATTGCCCTCTTAACGACGAGTCTTCGCGGAGGCTTGCGGGAACGCTTTTCGATGACACTACATGCTACTCCAAATGCTCCGCTACCGATGGCTCGTTCAAATTCGAAGGATGCCAGTTTGTTGAAATGTTCGCGTATCGTACGGCTGGCTTCCTCGGTATTTTCGCGTCGGATTCGTGATGACGAGAATATATTACTCAGCTCCGAAGAGCTCTCCGAAGAGCTGGGTAGAATCTCTCGGGGGCGAGGCGCGCCGACAATTAGATGCGCCATGATGATAGAGTACGGTCGAGAGTTGATTTAATTTTAGCGCAACTTCGCGCGAAACGAGCTTCGGACAAGTTTTTATCTTAGAAGCGGTTTCCTAGCCATCCTGCCAGTACGGACATGGAGAGAGTGAGCTTCTACAAGCGGATAACAAATGGCCCTTTCCGGATTGGTAGTTTCAACAAAGATGGGTTCCGAAGATTGAGACATTCGATGTTCCCACACACGTCTTTGTCTAACTCATTCTATAGCCTAAAGCTCGATACTGAAAGACTATCTTTCTGACACCTATTAAGGCGTGAATAGATAAACATGTAGATGTTTCAACGTTGCTAGAGATGCAACTACTTGTTGACCTGATATAAAGGCGCCATCCTAGAGATAATTCGGTCTTGCTACGCACGATGCTACTTTTTCCAGGATTCCAACTCGCTCGACAGCAAGGTAGTCACCTCTCCCCGATAATCTCTCTTTTCCTCATCTGTGAGGAACCCCATCTGTGCAGGCGGAATTGGCGTGTCTGGGATAGGAAGAGGCTGTGGACTATTCCTCGGGAAGAGAGAGCCCGACGTATCACCGCCTTCTGCACTGGCTCTCTGGCCTGTTTTCAACAGTGCCAGAAAGGCAAAATGACCCCCGACAACCGGCCGCGCCTTGAATGCAGCGTTCTCGACATAATCTCCGCGGCCAGTGCATTCGTACAAGTCCGTGAATGGCCCTCTAGTGACCGTCTCGTTAAGCCAGTAGGCAATTGAGTTGATAAACAACCTTCGAGTGTTTGCGTGACAAGTAGCAGCTGTCCATATTTGCCAGTCGGTCTTCGTATAGTGGTGACGGTTATCGAGGGGAACACCGAACATTTGCGACACCGACGGATACCAGTCTGACTGCATGGTGTACACAGACTGATTGACAAAGCCCATGTTTAGTAACTTGTCAAAATACTGAGTATATAAGATCAGCAATGCCAGCTTGAATTCATTTATAAAGGCTTCGCACAATATTGTAAAGCACTACAATGCTTAGAGTCAGTTAAAGTCATTCCGAGCAATGTATGAAAGTGTCTTGAAGAACTTACGGCCCCAGCTAGAACGCCATTGGTATGCCAATGTCGTGTGCTTGTGACTTGGCTCAATAGCGAAGTATTCCCATTGATCGTAATATGATTTGGCTATGTTAGCGTACTCTGTGGCATCCACGGTATTTTTCGCTACTTTAGCAATATAGGACATAGCCTGTAGGCCAACTATTCCTTTGATTGCAAGATTAGTCTGGTTCAGTAGTGTGCCGGCAAAGTCGTCAGTGCTAAGCTGGGCCTCTGGGACTAGGGAAAAGTCAATCAGATAGCGAGTGAACTGTCTAAGGAGGTCGTAATGACTTGTTAACCAGCTAGCATCACCTGTGAACTTGTAGTAAGCATAACTCATGATGATGAAATTTGCGCTTTCTTCGACTGGCATATATTCATCGGCACCGTCAACATGTCCAGTCGCGTTTGGAAAACGAGCTCCGATGTCGTGAATGCAATACCCATTGGGATAGAACCGTCCTTCCTGGTATTCGTACAATGGCTGCAAGGCATATCGAAGTAGGTTAGGATTAGCGTACAAGAAAAAAGGCGATGCCGGGTATAAAACATCGACGGTATTTACATTTCCATTGCTGGAAATTTCTCTGCAGCACTCGGAATTAGTTATCGTCAATTTAGCGCGTGTTTAATGAGGTTTTCAGAAGCTTCTTGACGCTGTCTTGATCCAAAAAGGAAACACTGTGCTCTTAACGTTGCCAAACAAGAAGATTCCGTTCTTACTTCTGAAAAATTAGAGGGTCTTCACTAGTTGCGTTAGGATCTTGAGCGAAGACGTAGGCGCCCATGATTTGACGAGCTGATAGTGCAACAATGGAGTAATATGATCGAGCTTCTGATACGTAAGGGACAGAGACACCGGTCCAGTTAGAGGGCTCAAGGAATCCATAGCCATTGGTACTATCGAAGACAAACTGTTGGCCGTATTGATTAGTTCCATTAGTAGGCGCAAGCTGCACATCCCGTGCGGCGCGGCCAAAGATCAGCTCTTCCGCGTCCTCGTAGAAGTGTGTTACGTCAACTTGAAGCTGCTTCTCGAACTCGTCTCCAATCATTCGTACAATTTCGTAGTCTTCCCAATGAAAGCGTATCATTGCGTGTATGTCCCCATAGCACTTAGACCACCAAGGGTCCAGCTTCGTTAAGCCGTTATTTGTGATAAACTGTATGATGGGATTTTGGGCAGATCCAATAGTATATCTAACTACTTGTTCATCGACGACACCGAAATCATGGGCAAAGGCGAAAACAGGCGTATGGTCCCCGAAGTCCGTGGTAAAAGATGAGACGTTGTTGTTAAGAGTGCGGTTCTGGAAGAATGCCAAACGAACAGCCGTTGCTTCGCCGCACTCGAAGGAAAACGATTTCGCACCCGAAGGACTCGTAGTGTGGGCGAGATCTCCCCATTGTGGGTACTCGGATTCTTCGCCGAAGACTAATTGATTTCGTCGATGCAGTAGCCAGGTGAAGAGGTCTTCAGGAATAGAATTGCTCGTTGCATTGATCGTTGCACTATTTTTCTTAAGATCCCAAGAAATCCTATTGCGATCGCTCACACCCAGCCACTTTGAACTTACATCCGAGTAAAATCGAATGTGGTGAGGCTGGCCGTCCTACAAAACTTCCGTTTAGTTGCTGTTCTGGTCTCATGGACGTCTGATAAAGGAATCAAGTATTGCTCGTGTAGGAACAAAGAATGGATCACATGTGATGACATCGACCTTAAATTAAATAAAAAGGGAGACTTACATTGGAGCGAACACTCGTCGTTAAATAACTGAGCGGGATAGAAGATCGACATACATCCTTTGGAGTCACTGGCGATAAAAAGCTCGCTTCAATTATTACAGGTCCTGCTTTAAAGGTAAAATTGGAAGACTGGGAATCGAATTTGACTGTCAAGGGCACAGCTGAAGCGTATTGAGCTTCCTTTGGGAGCTCCCCGTTAGTACTACCAAGATACTCATACGCTGTGTCGTCCACCACTACCACCCCTTCCCATCCAACAGGGTCAGTTGTCCAGAAACTGGGGGTTTGGCTATTGAGTGTTCCGCCGATCGCTGTATTCGCCGCCCATACATTATTATATGGATTCCTGACGGCTAACGGAATAGCCGGAGGCCTCAATGGCGAATAGGACGCATCCTGGGCTGCTATGCCTCGTAAGATCGACACGAAAACTGCTGCAATGGCGCAGCGAACCGATCTAGATGCAAGTGCGCACATCTTTTCCGGGCTATTGGTATGGTAGGAAAGGTCCTCTGAACTGCCTACCTAGGTGGTAAGTCTAGCTTTAAGGACCTTCACCAAATTTTAGCTTGGGAGCAGCACCGGATATAGCGGTTAAATAAGACGGCGTGAGGACTGTCAGTAGGGAATGCTGCTATAGCTTGCCGTTCTCATGAATTCACCTCAATAACTCATATGGCTGTTGTAGATATATAATGAATCAGCTCTCATGCCAGCGGATTGATGGACTGGCCTGCAGCTATTTCCGATCCGGCAAGTAGCTGTAGTATTCTTCTGGGGTAACCACAAGGAAGAAAGGTCTACAGGTTTTTGACGTCGGGCACAGGTGGCACATGTCTCTTCTGACACCTTGTTTGCGGAGTGAATGTGCATCTGAGTACCAAAAGTCACGTAAATTAGAGGGCGATAAACATGCAGGCGAGTACGCGTCCATTCCGAGACCCAGATGGCATAATCGTGCTAAATTGCCGTATGATCATGCTGTACCTATTCAGCATATAATAAATCGCGTTATATATGCGCATGAATTAATAACGGCCGGCTGATGCGATAGCACGAGATCGGTCAGCACGAGATAAGCTGCGTCGGATGTCGCATCGAGTATGAAAACGAGCCAAACTATCTCGTCGATTGAATCCATCGCCCACCTGGGTAAGGTCGCGTGGTTTCTCGTGAATTGATATCCACCGGCGATTGATACATCATCAATTTCGGTGAAACCTCGTCAGACAACGTGGGAGGTGGTCAAGGGTTCCTGTCTTGTACAAACGACGCGTAGAGACTCGATTGTCCTCTCATGACAACAACGGGCACCAATTGAAATACGTCCTGGACTCGACACAACCACCGATATCTGCTCCGTGTCGCAAAATCTCGCCAGAGCCGAAGACGACCGACGTCTTTCACGGAGACTGCTGTCCCAACTTATACTTGGAGAGAAATTCTTCATAATCTAACGATCCAAGACCAAAGCCACGGAGAAACCGTTCTCGCTCATTCCCAATACATCTCTAGGTGCAGTTATTCGGTAGACATCTCTGCTTGCTCCGTTTTGCAAATTGTCTACTGCTTAAAGAAGAAGTAATCGCTTCACTTTTGCATGTTCATCGTAACTCCAGCCCCGCTAAAGAGATGATAGCTGGGATGTTATGTTACTGAATAGGTGTTCTTGGTTGGTCACATGTAGCACGTGTACGATGCAAACTTCTTGGAGGCGGTGTTGGCGGGGGTAAAGTCGATTTCACCGTCCCAACAATCGAATAGGTTGAGCAAAAAGGCGAAACCAGAATTGGGTTCGGTAGCCATGATAGATCTCTATTCACGGAAAGCTTGGCAGAAAGCTCGCATCTGGTCTATTAGATACGTTATAAATGAGGTTGGGGTTTTACTTTTATGTGTCTTCCGAGACTGAGCGAGTATGGTACCTCGATCCGGCAGCTCCAATTGTATGACCACGGTCTGGAGCATGAGTAAATGCTCAATACAATGCCAAACATGTATCAGAGACACTGCTAATGACTGAATAATAATATGCTGGATAAACAGAGCGCGTTGATACGACCTGCGTGATCGTGTTAAATTTCCACATTCATCTACGTAGGAAGCTTAGGACGCTTGACGTCAAGACCTGGATATACCATCTGACAAGGATTCTGAAGACGCGGCTAAGATGCACAGGGGTCGTAGGAGGTGCATAATCAACCCCGGCTCCCGCAGCTTATCAGAGATCTCCGGGCCATTTGCTCCCGTGTACAAATCAGAGTTGATTGAGGGACGCAGGTCACGTAGGAAGTTTATACTAAAATAGTCCCGGCAGTCGGTCGAACTTCCCGCTCCCCAACTTTGATTGATATCATCAAACTTCTGTTCTTTGGTTCATCTTTGTTGCTGTTGATAGCAGACAGCAATTGAAATATGTAGGACCAAGACAGCACTTCTTCAAGCCCCCTAACAGCGCATGGTACACCCTGGGAAACATTCAGTGCGCTTTACATAACGCATGTACAAAACAAATCGAAATAAATTCGTCTCATTGCTAACAGAAGCCAATATCGATATTGAACTGTAATTAATATGGGCCACTTGCCGATTAGATGCTTTCGCTGATAATCCTCGGTGTATTGTAGTTCGGCCTCGGTGTTAACGCTTTGCTTTCTCGGGTTTAAGCTCCAGAGCGAATAAGACTTCAACCCGATATTCAAGTCTAATTCAAAGTCCTTGACCCTCCTAGTGCATTATTCTCGTGAAAGCCGTCTTCTTTATATGTATAGTTGTCACCGAATTTATCATGACCGAGCACCTTAAGTCCGTACCTCACAAACGCCAACGTCGTCGCCCTGCTAAGAGCTGCGAACCATGCCGTTCTCGTGAGTGTCTCCCCCTGTGCCGCTGCTACACAGGGTGTCGGAACTGAAATATACCATTCAATCGGTACTTCAGTTATTTCATATTCCCGATCTGTGCCTAATAAGGCTTGATAGGCAAGATAAAATGCGATCGGGGTTTACCATGCAGGCCGTGCATGAGATCACGGGCATCTCTGCTATGCACTTATAAGCCCGATCATATGCCTGTCTCACCCGGATCTCAGCCCGATGTCGTAGAAGAAGCCGGAGTACTTTCCAGTCCACCGAGGACATTCCGGGGCGGGGACGCACCCGGTTCAACTGAGCCCCTTTGTATTATACCCGAGACCCACGACCCAACAACATCAAGCGTGTCACAGCGAGTTAGTGCCCTGGAGCGGCTATTCCAAAACTCGGGAGGCGATCCCCGGCAGACATGTTCCTTAAAAGATCTAGAAGCAAGGTTATCTAGAATCGAGCAGCGCATTGGTACTTCGTTATCTGAGCCATTGCCGTCTGATAAGTCTGAACTTCGGATCAAACTACCACGTCCACATCTTCGTCCTGAACACGAGAAGACCAGGTTATTTGGAAAAACGCACTGGGTTCATTCGCTTGACCAGGTATGTCAGCTATGAAGAAAAGGAAGTTCGGACACGTAGTTAACCGAGATCAAAGTTCAATATTCTCTCTCAAATGCAGTCGAAGCCCTACTCCGTCGTTGATGGGGTGCAGCTCGAGGCTAATGGGGCTAGTAAGGGATTCTCGGAACTATTTTCTTCTTGTTTTGGCCGCTTTTAAAGTATAGGACTTCTTTTTGGTGTCGATATGGCTATAAAACATGTTCCAAATGGCGATAACTGACTATTAGTGCTGCAGTGCTCGAAGCCGCCAGCGCCCGTCGCCGCGCCAAAAGTCATGGGGCGAACTTGCTTCACGAACCCATGCCCACACTGCGTGAGAGTATTCCAGCCAAGTCTATCTGCGATCAGGCGATCGATGGCTATTTTCGTACTTTTGAGCCAATGTTCCGCATTCTGCACGTGCCTTCTTTCATGAGAGAGTATGAAAGCTATTGGACTCAAGCAGGACCAGCGCCAACCGAATTTCTCATGAAGCTCACAATGGTACTGACCATTGGAGCGATCTTCTTGCCGGATAGATCTGTGGCGAATGAGATTAAGAGAACGGCTCGTAATTGGGTATATGCTGTACAATGGTGGCTCACGGGCCCTACGGTAAGATTCGAAGCGCACTCACGCACCTCGTTCGAATTTGCTGTAAATTATGAACGACCTTTGTCGTCTACCTCCTATTTTGTCACATGGCTTATACTTGTATAGGAGCGAGATGCGATGAGCATTGATGGAATACAAGTGTTTTGTCTCTTACTACTGGCTCGTCAAACCTCGGCTTTAGGGGGAACGGCGTCAATAATCACAGAGGCGTTGTCGAAGCTATCCTTCACGCTGGGTCTGCACATTGACCCTCGCTACCATTCGTTGACCCCCTTCGAGTCGGAGCTTCGTCGCCGCCTTTGGCTCACAGTGCTCGAATTGACAGCCATCACCTCCCTGAACTCCACCCTCCCGCTTCTTTTGGTCGTTGGCGACTATCATGTTTCCCTGCCTTCCAACATCGCGGATTCCAAATTGCACAAGAGTGAATCCGAGTCGGCTCCAGACCGCCCTGCTAATAAGTATGAAGAGCTGGACTGCTCCCTCCAGCTTCTGCTGGCGAAATCATTACGCTTACGCACGCAGATCATCCACGAGCTCAACGATTCAAGTCGCGAAGCCATGTATGAAAAGGCAATCGCGCAATCAGACGATCTGCAGACGCACTGCCGTGAGCTAGCTGAATTCCTGCAGCCAGAGGAGGAGGAGGAGGAGGAGACGACGCGCGAAGAAGCAGGCCCCCCAACAACGACGAATTCCTTCCACCACAAGTTCCTCGACACGTACTTCCGGCGTCTGATCTTATTCCTGCATCGTCCGTTTGCACACCAAGCGCGTCAAGACCACCGATTCCTGCTCTCGCGCAAGACATGCCTCGAGTCTAGTCTGATCATGGCGGCGCATACCGAGGAGATGGATCTGCTGAGGGGAACTCTCGACGACTTCTCATACTGCTGCATCTCGGGAGGCGGGATGTTCAAGGGCGCGATGGGGCAGGACATCATCTTGGGAGTGTCGCTAGAAATCGTAACGCAGCTCGAGGAGGAAGGGCTAGACGACCCGCAGAAGACGCGAAAAAGGGATCCCCTCGCCCGCCTTCTGCAGGGCCATCGACAGCCGTTGATGCGGTACCTCAGGCACGTCCAGGGGCAGTGGAGGCAGATTATCCGTCTAGGTCGACCGAGTCTAAAGCAGTATCTTTTCGTATCGTGTATACTGAACCATATCGAGGCGATGGAAAAGAGGCGGGACACCAAAGTTGCTGTGCTTGACGCCATCCGACAAGGGCTACGAGAGTGTACCGTCTTGTTAAAAGAATCGCCAGCGTACGTGGGCACCGAGATCGCGTCCAGGTGGTTGGACGACACGTCCCCCGATACCATCGACACAATGACACTCTTCGGGTTCGACTTCAACGCGCTCGTGAGTTCACCCCTCTTTAGTTCTGGATTTTATTCGAGTTAACTTGCAGTCTGTAGGATCCCACGTGGTCGATGGGTATGCCTGATTGGACGCCGACCACGGCCGAAGAGAGTCTCATCTAAACCAACTGTGACATGTATCATGTGTTGCAACATGCTACCAAGTGCCGAACGCATTTGGTGAATACTTACGGGTACATCAAACGGCCATCCGTTACGCTCATTGCGAGACTCCGCCGACAGTAGAAATGGGCCACGATGCGACAGATCTCTAATGCCACAGCTTCGAAGGCCACCTCAATAGCCATTATCGGTATGAGATATAGAGCATGTAATCATATCACCAGTAACAAAATGGAGGATGCATGAGCGTTATAAGTCACCTATTTTGTTTTAGGCCAAGCGCTTCGGCGCATCGCTTCATGTTACTCTGCATTCCAATGGAGTGAATCTTGCAAAATAAGAAAAAAGATGGCCGCACACCACCTATCCGTCCTGAATGAGCTTGCAGCCCGTCGATTATTTGAGTCATACAGTCTCTCTCGATTATGAGGTCGACAAGACTATCAGCAAGACCTGTAGCTAAAAACATCAGGGTGGCAGAAGCAGAAAGGCCGTTGTTCTCTACGATAGAGCATTCAAGGCCTTGTATAGTATATACCATAACTCCCCTCAATGAATCCGCTATATACACCAGGTCAACGGGGGCTTAGCACTGGATCATGCAATAACGATAGAAGCCGGTAGCGGCAGAGGTGAGCAGAGAGTTTGCCGTCAAGTGTAGTGCAAAGACCGAAAGACTGAAACCACGGACTATTGGAAGGGGCTGTATTGGCGTCACTGATAGGATGCACAAATGTCCTGTATCTACTTAGCAGCATCACAAAAACTCCATCGCAAGGAGTCATAGACATGGATCCAACAGTTGGGCTACACTGTTCACTCAGCTACATCACCCTTGATACCGGCTTGCGTCTTCGCTCTTCGTAGCGCGGCATGGCGGCGTGCATGATATTTGATATCCGTCTTGTGGAGGTGATTGTACAACATCCCACACTCCTTACACTCGGTGTAGTGGGTCTCATTCATAGAGAGGCTCAACGTCGTCTGTACCGATGCCTGTTTCTTCTCTCGTTGCTGATTTTCCAAGGGTTTGCCCGCGCCCGATCGACTTGAAGATTCATTTTGGATCTGGTTCAGACTGTCGGGTGTTGATTCTGACAATATAGGGGGGTGCGCAGGCGTGGGCGGCTCCACATCATATATCCTTTTCAATCGTTTTTTGCCGTCTTGATTCTCTCGTTCCTCCTCGTCTCCCTCTTCTTCGTCTACACTTTGCGTCACCACACGAGTCTTTAGTCTCCGCGCTCTTCTCTTTCTTGTGGTGATAACGGGAGGCGACGATGGCGGTGTGGTTATAGGTTCGTTGGGCTCCGATGATGGGTCAGAAGACGAATCTGAAGACGGTGTGACGGCTCGTGGTTGGGGTGTTATTGTTCCGAAATAGGCGGTGATTGTGCCTTTCTTCATTGGTGGCAGGGAAGGGGACTTTGATATAGAGGAGATAGCTTTGTGTTCGGATCCCGAGGAAGCGATGTGCACTTCCCCCTTAGGAAGAGAAGCCATGGAAGTCTTGGCGATACATCGTCGCTTTGATGTAGGCTCATTTGAGTCTGTTGATGTACGCTTACTGTATGTTCGGAGGGGTCGTCGACGAGTTTCCATTGAACAAGATTTCAATGAGGAAATGTACGAACGTTCCGTTTTTCTTGGTATCCTATGATAACGAACGGTATTAGTTTCGGGCCAACACAAGACTCACAAGAGACCCCTGCTTACCGTGATGCCTCCTTCGATAGTATGCTGTAAAATTCCATTGAGGGCGGTACAAATGTTCAACAAAAGATAAACCAGATCGAAAAGGTCCAAGAAGGAGATCTGTGGTCAAAAGGTGGCCGCCAAGATACTATATCCTGAATACTCGGTCACGGATATGGGCGCGTTAATGGGCAAGCAATTAGAGACGCGTCGCGCACTTTACGCAATGGAGATTGGAGAATTGGGAAAAAGTGCCAAGCGTGACGCGAATGTGGGGTGACGTAACTGACAGGGGCCCACATTCTGCTCTTGTAATTGTTAGTCAGCTGCGCCTAGGTATGTACATCTTTCAGCTGGACAGGAAGATAATTAAAATAACATATAGTAGTACAGTACTTATATCAAAAGGGATCGATTCACGTTTCTGTTATGATCCTTTTTCGTAAGCTTGTATCTGGACCGGGTGAATCATCCGCGACTAGATATGTTTTATCATCCTCTTCACCAACGACCCAAGTCTTGACAACCTCCCGAACTTCTTTCATCGTAGCTTGCTGTTTTTCGCCCTGTGACATCCTCCACGTATATGCAGAGTATACGGCAACTTCGGTGATGGCAACCAAAATCGCTCCACCGAAGCTGAGGAATATTCGAGTTGATACGGGCCACCACTGAGCAAGTTTCCAGAGTGCAGCGCCACAACCGAAGACACTGACGAGAAAGTTGATGATCAGGGTTATCTGTTTCTGCAAATCCCCAAATTCTATATCATCGGCTTCCTCGTCGGATTTCTTGGATGGCTTGTTCACTTCGGCAAATGAATGCGCCATGGGGAATCGTTCGGCAAAGCTCTCCCGCGGAGGCGCCTTTCGTACCATGCGCTCGTATGATCTTTCTTCCTCTTCGCGTCGAAGTCTCGCCATTAACTCTTTGTACTCGTCGGTCTGCTCCCTCGTTAGCGAATTGTCAAATATTCCTCGTATTAGATGGATCGGACGAACCGGCTCGGGCTTTGGCGGCGGCGGAGGTACGTAGAGACTCGATCCACGGAGCATCTCCTCTAACCGGAACCCAACATGGCCTTTCGCCTTAAGTGTCTTGATTGTTTTGAGGATTTGTCCATGGCTTATGGGCTTTCCGACGGCCGGATCGCTCATGCAAGGTTCTTCGAGCTCGGTGTCGTTGAATCGGATCTTATTGGTTATCGCATCGTGAGAATCGCCAGAATGTCCAAGGACCAGAAGTGCCTCCACCATGGGAGGAGTCATCGTGAGAAGCACCATGTTTGCGCTTGATGAAGTGCAGCGGTTGGAGTGGTTTGGGTCATTGTAGGTTTGTTGGAAGCCAACGGCATAGGGGCTGTTGACAGTATTACTATCCACTCTGGCATGAACCTTGGAAATGAAAGATGGCTCGAGCTCAACGTCATACCTGGCTAGTGTCGGTGCTTTCTCGCACCAAGCGGCCGAGGTCCAGCCACAGTCACCACCCACCGCCACAGGCACAAGTAGGTAGGTACCTAGGTAGGTCCCTCCGAGGTCGACAAGCTATCTATCAAAGCCGATCAAGCTAACCCAGATAGCTTAGTGGATTTTGTTTATTCCCGCCGACGAGAAGAATATTCGGTATCATCCGACGAAAACTACAGCATTCTGAGTGTCGTAGCCGCAATTTCTTCGCCACGTCCTCAGGTATTCACCCCAGCCCCTCGAGGTCGAGCATCCATCCCGGTCCCGCCACCAATCCTATGTTCGAATA
Organism: Xylaria sp. Z34; assembly: GCA_037356055.1. NCBI lineage: Eukaryota > Fungi > Ascomycota > Sordariomycetes > Xylariales > Xylariaceae > Xylaria > Xylaria sp. Z34. The sequence continues at coordinate 336,046 of JBAWJW010000020.1, forward strand.
GATTGGTTCGACGACCCAACCAGGCAATTGGGTCTTTGCGAACATCGTGGTCAAAATCCCGCCGGTATGCCGCTTCGAACGGCGCTGCTGACTGCGCGTGCAGCCGGCCGCCCGACCCTCTTCTCGACCTGCTCTGACTGTAGGAGGGCCTTATATCATCATTCCTCGCGGCGATCGTCAGCTTGGGCGGCCGCCGTCTCCGTGGCTTCCAATGTCGTCTCCAACGCTGTGTCGAGAGCCACCAAGGGCGACATGCACATCGACCCCCTCCGGACGGTAGCCAAGGAAATGAAGTTCCTGACGGGGAACATCAGACAGCTCCTCGGATCTGGCCATCCGTCGCTCGACCGTGTTGCCAAGTACTACACGCAAGCCGAGGGCAAACATGTGCGACCACTCATCGTCTTGCTCATGTCTCGTGCCACGACCCTCTGTCCCAAAAACGAGTCTGCCCCCGCATCCGCACACGACTCTATCAATTCGTCTATATCGCCTCTCGATATATTGTCCGACGTGAACCCCTCTTCCACCCTTTCCGGCTACTCTTCTGAGCCCGAATTCACCGATAGCGACATTCTCCCCTCCCAACGACGGTTAGCCGAAATCACCGAGCTGATTCATACCGCCTCACTTCTTCATGATGATGTGGTTGATCACTCTGTGTCGCGTCGAGGGTCGCCATCTGCGAACTTTGAGTTTGGTAACAAGATGGCCGTGTTAGCGGGTGATTTTCTACTCGGCAGAGCGTCTGTTGCGTTGGCGAGGCTGCGGAACGCCGAGGTCATCGAGCTCTTAGCCACTGTCATTGCGAATCTGGTCGAAGGCGAGTTCATGCAGCTTAAGAACACAGCCCGTGACGAGCGGAATCCTACCTATTCCGAAGACATTTTCAACTACTACCTGCAAAAGACATACCTTAAAACCGCTAGCTTAATATCAAAATCCTGCAGAGCAGCGGCATTACTTGGTCGCGCCGACGCGATAACAGTCGATGCTGCTTACATGTATGGGCGAAATCTAGGACTAGCATTTCAGTTAGTGGATGACATGCTAGACTACACAAAATCAGGTAAGGATCTTGGAAAACCAGCAGGTGCGGATCTAGAGCTGGGCCTGGCAACAGCGCCCTTATTATTTGCATGGAAGACAACTCCTGAACTAGGTTCCTTGGTGGGAAGGAAGTTTGAGCAGGAGGGCGACGTGCAAAGGGTATGTTCAATGTGATCCATGCATCCTATGATAGCCCTTGCTAACTAGATCACGATAGGCGCGCGAGCTTGTCATCCAGAGTAATGGGATAGAACAAACCAGAGCATTAGCGGAGGACTACGCCCAACGGGCAATCTCCGCTCTCGATACTTTCCCCGAAAGCGAAGCGAAAGACGGCCTCATCGATATGGCCATGAAGACGTTAAAACGCCAAAAGTAAATAAATGTACAGCATTACAATTGTACCATCACAACAACATAGAGTTATTAGACTAAGATTGTGCCTTTGTATAAGAGGGGCTAGGCACACTATCATCAAAGTCATATCTGGATAATGTACAACACCAGTAGGGGAGAGTGGATGGAAAAAAGGCAGCCAGCCGGTCAACAACCTTCAACTCAACATTATACCATTTTGCATAATATGCTAAAACAACGAAGTCACGATACAGCTAGTATCCTGTCATGAATAGAATTGACATGGAAACTGTTCCGCATTCAACTAATCAGCCCACCCCTTGCGGTACCCGTTCATAACCCTTGTGAATGAATGGGATCTGCAATATACCATGCCGTTTGCCCGTCTAACCTAATATTGGAGGATTATAGTCGGCGCAGTAGAGCGATACGAGAGGGTTCTAGGAAGGTTAGAGTGAAAGACCACACACATGCAGCAAATCAGACTCACTAGTGCAGTAATTTGGCAGCACAATCTCACACCGGGGCAGGCCTGAATCTGGTCGTCACCTATACAAACACAATCAACACCAACCGTCACCCGCCTGTTCCTTCGCATTCCTTCGGGAATAGAATCGAACAGAGAGCGACCCGCGATAAAGGAAGCCGAAACTCACAGACGAGCCCATTCACATCATTCGGGTTGAGGTTGTACCCGTAGATGGCGGCAAGAAACACGACGATAGGCAAGTCGCCCGCGACCGTGGCGCGGCAGCACTGCAGCGTCCCATCATTACCTCCCTTCGATGCCGCGCACTGTGACGACGGGTGCGGTGTGTAGAGCAAGGCCGGTGGCTCGGAGTTGCCTACGTTTCCGAGGACTTGAAGATGTCAGTTTGATGATTGGCCGGCCGCTCAAGCGAGAGACAGAAGAATGGGTGGGAATATACGATTGAGGTGATGTGAATAGACCTTACGACTGACGGCAGGACTGAGCTGAGCCGTTGGGGATGGGAGGAGAGATGGGAGTAGTATTCTGGACCCTGGTGCCCCGATGACGAGAGGGCTGAGAAGAGCGACAGAGATGAGGAGCGGGAATAGCATTGTGAAGGTGCTTTCTTGCTTGCGTCGTCTGAGTCGCGTGTATCTGGGGACGTTGACTAGTTTCAACAGGTTGAAGCGTGGTAGTCTTGCCGTAGGGTCATAGATCTACTGAAAACCGACGATGTTGATATCTTGGTACCATATAAACTCAGACGAAGTTCGGTGGCTAAGCCGAACCAAGAACAGGATATCATACTGACAGATTGAAGCTTTTATATCGATATTGGTATTGTGAATTTTGCATCCAGTCTTTTCATTTGGATGATGATATAATCCATCATTTTGATTCAACAAGAGACCAGTAACACAGCCGAGCGGGCGCTACAGTAGCATCTCCTTTTGAGCTGAGATCCATATACCGGGATCGTGGGCCGAGGGGTGGTATTCTTCGATATGGATCGCCTAATTCCCCTACATGATGCATGCAATTTCGATTGCATTTTGTGAATGAGATTGTTGCGCTCGGGGTCCACTGCCTGCACGGCATGCAGCTGAACATTGATTACAGGTTGATCCTTGAAGCTACTCAACAATTCCGCTTCACGAATACATTTGCACTCACTTACTGTATGTAACTGAGACATATGATAAGTCGCACTTTGAAAATAAATGTAGCATACAGTAATATGTGTATCAGATCCTGATCCTCAAGTAGACCTCCACGGGCTTCGGTGGCGTTATAATATTCACTTCCAGCGCCTCATGTTGACCGAAATTCCCAATGTCGTTTCTCACGCTCATCCAGCCGAATCCCCGTATGAGTCGGACCGTAATTGGCCACGACGGAATATCATAAGTCGAGTCTTATGCCGACCAAGATGGAACAAGGGGGCTAAGATGCTGCACTTGGTGATCTCTATCGCCAATCTCCCAGTATGTGCGCCGTGTTAACGCTGATTGGTCCCTGGTAAAGGGAAAGTTCCCTATATAGCCAATGGACACGCACCTCATATGATCAGAATAGGAAATCGTACGACCATTTCTTTTGGGCTTATCTGCAGCTGGTAATGATATATGTATTCGTCGACCTAGGGAGCTCAATCTCGCATATACTATTTCTCAAGGGAATCTAGCCAACCTGCGTCTGCCACCCTTTTTGGCTAGGGATGCCACCAATTTCCCGCCTGTACAAGTGATATACATACAATTAAGCAGCCGAAGCAGCCAGCCCAAGTGTTTTTCTAAGTCCTATAATGTGCTTATACGACATAGAAAACTTGTGCAATTATAAAATCAAGTGTATAAATAAATATTCGCATAACTTTTAAACTACGAAGTAGTATACTAATTATGCTAAAAACCTGATTATAATAAAAAAAAAAAATGCTGTTAATTAATTAGCTAAGTTACTACATATAAGCAATTAAATGTTTAAGCATTTAAATCACGTAGAAGTATAGCCCTTGCTGTAAATCTAACTGTGTACAGCTAAAGTGGCGTATTTTTGTGTATGAATGGGAAATTGGTGGCATCCCTAGCCAAAAAGGGTGGCAGACGCAGGTTGGCTAAGGAAATCTTTCATGAGGCCTCAAAAGTTTCTCAAACATCCAAGTAGTCGACCAGGTCGATCGGGCGAGCCGATCGCCGTTGAGCTAGACTGCGCCTTGGTACTATGTGTATCACACATCCACGCTTGCTACCACATAGCTTCTTTATAGTGGCTGTCGATAACGTGCTTATGTATCTATGTATGCCACCAGTAAGAACATTAACCCATAGTTATCAAGCAGAGTAATCAATAGATCTTTTGCATTTTGCCCCATACTGGTAAGCGGCGGAATCCTGAATTGAACACCCCCTCTCAATCATATGATAGCTTCCAACCTCGCCTCTCTGCGATCAAAAGATACATGTGCGGATCCTACTTTCTCCAAAAGGTATTACACCCCAAGAAGGAAATTCGTGCCGGGCCTTCTGTTCATGTAACCATTAGATTGGGACCTTTTAGCAATCGCCGCGATTCGTCACAACTAAGCTTGATACGAGACTACAATGGATGCCGCTGATAGCAACAGAAGACTAGATTAGATTCTCGGTTCAGCTGTGCAAACAAAATCTAAGCCAATCACTGTACCATTTCGGGCCGGCTGCGGGATAATTCATCATTTAGCGAGGACATTTGCAGGCATTGTGTCGAAGGCTATTCAAAACTGGCTATGCTTCTTCCCGCACTCTGCTAGATGTGTTGTCCTCTGTACTAGACAAGCTCCCACTTGAACTACATTTTCAATAAACATGATATTAATCATAGACGAGATTACCCGTCAGTCGCTTGTCTGGTGCTGACGATTGGTGCAAATCCAAGCCCATAGGCTTGCGGCGTACTTCTTAGACTTGCATAATTTTATCGGTTTGCTTACACTACGCGGGCTGATAGTGACACGGACAATTGTTGAAGTTCCATATCACGGCTCGTTACGAGGATTTTCCAGTCAGCAAACAAAACGGGCGCCGGTGTTACAACTATCCCTCTACTTTTGTTACGTGGTTCTAACTACAAACATCTCCGTGTACAACAACAAGCGGCATGACTAAGATTCAAATGGTCACTGTATATCTATTATATAACTCGGTTTACATCTGAATGGATATGGATATGGCTTGGATCATCATCAAAACTTTTCCAATATCGAGTTCATTTCTTCGTCGTTACATCTTCAACTTTGAACAATGACATCTGTATCTGGCGCTATCTTCATTTTTGCCCCTAGAATACTAGGGGTAGCGTGTATAATCGCCCTTATTATCACGTCTCTCAATTTAGTCCGTCGCTTATTCTCAAATGCCTCATTGCCTAGCGACCTGCCCTGGGCTGGCGTGGGGGAGCACAATAACAGTCTCGGTAGAGCCAGGGCCAACTTAACTAGTTTTTTCTACCTTATGAGACTCCTGGATGAAGGTTACGTGAAGGTTTGTTTAACAAGTTGCGCCTAACTTACTCCACGCTCGTCTCAAGTTGACCCAGATGCTGACCGTTAAAATAGTACTCGAAAAATGACCAAACATACGTCCTACCCTACTACATCAACGGGCCACAAGTGATTCTTCCACCTTCTCAGATCCTATGGCTACTAGAGCAGCCAGACGATGTGCTGAGCCAAGAGCATGTAAACCGGCAGTTTTTAGAATCCAAGTACGCCTTCTTCCACGCGAACAGGGTTGAGGAACCGGTACATCCAGAGATCATCCAACACCAGCTCACCAAGAAGCTCGGCAACTTCGCCGACGATATCGTCGACGAGGCGTGCACTGTCCTGGAAGGTTGTTGGGGCACAGATACAAAGGAATGGCGCGAGGTGAAGGTATACGATACCATGCTCCATGTCATTGCGAGACTGTCTATCCGTGTCTTCATGGGCCGCGAGTTTTGTCGTGATGAGACGTTCATGACCATCTGCAGCAATTTTATCCGCAAAGTAGCGATTTCAGCTGCCGCTACTAGTCTCTTTCCCGGTTTCCTCAAGCCGTACGTGTTGAATGACATCTATTCCTTGATCTTATTACCAGGGAGTCGAAGGATTAAGTGTCTCCCGTTCAGCAAGTGAGCAAGCGCTGATGTGGTATTCACGTAGGATCTTCGGCCCGATTTTCACGCTATTTGACTACATTCTATATCTTCGCTGCAAGAGCTTTCTAGTACCCATTATTCGCGAGCGATTAGATCAACTCCGGAACCCAGGCACCGATAAACTTCCATTCGAGGGCCAAGCAACGCATGTATGTAGCAATAACCTAGTTCAGTTAAGTGGATGTTTGAAAGCATCTTTCTTCCGCTGACAGATCCCCAGAACGATTTCATACAATGGTCGATCGACCACGCAGTCGCCAAACCCGCCGTGAACGCCGTCGAGTTGGATCCTCGCGTAATCACCGCGCGGTTCTGTGTCTTGGCCTTCGCAGCGATCCAGTCGTCAGTGATAACGCTAACCAACACGATCTTCGACCTAGCTTCCTCACCCGAGTGCGCAGACTCCCTCGAGGCGATGCACGAGGAAGTCGCCTACGAGATCGGGGCCGCGGACAAACCGAAAGGTTGGTCGAGGAAGGCCCTGGGGCGAATGACGCGCGTCGACTCGGCGCTGCGCGAGAGCATGCGCCTCAACGGCTTCCTCGAGCGCGGCATCATGAAGATGGTCGTGGCGCCCGAGGGCGTCACGCTCCCTAATGGCTCGCATATTCCATGCGGCACCAAGGTTGGTGTCTCCGGCCATAGCATTCACCGTGACGAGGGTAATTACCCCGACGCGGAACGATACAATGCCTTTCGATTTGTTCGGGGCCAGGAGCCGGCGATAGGAGAGGAAAAGAGGCCTCAAGGACTCATTAATACCAGTGAGAAGTTCATGGGTTTTAGTCATGGGTCGCATGCTTGGTGAGTTGCTCCTGTGCTGGATTTATCGTTTTAATCGCCGAGAGAGGTGAATTACGTTCAAACTAACTTTCGATAGTCCCGGCCGCTTCTTTGCAGCCAACCAGCTAAAGATCGCGCTGGGCCACATCGCACTGCTTTATGAAATTGAACCGATTCCACAGAGACCTGTAAACAAGTGGTTCTTTGGGCATATTGCACCTCCTCTGACCGAGACATTGAGAGTACGGCGCAGATCAGGTTAGGGTTCAGGCATGTCGCGGTTCATATCATATGGACGATGACTATCGCGAATGATGCTTTTCTATTGGAATAGAAGTGTTTGAGATTAATTATAGTGCTATACCATTTTTCTTAGCTCCAGGATAATGATCCAGCAAAGCCGACCACAAATCCTCTCCTCCTAGTGACAGATCCGTAAATGCAGGACACGCCAAGTCCAACAATGGAGCAGCGAGAACATTATCAACGAGCTCTAATGGGGTTCCGATAAGTTTTACGATAGTTGATAGGCTGTTCGGCGCAAACGTCTTGAGTGCGGTCAGAGCGAAACAAATGAGGTTGTTTCCCTCCAACAACGTAGCGGCATTTAGCACACCGCCTGTGAGATCCGCAATATCAACACCAGCGAAAGTGTTCACTTGACCTTGGTTCCCGCCGATGCTGAGTAGGGCTGGGTGCTTGACTGCCCAGGCCACTAGATCGAGGTTGTAGTCGACAAGGCTATAATCCACAGTTCTACGGTACCAGTTCTCAGGGATCCTTTCGTGCCCTTCTTTGTAAACATTGACGCCGTTTTCTTGAGAGACGCCGAAGAAGCTGGACAGAACTTCTTTCGCTGAGAGAGTATTAGTATATGTTCATAGATATAGGGGAAAAAAGGGAAAGAAGAGCAAGACGTGAGGTAGCAGTGAACATACAGAGGTGGCCACCTAGAGGATATTCTTTCGTGTTATTGCTCAAGAAGCGACCCATGAAGGCGTAACCGGCGTTCCGAGCTATCGTTCCTGAATAAGGACCGTAATAAAAGATCGGATTCGTAGCAATGCTCTCGGAGAAACGATCAGCAGCAAAGTCGGCCAAGCCATCCATCGTTATAAACCCATCATCTCCGGCAAACCCGAGCAGCCTCTCGAATAGGGTCATATTCATCGTGTATGCGTTGCCAGTAACGTAGAGGTCATTGCGCGTAGGCGACGAGTCGGATTCAATGATGTTGTGACTGCCAATCAACCCCCTCGGTTTCCCCAGCAGCCCGAGAAGATTTCCGAGTATGTTGCTCGATTTCGAGGACACTCCGCCAATGGAAAACCCGGGATGCAGCGACGCAGGGTTTCCCACATATGCCGTTACTACACCGGCCAGCAATGTGATGAGGTCAAGACTCATTCCATAGACTACACCTTGTTAGTAGATGACCCCAACCGCTTTGAGGTCCTCTGCGCCGCTCACCTGTGTTAGCTGGCCCTAGAACGTCCAGAAACTATTGACAAGTCAGATCGTTTCAAAGAAACGGCAGTTCCGATAGAACATACACCCACTATACCATCGTGCGGGATGTAGCCATGGTTCGCTAGAGCATTGAGACCTGGGCATGGCCCTCTTAAGTCGCCATTCTGTAGGTCTGGCGCTTTGAATGCGTATTTTCCAGACACTACCAGATCTATCAGCCTGTGATATCCCAGACAGCGACTAGGCCGCGATTCGTATTGAGTGTTTGCTAACCATTAATAGGAGTGGTCAAAGGATCGAACAATAATCTCTTCTCCTTCAGCTGTACCAAGTGTTCACGTAACTCGTCGATTGATCTATCTGTGAGGAAAGACAGAGATTCGTCACGTTGTGCGAGCCGTGCCAAATTTTCGATTGTCGGAAAAGCAGTTGTTGCGGCGAAGGCTCCCGCGAAGATGATAGCGCAGCGCATTTTTAAGGCGCGTTCCCAACCCGGCGAATTGTCATCAGGGACAACTAGAGACACCAGTAACCAGTCTTGAAGTCAAGAACATGGACCATCTTAAGTAAAAGCCGCACCCCAAGGTTTCGAGACGTTCCCTCGGCGTCGTCAACATCTCACACTAATTCATAGGCTGGAACGAGCGAGGGATTAAGCCTGACCTTTTGAGGCATCAAGTATAAACCTAGCGTAAAGCTATCTTCTGGAGAAATTGTCTAGCGTCCTAATGTAGTTAGTTTTGAAGGTGAGCTCGAGATCCCACCCCTGATCCGTCCCATCCGGCCAATAAGAGTGTTGATGATCTACGATGCCCCTGGTCTTCCGCACTAAGGGCAGCACACTAATAGAAACCATATGGATGTTCTAGACTCGCCCTAGGTATCAAGCTATTACTTAACGACCAAGCATCACAGGTAGTTTTATATCGTTTCCTCAGTTTAATAAGCTATGTTATTTGGTTTGGGACTAATGGAGCTTTGGTGGCTTTTGGTATGTATGTAGTTTCTTGCTATTTTGACCACTGCAAGTGGTGTCATGCACGTGGAGTTATGACGCCTCGCCCTAGCTAGCTGCAGCCTATGTACGTTGTCGATAAATGGTAATGCATGACCGCATCAATCTACATCAAACCCCCGGGATAGGGAACCCAACAAAGCTATTATGGCAAACCGCGGACCTTGCCTCGACGCACTGACTGCAATTCTACGGATTCCCAATTCCGTGACTCGTCTCCCTAAATGCAGCCCTCACGAATTGTTTTCGCCTCCCAGACTGACTCATGAAGCTGGTCTAACATTACAAAGGAGTTGAGGCCATACTGTATGCCGACTTCGTGTTGGGCAACGAATCGGTTGACGTCTTCCTAGTGCTTGACGGGTTGATTGCACCATCGGGAGAAGCCGCTTCCTTTTTTGTTTCATAATCTTAAGTCTCTATCTTAGAAGAAACAAGCACATGGCTATTGGCTTTAAGATAAAGAACGCCTCGTGTAGAGCCATATTTACTGCTAGCATTGATCATCCCTTTAGGAAGCCAGCATGAATTATATCAGCTATGAATCTAAAACGCGTCAAGTGAGTAAAGCCTACCGAGGCAGTCATGAGCAACAGAAGATATGTTACCCTGCAACACCATAGATTGTTGCGTCATCGAGTTCCCATTGATTTTCAGACGTAGTCGGCGATGGATCGAGCGGATCGAGCACAGCGCATGTTCCGATTGACGCGCGTAAGAGTGGGATCCGTCAAGTGGCTATGCACTCATGCGATATGGCGTGAAGCTATCAACACTCAAAACTTTTGTTTATCATTATGGAAAATATTTTCATAAATTAGGTGGCCAATGTTGAGTCGAAACCGAGTCGTACGGCTCATGTTATCCATATTCTAATAGTTTGAAAGCGGCGAGGCTCATCGTTTTGAGTCGCGAGGGTATTAAATCGCTTCTTTCGTAACCCCCCGACGTCCATGGTCTATACTCTCATTCCTTGGTTTCCGATTCACCACGTAAAATCTATGCGTACACCATCGTAACTCGCGCATCTCTCGCATCACCGGTATGTCGTTCGGAAACCTCATCATGGCCCCTGGCTATACACATATCCTTACTGAGATTGACGACCGTCAGTTTCAGGTGATAAACCTGCTGACACTACCTGTAGGCGATTGGTAGTATCCAAACTGTTCGTACATCGTATATTACGTCGAACCCACGAATCTAGGTATGCGATCTCGTGGTCGTTCTCGTATGGCATCTAAAACGGATGACTACCTGAGACTCCGTATATGTCTTCCATGACGTGCGCTTTCAGCACGCCATTAAAACGGTATATAGGCGAAATATACTAGAAAAGTCGCCACCCCATATATAAACTTCATTCTCCGGCGTAGTCCCCTCTGCAAGAATCTTCGCGGGTCGTAACCGGCGTTGAGTAAAGCGTGACCTACGAAATCTAAGATACGGAAGATGCTGGCGAGCGAATGAGCATTTTATCCCCATGAACATCATTAGGTAATGCAAGAATTGGATGACTTACAGGTTTATCAAAAAAATACCAAAGCCAAATCTCGGAAGAACACCTTGACTTGACTTTCGAAGAACGGTTGAACGGGCCGAGTAGGCTACTGGTGGTATTCGCAATATGGTTAAGATAAGCTCTGTGAAGAGGAGCCTGGTATATTTGACCTCGTTGTTGGTGCAGATGCGGAAGATGAAAACCACCACAGATATCATCGCCAGCGCAAAGTCGATCTACACGTAAAATGAGAAGAGTGCCAGAAAAGACGACGGAGAGAAGGTAGAAGCGTACACTGGAGGGAATCAAGACGCCCGGCTGGGTTTTGTAGCGAGTCCATGCCAGGACGGCGCAAAGGACGCCTATACCGAACTGCAATACGGCCATGGCGAACCAGACGACGAGGACAAGTCGCCGCCTGGCGCGACATCTGGCATGCAGGCGGTCGACACCATCATCGCGACCATTGTTCACAACAGGCCAATTACAGAATTGACATATGTAGCCCTCATCGCCATTTGCAACTTTGATAACCGGCCAAGGGTTGATGTGATAATCTACAGTGATGCGGCTACTCCAACAGCGAAAACATACAGACTGCCATGAGAAGGCGCCTAAATTGTTGTCGACGACGAGACGATCGAGCCCCGGAGTACACAGACACTCGTAGCAGCATGCGGTCAGGGCCAGGCTGGCCACACCGTTGCGAACGAAGAGTCGACGAACGAGATCTGGAGTGATCACGTGATAGTAAAGCCTACTAGACCGTCGTAGTTGTAAGAGGCTCTCGAGATCCAGATGCGCGATGATGAGATAGTGAAGTTCCAAGGGTAGGCTAAGTAAATCACTAGTTGAAGCAGGTCCAGGGGGAAGATGTGACTGTGAATTACGGTTATGGGTTCCCTGGCTATTGTAAATGCTCAGCTCGTAGCCTGAGTTGTAAGGGGGCATGGTGACGACCTGAGGGCAGCGATGATGAAGATGAGAATGATGATATACGGTGATGAGTTGAGCTGAGTTGGTCTGGCGATGGATTGACGATCAGGATCATGACCGCGATGGCGGTCAGAATGAAGTAGACGGCGACACCGACGGCGATGGCGGCGACAACGGCAAAGATGAACCGAGCCCGTTACTGACCCCCGTTTCTGCGGCTGCTGGCTGCTTTTGCTGGTGTTACTGGCGACGTCGACTCGAGTGGCGAGAGAGAAAAAGAGAGGGAGGGACAGCCAGACTTAATGTCAAAACCTGGATCTGAGAGACAGCAAATGCTCTCCGGGGATTGAGAACACTTTCAGAGGGGCTATTAGTGTGTCCATGAGGGCTTTGTGCAGACATTTCCTGCCCCAAAACGGATACACGGCAGTGATGCATCAGACAATCAAGGACGGGTTCTGGCCGCGACAGCTTCGAGATGGGGCTAACGTGTGCCGATGATCCGGGCCAAGCACACACACCTGGGCCGACCGACCCCTTCTGCACCTTAACCTGGGTTATTGTAAGTAAAAAGTCCAACGGGCAGCCACAGCGGCCCTACAGGCTTAGCGCACAGCGGCGCAAAACGCTAGAAAAGCTACCACAGCCCCCCAGTGTAATGGTAAGAGAGCGTGGCACTGTATTCACCACCTAACGTAAGGCACGCAGCCGCGATTTTATCTCTGGGAGACTAAGTAAGGCTGACATGCATACAGTGCGGACCTCACCTGTCACCTCCATCACTTAACACAGGCAAGACAGGTACCAAGCCACCTTGTCAGGTACGCGACTCTTCCGTCATTCCCAAATCATCTAATGCGGATAACCTGCGCTGAAACATCAGCAGGGTCTCAGTAACTGCATACGCATGACAGTAGGTTATCTAACGGGTGTGACGGGAACCCGAGTTGGACAGAACAGAACACAGAACATCGTCTTTAACATGTTCCACAACTACATGTACGTATACATATACCTGATCAGTTGTACCCCCAATCTTGCTGATCTCTCTGCTATCGAATCGCTAAAAGCCAGACCTCGCCCTGGTTCCAACCTGGTAGGGACAACAGGCTGACATGATTGGTCGACCTAATCATGTCCAACCGAAACCTTGTCGCGCAACGTCGCGCAAGACATAAGAACCCCCCCGGAGCCGAATTTCCATCTCGAAATCTTTACCTGAGTTGAGGCGTCAGCTGAGGTTCATCGGCTGCATCAGTGCCACTCGAATATGCAGTACTTCACATATGTACCAGACATAGCACCTATTCGCTTGAGCATCGGCTCAATCACCACCCCACACCGGTTGTTCGGTTCGAGCTGGCGACGACGTTTCAGAGTCTGGCGAGTCTGGCGAGCCTGGCTTCTCATTATGAACGACTGATCATTCGAGTCAAATCCCAAATCCCACCTATTCGGCGCGCTTATGCAAAGAAAGGGCGTCCGCCACCATTTAGTCTACGCGAGCCGCGAGCACGACCATTTGGGATTTAGATGATTGGGACAACCCCCGCCCACATCCCGGCACGCGAAACCCGCTATTAGATTACATCTCGGAAAACGGCACAAGTTGCTTGGGCAGTCTCGCGTTCCAACACCCGGCCCGATCGGCACCTGCGGCTGTGAACCCTCCTCTAAATCGTCTCTTGTCCCCAATATATTAAGACATGACATGCATCCTATCGTAGTGCACATGTTATATGATCACCGATTACCACAGAAGTGCGTACAGTCGGCAATCGGCTTCTTCGTCACATCTAGAGATTATTGTATGTTTGTCGCTAGTCCCATGTAAACTGCCATTGTAAGTAATATTAGCCTGGCAGCTAGAATCCTTGTATGATGTGAACCCAAAGTAAGTAGGCAATCTAACCCAGGACATCAATGCTACCGTACACTTTCTAACGTAGTAGTCAGCACTACCGCTTCCTACCAAAATTCTCAGTACCGCGAATAGCCTATTGAAATCAAGTACATGAGATCCGCTTGGTGTCACGTGGATTCGATACTACTAGCCTAGACGATTATAGAAGAAACGGGAGTCATCTCGCTGCGATTCAAGTATTTACACTCGCACAAGCAAATACCTGCCAAATCAAACTTATAATACGGCCACGGTCTTTTCTGCTGTGTAAGACGAACGTCGTGATGGCAGATACGGCTCCAAAAGTAGCCGAGGCAGAACGTGAGGAGTTGGCCGAAGCCTTAGACAAAAAAGCTGATGTGCTTGTGGAGCTGATACGAAAGAGCAAGCATTTCATCGTGTGTACAGGAGCAGGAGTGTCTACCTCCGCAGGTTCGATGGTCGCTCGACATGAAAGAATGCACCGTATCTGACAATATCAGGAATTGCGGATTTTCGGGGTCCCAACGGGGTTTGGACTTTGAGAGCCCAGGGCAAGCAAGCACAGAATCGAAAAAGCACTCTCCAAGCTATTCCAACGCCGACACATATGGCACTTGTCGAGCTGCAAAAGCATGGCATTTTGACCTATTTGATTAGCCAGAATTGCGATGGCTTACATAGAAGAAGTGGTATATTGCCGGTACGTTTCAGTCGTCGAAACACTAGACATACCGTCCATCTCTTTGTTGGTCGGGACGCGATCTAAAGCTCGTCGTAAGTAGAATAGGATATCTGAGCTCCATGGCAATAGCAACAGAGAATACTGCCAGGACTGTGGGAAAGAGTATATTCGCGGTCGGTGCAACCGGTTCAATAACTCCCTGATGCAAGTACTGACTATCTTTAGATTTTCGTGCTGTCTCCACGTATGAAAAATCGATACACGATCATCGTACGGGGCGGAAATGCGCACTATGTAGTGGCCCATTACTTGATACCATTATCAATTTCGGCGAGAATCTATCTGAAGAGCCTCTACGGCTTGCACGTAAGCATGCGGATAAGGCGGACCTATGCCTAGTACTAGGTTCATCGCTCACGGTCTCACCGTCAAATGAGATACCCGAAGTTGTTGGTGGGAAGCGGGGAGCTGAGCTGGCAATCTGCAATCTTCAATCTACGCCAATAGACCGTCTCGCTGACATCCGCATCTTCGCCAAAACTGATGATCTTATGACCCGGGTAATGGCTAAACTAGCCTTACCGATATCGCCCTTTATCCTACGGCGTCAATTAGTGATTCGAGTGGAAACAGGGACAGATGAGCGGCAGCAGCTAGTGGTCCAAGGTATCGATGTAGACGGGACTCCGGCAACCTTTCTGCAGTCAGTGAGGCTCGATTACAACCGGCGCGTGGTGCGGTCCGAGCCGTTCGTCATCAATTTCCGTAATCATCCGGAACCTGGAACGCGGTTGAAGCTTGAGCTGGAATTCATGGGTCATTATGGCGAGCCCAATCTCGAAGTCGAGTATATCTATGGAGTCGTAGGCAGCCCGGAGACATATTACCTACTTGAGTATAATCCAGTCGATGGGAATTGGACAGCAACTGAATCAAAGAGCTCGCATCTTGGTCATACGGCTCGGAACACGGCCGCAGGAATCGATAAGGTAGTTGTAGACCTCACTGTCGACTGATTAGAAGCGATGTCTATAGCCATGATATAGTTAAACAATTGTAATCAGAGGTATGGTCTAAATTAATCTGCCTTATTGTTGCTAAAATTGTTTCCAGGCTACGTCAGCTACGAAGGCACTCTGTCATTCAACTTTTGATATTTGGAAGGATAAGGGTTCACTTAGGCAAAGAGTTCTAGATTACTAATACACACAATGAATGGTCTGTCTAATTGCATAACACGGAAGGTACCCATTACCAGCACATCCCAAGAAACAAGTGCCCGCTCACCATACACTACCACACTCCAGCAAGACTTTCACTCAGTAAGCATGGATAAGGGAAAAGACGAATATTACCATCTCGGCTCCTACCGCAGATCCATCAGCACGGAAAATGCCGAGGCACTAGAGTGGTTTAATCGTGGCCTAATCTGGAGCTACGCATTTAACCATGAAGAGTCAGTGAAATGCTTTGAGCAGGCCATCGAGAAGGACAACAACTGCTGTATGGCATATTGGGGTCTCGCTTATTCTCTCGGGCCCAACTACAACAAGCCGTGGGAGTTCTTCGATGCTGCCGAACTGGAGGCTACGGTTCAACGGACCCATCAGGCCGCTGAGCACGCTCGACTTCTGGCAGCGGCTCATAACGCCTCGCCTCTCGAGAAAGCACTCGTCACTGCCCTACAATCACGCTATCCCCGGGAGCACGCAGATGAGAATTGCTCAATATGGAACGAGGGCTATGCACTCGCTATGGGGAAAGTATACCAGGAGTTCAGTGACGACCTCGATACGACGGCCCTCTATGCGGATGCACTGATGAATCTCACTCCATGGCAACTCTGGGATCTGAAGACTGGCGAACCTGCTCCTGGGGCTCGGACACTTGAAGTCAAAAAGATTCTTGAACAAGCTATGGCTCAGGAAGGTGGGTCACGTCACCCAGGACTCCTGCATCTGTACATCCACCTCATGGAAATGTCGCCAACCCCTGAGAGTGCACTGGAGGCAGCTAATACGCTTCGCGATCTCGTGCCGCATGCTGGACACCTAAACCATATGCCGACGCACATCGATGTTCTTGTAGGTGACTACCAAGCCGCGATCGACTCGAATCAGAAGGCAATCATCGCGGACGAAGTTTTCTTCGCGCGAGAGGATCCTCTCAAGTTTTATACACTTTACCGAGCGCACGACTACCACTTCCGTATCTACGCTGCTATGTTTGCGGCGCAGTCTGCCGTCGCGCTCGAAACCGTGGGTCGCCTTGAAGCAGCGCTTTCCGAGGAGCTTCTATGTGTCGAGTCGCCACCCATGGCCGACTGGCTAGAGGGATTCCTTGCTATGCGCGTCCACGCACTCATCCGCTTCGGGCGATGGCAAGAGATCATTGACCTCGCGTTACCGGTGGATCCAGTCTTGTACAGCGTGACGACTGCCATGACATACTACGCAAAAGGCGTGGCTCTCGCCGCCACAGGCAAAGTGGAAGAAGCAGAAGAGCAACAAAGACTCTTTGTTAAAGCGTACAAAGCCGTTCCGACATCGCGAATGCTGTTCAATAACAAGTGTGTCGACATCCTACAGGTAGCTGAGTCGATGCTGGACGGCGAGCTCGAATACCGACGCGGCAACCACGAATCCGCGTTCTCTCATCTTCGGCAGGCGAGCAAGCTAAGCTACGCGCTACCATATGATGAGCCCTGGGGTTGGATGCAACCGCCAACACATGCGCTCGGTGCCCTGCTGACTGAACAAGGTCGGTATAAAGAGGCTCTGGAGCTCTACGAAGAGGATTTAGGGTACGGCGGTTCACTTCCGCGGGCGCTTCAACATCCAAAGAATGTGTGGGCGCTGCACGGCTATCACGAGTGTTTAACCAAGCTCGGGTGTTTGGAAAAAGCCGCAGATATCAAGAAGGAGCTAGACGATGCCATCGGAATCGCAGATATACCCATCAAATCGTCGTGTTTCTGTCGTATCCAGGCATTGTAGGCTTTCATCTGGTCAATACTAACTCAAATAAAGAGATGGATAAGTTGGTCAGTAAGCATACTAGTTTCAATGCATCGGAACGACGTTATGGATACAATGAGACATGCGTTATACAACTACAATTTACACTCTTTCCTTGGATTTATTCGCAACCCCTTCCTAGACAAGCATCAGACATGCAGTGTCCTTCACTCAGGCACTGATAGCCTTCAGAATAGCCTCACCAACCCCCTTCGCACTAGCAGGATTCTGCCCAGTGATGAGTCTCCCCTCATCCTGGACAACCACAAGCTCAGCCAGGGGCTGATCCGCCTTCCTATAATTGCCTCCTACGGCCTTAATCCTGTCTTCCAGCGAGAACGGCATAACATGCGTCGTACCCGCAATGTCCTCCTCGACATTGCTAAATCCGGTGGCCTCTTTCCCAGCAAGGAGAGGTTTCCCATCGCTCCTTTTCGCATTGACAAGGACGATCGGGCCATGACACACGGCGGCCACAGGCTTCTTCTTCGCGGCAAACTCCTCGATAAGAGCAATGCTGTCCGCATCGTCGACGAGGTCGAACATCGGCCCCTGACCGCCGGGGTAAAACAGTGCTTCGAACTCGTCCGCGCGACCCTTGAATGATGACAGGGGCTGCGTCTCCTCCCAGACGGCCTTCTTTTCCCTCAGAAAGGCCTGCGCGCTTGCGTCGTCTTTGAATCTCTCCACCGACACCGGATCGAGCGGTGCAACACCTCCTTTTGGCGATGCCGCCACAATCTCGACGCCTGCTTCTGTGAGCACGTCGTAAGGGTGCGCGAGCTCAGGGAGATACCATCCTGTTGGCATTTTGGCGGCTTCGATGTACCCGAAGGATGTTAATACGACGAGGACCTTGGGCGCCATTGTGGTTTGATTATGGGGTTGATGGCGACGATTTCTTGTCACTTTATTAATCAAGTGTGTAACGCTTTTTAAGCTTGGATAAGGTCTTACGAACGTGATTGGGAGAAGAGCTGAATGTTGGGATGTTTTATACACATAGACAATGACGGCCTTGCATATATATATACATCGTTCTCAGTAGACTGCACAGTTTTGTCCCGTTTAGGTAGGCTACACCTCCGCCAATTCCATCACACAAACATAAGAACCGCTACAGGCAACGGATCCTGTGATAGCATCACCATGGTAAATCAGCCTTCGCCAGTATCAGAACCCGGGGATCGACAGAATTGCGACTCCGTGGACCCCGTGGACTCCCGCGCCGAGTAGCTTCCAGTCATACGGCGAGCGACAAGCGGTTAGACTCACGGTCTCCCACTGACGTCAAACGTGAAAACTCCGAAAGCACTTCACTGCAGGCAGCTGGTGTAGCGGTGTTAAACACTTATCCAACCCTTTAAACATTATGTCCTATCTCCGATAGTGTTGCTGAAACGCCCTATAAATAGAATGGCGTATCAGGTCTAGTACCGCGTTGGCTACCAATGATGATGTGGAATCATTCAACACGGATACAGAATGTTGAGCATTTGAAAATTCACCTGCTTGGCTTCCTTAGTTATATGTAGTGCTGTTCTATTGAGCCTCTAACAGAAATGCTGACTAGATCAACCTCCTCTTCTCGACTCAAAGACACCCTTCCACCTTGTTCTCACTAACCTCAGGAGCAGCCATGCAACTAGTCTGTACACGAGCACCGTGCCAGCAAGCGCGATCAAATTCCTAACACCATCGACATTCAAAGCATATAATTCGAGGACCTGCTCACCGGTTTCGATTGTGCATCGGCCGTTCGGCAGTCTCTGTGAATCGTCGCATGTGAACGTGACACCGTCAAGACTATATCGCGCTAGTGCCGCAACAGCATACTTGGTTGGGCTGAGATAATTGAAGATCTCAAAAACGCGTGGCATGTCAATGCTAATGACACCCGCTGTGACTTGGGCAACTGAGAGTAAGATGGATATGACGTTCACCGCGAAGCCGGTGTGTTTGAAGAGCGTATTGAACATGATACCCAAACTCTCACCACACGACACTATACCGAAGGCACAGAAGACGAGGACAAAGTAGAGCTCGGCTGTGCGCGGGAACCCTATCGGAAAGTCCGCCAGCACGCCGAACACCAGGCAACTAATAATCTCGAATGGAAACTCTAGTAGAGTGTAGGTGGCGAGAAAAGCCTCGACGCTGTAGACGGCATCGTCATCCTCGCGGTAAAAGACTTCGCGCTCTGTGGGATATATACCGACATTCTGGAGCATCCCTATAAAATACAAAGCGCATATCTGCTGCACAAATCCAACCCGGTTTTGGATACTATAATAGTCGCGATGTAATGGTGCTAAGAACAGTGCTAAAAGAATGGCGAGCCCGATCACTTGGAATGTCCGCGCCAGCAGTAGAGGTGGTTGTCGGCGAAAGTTGATCATTGACCGATGTAGAAGAAGCGGGAACGCCGTCGCGAAGGTTGCCCTCTTGCGGACGAGTGCACCTAGTTCGGCTGGCGTAGCGATCGTGGCTTTCTGTGTAGTGATAGAAGGGAGCCCTCTGAGAACAGGGCCGTCCGCTTCGTGTTGTCTTATTCTTTCCTCGTCACCTTCTTCTTCGGATTCGAGAATAGCGCCGGACTTCTGGTTTTCGTTTTCGCTTGCGGATAGCTGAGGAGATCTAATATCCATCTTTTCTACTTCATCTGTCTCCGAACGCGACAGCCCTTCCTTAGACTGGGACTTTTGAACAGCACAAGACCACGACTCAATGAGTCGCCTAACCTTCTCTCGGCTTTCCGCCTCCCGATCTTCTTGTTGAAGATCGACGGTGATGAGATCCAAGGCGAAGTCGGCAGGGTTTGTATGCCGGGGACACTGATAACCTAGAGTACTGAAATACCTAAGCATTGTTTTTGCTGATCCGCTATAGGTCGGAAAACCTCCCCTAGCAAGGAGAAGAACATTTCCAAAGCTCTTGAAGAGATCAGACCTGGCTTGATGGACTGTGAGAATTAGGGTCCGGCCTTCATTTGATAATCCCTGGAGGACCTCCATGATACTGTTTGTAGTGAAGGCATCAAGTCCACTAGTGGGTTCGTCAAGCAGAAGAATCCTAGGGTCCGTAAGAATTTGCACTGCGATGCTAACACGGCGTTTCTCGCCACCAGAGATCCCCTTAACCAGCTCACTACCGACTAGATTGTCCGCGCAATCTTTGAGGCCCATCTTAAGAAGGACTTCCTCGGCTCGTTGATACTTCTCCCGTCTACTCATCCAAGGAGGGAGACGAAGACCCGCCGCAAAACGGAGTGTCTCTCGAACAGTCAGAGACGGTAACAATGCATCGTCGTCTTGACAGACATATGATACCACAGATCGGATCACTGTGCTCGAGGGCGAAGCCCCATTAAATAATAGCCTTCCATTTTGTCGGTACTTGACCCCAATGGTATTGCTCAGTCGTTGTGCCATCGCATTCAAAAGGCTTGTTTTCCCCGACCCTGATGGACCCATGATTACGTTAAGCTTGCCGGCTTCGAAGGCTGCGGTAATGGGTTGCAGGATTGTCTTGGTGGGTTGCGATTTTCCCAATAAAGATCTCTTATCCAGCTCAAGAGCGAACTTATCAAGGCAGACATCAATCGTTCGTACTTCTTGTCTCGATCTTGCCACCATCTTTTCCTTCCCCGTTGAAAGATCGGGATCCGCCGTCCGTGATCGAGCTACTGTCATCTTAACGGTAAAGAATTCAAGACCAAGCCAAGTCATAAGAAAGAAGAAGATGACGAAGGCTACCATAACAATAATGGGCCGTGAAATCCAGTCTTGTGGAAAGCCAAGACTGTCCAGAATATATCGACCAGTATATTGTATACACGCGGGATTTGAGGCACCACCGGCCAAAGGGCAGTCATAGAAACTGCCTTCAAATTCATTACCGCACAATGCTCCAAAAGCGTAATACTACTATCATCTCAGCCTTCTTAGTAGAACGGCAATGATGTTAGGACTTTAACTTACGCTGTAGGCAATGTATTTTGTCCATCGAACGTAGACCGGAATCGTGTTGCTCTGGATAAAGTAACCACACGCTAAGCTCTGCAAAGTGTATGCCAGATTGGCAATCAAACTGGCTCCTGGAAAATTCCTAACAGCAGTGATACAAGTCGCAGCGAGCGTAACGGAAATGTAATGATTAAGTAATAGTACAGCAAAAAAGGTGAAAAATTTGCTGACATTAAGATCGAACCCAGCAAGAAGATAGAAGATCACGCTATATAAAAACGGAATAGGAAGATCTTCAGTAAAGAGACGGGCTATGCGACGCGAGAGGATGAAAGGCAGAGCCGTCACACAACCTTCACCCTTTTCTCTGTCGAAAGTTGGAATATCGAGGCTCATGCGGTAGATCTCAAAAGTCAGGAATAGATAACCCTATCAAAGTGATACTTAGTTATCATAGTACATGGTGTATCGACTAGATGCTCAGCACTTTGCCTCTGAAACCTATAGGAAGCGCTGAAAGAGGGACCAAGACGTACCTGCAAAGCAATAGATATGTAGAGAGCGCCCTCTCTTGAGCGAATGCCAGACTGGTCTCGCGATAGATTGTAGAAAATATAACCCGTAATGATAGCTATAAGGATCGCTTCAAGTAATGAACTGCATGCATAGATGATATAAGTCAGCCAAGATCTCTAAGTCCCACATTGTAGAACCCGCCGGATAGCACGAAACGAGGAGACTAAGGAATCAGACACGTAAGGTTTTATACATACCCAGCCATGCCCATGGGGTCTCGGTAGGTGACTTTAAATGTCCTGTGGGTCAAGACTCGTAGTTGACGAATGAAGTCGGCATGAATTGGACGTGTTTGTGAAGTGAGCATCGAATCGTTGCTATATCCTGAAGATAAATGTTCAAACGCATTCTGTGAGGTTTCTGCCCAAGCAGCCTTCAAACGCTCTACACGGGCCGTACTCTCTTCTTCAAGCTCAGGGGTCCGGTTATCTATCGCTGCATGATCAATGGTGAACTCGGCAGGATTGACGAATGGTGGGAGTTCGTATCCTAAACTGGAGAACCAAGGTATACAGTCCCTGGTAGGACCCGAATAAACTAGACACCCTCTTGATAGGAGGACCAAGTTGTCCATTAAAGCCCATATTGATGACCGCGGTGAGTGTAATGTAGTAAGAATCGTGCGCCCTTTTTGGGCCAAGTCTTTCAGTGTTCGGACTAGCTGATAAGCACTCGTAGCATCCAACCCGGTTGTTGGCTCATCCAAAAAGAGAACGGATGGGTTTGCCAAAAGTTGGACTCCAATGCTTGTTCGCCGTTTTTCCCCTCCACTGCAGCCACCATGCTGACTCTGATTATTCCCGATCCTGGTATCTGCACAATCTTTTAGACCTAATTCCAAGATCACTTCTTCAACTATTCGAGCCCTCTGACTGCTCGTCGTTGGTGGAGGTAGTCTTAAATCGGCCGCGTATCTCAACGTCTCCCGAACGGTGAGTGTGGGAAGCAAAACATCTTGCTGCATCACGTACCCGTTCCTGACGGAATCTACCGACTCTAGCCCGTTGAACTTGATGGTCCCAGTTTTCGATAGTCTTGTACTGAAGACCCGTTCCGCTATCGTGTTTAGTAATGTTGTTTTGCCCGAACCACTCCCACCAAGTATCGCTGTTAGGGTGCCGGATTTACAATATGCATTAACAGAATTCAGGAGGATCTTTGTCTTTGGCGCATTGTCCTTGTCTGTTTTGAAAATGTTATGCAGATACGTTGCTGGGTCCAGTATGGAAGGCGATGTGTCAACCGTGACGGAGAGGTTTCGTATTTGAACATCAACAGGTTGAACATCGTCGAGCGATAGTTGACCCGCAGTTGCTGGTATGGGTTGCTGTTCAGATTTTGCATTGAAGCCTATCGGCTCAGAACTCGTCGGCTCGGTGATATTGATTTTTGACGTGGCCGACTTGTGATTCTGAGCAGAATCTGCTTGCGAAAACGTGTCCGCCTTATCAATCATTGTTATGTTACGGGCCTTCTGCAATATCGGATTATCCGGTTACAGTTTCAAATTTGTACGACTGCGTTGAGTGCAGTAGGTCGATTTCACCAGCAGATCATAGTAGGTCGGTATGGATGAGTCGGTAGTCTCTCTCTGGGCGACGATAGATTCTGTCGTGCAGGCCAAGATCGAATCGGCAAGATGTCGTGGTATCAAGACTTGAGGTGCCAAATTGAAACCCGATTTGGCGAGCAGATTATAAACGCGTGCTTTCTGGCGGGCGACATCTTTTGCAACGAACTGAGAATAAGCGGACACTTGCCTAGCACATCTCTTGGAACCTCCGCGCCTCGTCTAAACTACGACAACCAGTAGGATCAACAAGAATCTCGTGAGTGTAATCCTTCGCTTGTTACCATCACGTGGTCTATGGCTGGACATAAGCAAGACTCAGTGGAATCGCTTTGCTAGGGCCTCATTTTTATTAGGGCCCTGTAATCTACTCGTATGATATGTAACCGCATGGTAAGATGTTGAACAGTTCCCGGTGACAAGGTGTGATCTATTCGACTATCGCCCAGTTGTGACTTGAATGTACAATTCGGTAACTAGGAATCTGCTGCTGAAAGCTGCGGGGCAATTCGGCAGACCCAGCTCGCCGTGAGCGATATTGCTGTGAGAACGGTGGTTGTCGTTTAGACAACCCCTGCGACTTGGGACCCATCATGCCCCTCACGGGATAACCGTTATTATATCCAACGAATATCTGATTGTAAGCGAGGCCAAGCCGGTTCTTTTCTCCAAGCGAACCCTTTTCTATGGAAACAGGATTTCCGAATTAGGAGAGCCTTGCATCCCGATCGACGTGGTTCCAACTGTCTGGTTGAGTGATGATCCTTGAAGTGAGTTCTCGCTTGCATGCACATGTAGATCTTCACGTGGTAAAGAGATGACTTGTAGCCAAACGAAAGTCGCGTTGCGACCACCGTTAAATATGCAAGCTTGCCTACCTCAAAGTCTGAGCTGGGCTTACCGAAACGATGGATGATATGCATAAGCGGTAGGTGGAGGCTCGCTTGGAATGGTTTGCTTCGATTCTCCAAGCGAGGGCGGAGATGCGACGCTGCATAGAAAACGCATTTTGCTCGCTTCGAGGTAAAGCCAATCCAAACAAGGTGCACGATGGAAGAATCCAGCGGTGTGTATGAGACCAGTCATCTTCCAGACGAGGTTATTACAACCCTAGTGCATCAATGTGTACATACGATGAAGTCAATTACTGTGTAAATGTGAGCAGTCAGTCGGTTCTCCGTTCAATTGGAAGAGATTGTAGAAGTTGGTAGGAATTTGTAGAGTATTGGAAGTACCTACATGTAGGTAGGTAATTTTAGGCTATAACGAGTTCATCTCTAGGTGCATAGTCTGTCTCTGCTACTATGCTGTATAATTGCATTCGAGGGGTTTAGGTATACGATGTCTACGCTGGTCTTAGATCTGAATTTCTTAGATCTGAATTTCTACTCTCCTAGATACCCAGGAAATTTAGCCAGTTGATTCGGGTTCGAGATCACAGACGTTAGTATTAACAAGCTAAAACGAAGGACCAGATTCCACGAAGACTAACGCTCGCGAACAACGGGAGTCCAGACAGGATGACATAGAGAAGCTAGTAAACAATATCTGGGCGCATGGGTAGGCTTTCCCAGAGCAATATTGACCGTGAGCCTAGCCCTCATGCGAGATGAACTCCTAGCAAGTCCACTCGGTGAATGTATCTGTGTACGGTTCGGTCCTGTATGGCCGATGACGGCATTCTATGTAAGAGAGGTTATTGAACGTGAGGCTCGGGGACGAGATTCAGCTGTTCATTAGAGCGCTTATGATTCCACGATCGCGATGGTCGCAGCCTTAATGTCATAATATTCCCAAGATGATGAAGCGTTGGCACGACTACATTACACGAGCCAATCCTAAACGGCAGCGATCTGTTGCTAATCTGTAAACGCACCTTATTTATAGCCAACGCAGGGCACCATATGTCATGTGCGCGACATTGATCAAGGGTATTCTCCCAACCTAAGATGAAAATCAGATCTTCGACACTCGCAGGTGACTATTACCTACCTACCCAGGTGAATCAAGAAGCCGTAATCATGGTGGACTTCATGATCTATCAGAGTGTAAAGCAGGTTCTCACATGTCGCATGTAGCCTCTTCCTGGTCGCAGTACGACCCATCAAACTCGGATTCCAGTCGCACGTCTGAATGTCTTTCCTAAAAGATTCAACAACGAAATTCTGTCGCTTTCGCCTTGGAGGTGCACCTCGCTTGGTTGACTAGATTAATCGCGTCTACCTATATGCAAACAAGCGGCTACCGGCAAGCTTACCTAGAAATGGTCCTCCACGGCGTACCATAAAACAACGCATCAATGGGCAATCAAAACACCAAAAATACATCAGACAGGTAACAATTGAGAAGAATCAATTAAAGCTCTATGATAATATATAATTTCGTAATCATTACGCCACAAAACGCACGCTCTATGCACTTGGTATCACATCATTCCATGCGGAGCTTTAGGTCCTTCGTTTCCCCGAACCTCCCCATCTATTCCTTGTCATATCCAGATTTCCCCTCATAACGTGATATCGTGAACTCCAAAAATCTTTTCCTTTCCCTATGCTGTTCCATATGTTATTGTTTATCGTGTTGACCTAGATTCATCATGTTTCGCGCTTGATCTAACACTTGAGAAGTCGTCTAGATCAAGCAACTCGCTTTTCAACAATTGGCTCGCCGATAGGCGTTTTGCTAACGAAACCGGCATTAGCGCCACCGTGTTCGTAGACCTTGCGACCTCTCAACCAGGTCTCTTTAACCCGGCCGGTGAAATGATGGCCCTCCCAGGGCGAGCAGCGGTTTTTCCAGTGCATACCGTGGGATTGCAACACCCATTCCTCCGCGTCATCAAACACGCAGATATCGGCATCCATGCCAACTTTGAGAGCACCCTTGCGATGCGATAACCCAACTTGTTTAGCGGTGGCCTGAGAGCATAGCCGCACAACGTCGAGAATAGTCGGCGTCGACTTGTAGCCAGCTGCCGCACGCTTCTTGGCAGACGAATGAAGGATTGGCAGACCGAGGCCGACTGACGATATTCCACCCCAAGCAGCAAAAAAGTCGCCTTCTGACGCACTGGCCGAGGGTTTGGTAGCGATATCCATGTCGGCGCGCATGTCAATGCCTGAGTCGATATGGTGCATATTGGGACGGAGATCCTCCGTTTGCAAATGGGGCGGCAAATGCTTGAGCTCAGGTGTGCAAGGCGAATGATCAGATACGACAGTCTTAATGCATGAGTCCTCGGCTTGTAGTTCCTCCCACAGCCCATCCTGATTTAGCTGTTCTCGAATGGGAGGGCAACACTTGTATCGACAGTCACCGTCCTCAACCCCTTCAGCGGCCAGCCCGAGATAGTGGAAGCACGTCTCAGCTGTGATATTGACACCCCTCTCGCGCGCCTCCTTAAGAATCGGTATGGCTTGCGTCGCGGACAAGTGCACAATATGGAGGTGAAGGTTAGTAGCAAGGTGAGCGAGGGAGATGATCTCTTCAATCGCGTACGTCTCGAACGACGGCGGGCGAGACTCGAGGAATGTCTGATATTCTTTCAAGCTACCCTTTGGTGCTAATGGTGGCTCTGAGATCTGGACGGCGTCGCCAACGGAGTCGGTAATAGGTGGAATCATTTCAGCGTGAAACATGAGGGTTGTGGGCGTGCCATTCAATGTCTTCATAGCCAGTTCGATGTCGGCCGATGATATGGCAGGGAACTCATCCACCTGCGGAGATGCTTAACAGGTCATCCAGCAGCGTTGTTATCTACAGGGAGCACTTACACCAGACTCGATGAGGAACCCCTTGAAACCACGCACACCAGCTTCAACCAACTGTAGCAGCTCGTCTGCATTTCCAGGAATGACGCCTCCATAGAAACCAACATCAACCCAACATTGGCCTTGACTAGCGGCCAGCTTTTCTTTGAAACCTGCCAAGGTCGTGGTAGGGGGGATGGCATTCAAGGGCATATCAACCACTGTGGTCACACCCCCGGACGCCGCTGCTCGCGTGCCCGTGTTGAACCCCTCCCATTCTGTACGGCCAGGCTCGTTGAGGTGAACGTGGGCGTCTACCAAGCCAGGTATCAAGAGCTTTGAGCCATAGTCGAGATAGGTAGTCGTGGAGGGGAAGGCAGTCTGGGGTAAGACAGTTGCTATGACAGCTACTATCTTGCCAGTTGCAGGAGAAATAGAAATGGTAGCCGGTGTGAGAAACAGGCTGTCATCTGGTAGAGTCAGTACCGCCCTCGTGGAAACAAGGACGGTCAGTGCCTCTGAGCTAGACATGGCCGAGACACACATATACAGAGAACGCAAAACGCAGCTAAAGCACCGAAGCCTAGGCTGACAAAAACCGAGCCGACGGACGAGAGAAGCGATGGTCTAGCGGCTTATCGTGTGGCGTTGGTCGCACGCGGCAGATACAAAGTATTGTAGTCGCGTGGCCAAAGAGATAGGTGGTATTCACTAAAGATATGGCGGAGTAAATCACCAAGACAACGTCACACAAAGAGAATGCCACGAAGAGGACGAGCAGCGTGAAAACAAAGAAAGAATGTCAGACTAGCGAGGGGGAGGGGGAGACTTAAGAACACCAAATATATCTGACGCAGCCATGATGGGGATGGGGATAGGGATCGGAACGATGTGCACATGCGCTACGACTACAGGTTGTGGGGTGATGCAAGATCCAAACGGAATGCCGAGTAGGAAACGAGCGAGTCACCTAGGTTAGCAAGGTCTGGCAAGGGAGACGGAGAAACGAGATAGGTGAGAGAAGCACAAAGCGACTGTTGCCAGCAGCAGAGAGGGTCAGCCAGAGTGGGCTAGAGTTGACGGATGGATCTTGACTGGATGTGGTCGAAAATGGGACGGAATGGCGGGACAAGATAAGACAGGCCCTTCCTGACACAACGGGCCAGAACTGAGGACTGAGGTTGAAATCTGGAGTCGATGGCGTCGGCAATAGTTAGCGCAAAGTTGTTGCTGAAAACCAGACCCTGGATTTCAACGTTGGTGTTATCTCGGCCCTCTCATTGGCTCCTCTGCTCAACTCTATCTACTGTTACACCTCAGCGCGCTAGGAGCAGGGTACTTCCTATCTTGTACCTGCCCTATTCCACTGCCTCCTTCCATGCATGCATCTTGCATGAGGTAACCTCGGGCTGACCTGGGCATTTCAAGGTGCCCGCTCTGGGTATCGCGGTGTCGCAGGTGTTGTGAGTGTTGTGAGGGCGGTGGGTAAGGAGGGTCTTATCATCTGCCGTACTTATCATCGGAGCTCACCGACTTGAATCCACTTCAATCTACAACTCCATACTGCGTACTACTGCAGACTAGTGCCTTCCATTAATTTATTCATAGATAAGCATACTTGCAAATGGAAAAGACAAAAAGGTCAGAAAATACGCATTCGTGAGCTGTCAGTTAGTCTCAATAACCTACGATGCTCTCCCCTAGCCACGGCAAAAAACACCAAGTTAAGGAGATGCGCAATGTCTTCTTTATTATATCACACTCCGAGCAGCCCGAGCAGCAACGCACTGATATGGGTTAGGTCTTAAATTAATCCGGGCTAACAACCGGGCCGCCTTATCGACTCCATTGCTCGATCGAATCGAGTAATTTTTCGAGTAATTGTATGTCATGCTTTTAACGCCACGCGGCCCTGTCTCGAAATACCTTCACATCCGACTCAATCCGGTAAAATCTTTTCTGAATCATCGTGTAATACTTAAGTAATGGATGATTTTTTCCATCCTTTTTTCTGTGCTCCAACGCTGGGGTCCAGCTTAATTTCCTCCAATGCCAACGCTGGCCCATCTCAGAAAATTTTCTTGCACTGAGTCAGCAAAATAGCAGATGCCACGTCGAGGCACGTTAACTGTTCAAATCCCGGTTTTTTACTTATCCAACCTCGGAAGAAAACAATTGGGATCCAATTGTTCACATGACCGAAAACATTCGTAATATTGCCAGAACGTGTTGAGGTGCTTGGTGTCAATTCCAACTTGGACCGCTACTGACGTTGGACTGGCTTGGTCATCACGACTGAGGTCGCCGGGCCACATACTAACAGATGCATGAACGGAGAAACAGTATATAATTTGATCACCCGGAAGAGGACGCGGTAATAGTCACAACATCCTGGTCTTACGATCTTGCCGAGGAGCGCAAACCTGCATGTATCAGAGACAGCGACGAGTCGACAATCAAGCCGGAATCGGTACCGGAACGCCGGTGGATACGCGGGTTTCGTCGGGTTCCCACGTTACTTCGAGGTAGAACAGGAATTAGCCAGATTTGCTTCTGTCTAAGTTGATCCTGCAAGCGCACTTGCATGTAACCGCCACGGCCAATCAGTACAGAGCGACCCAACCCTATGTTCGAGTCCGCCTTGTTATTAAAGTTGGTAGCCAAAGAGAGGTATTCGCTTCCCAGTCCGAATCTAGCCCCTCGATAGCATCGCTGCTGTCCGATGATCTCCTCTGGTAGTCAGGCAGGCTCCATTTCCTCCGCCGTTTATCGGCGCTGACAATCCTTGGCTACTGTGTTGCTATGAACACTGCAAGTTCATGTCCCAAGCTGAAATCGGACATTGGTGCTGGCCAGGTAACCCCAGGTTACAACGGTTACAGCAGGGCATTGCAACACTATTTCGTAAGTTGGATCCAAGAAAGGGCGAGCAGGGATCTGAAATGTCAAGTCCTGGTGTAGTTTTCTTCCACAAACTAATTCGAACACGAACCCCGCCTTACCAACTTGGCATCTGATAAGTGAAGTTCGATAGTCTGTGCTATTTTGTATTCATCAACACGGTTCTCGAAGTTGCTGCCGCAAGTATTTCGTCCAGGCTGCGGGCTCCAATATCTGCAACTTCACTGTCTACTAACAAGCTTTGTTGGTAGGACTAATACGTCTCAGAGTCTGGGCTGTGAAGCTAGTCAGTTTTTGGAATATGTTAGCAATATACTCTGTCATGACGTTCTATGTAGCCAATCGCTCTGGGGAGATTACCCGAGCAGTTGTAGTATTTGTCGTTGTTTTTCAGGATGACTTGATTATTGATACACCATGCTGTATGCCTCAATGTTCCGGAGTGTGATAAACTCGATTTTAATGTATAGCTGAGTAAGAACGGGTGTCCGGGCTGCTTGGCAGAGCACTACCGAAGAAACCGGGTGCCAAGACGGAGTGAACCCCGATATATTCCCCGATCGATCCGGATCAGCCCGGGAAATACTCAAGGCTCATACGGAATTTCTGCTGGCTTTGTACCTTGATTTAATAGGACCCAATAACTCTTTTCTTAGGGCATTCTCCGAGGAGCAGAGCTCATCCTGTATCTATAATTATACGTAAGACTACAGCGCAGGAACTCTAGATCGAACAACTTACATGGTTCACAACAAGGCGCGGATCAATGGTAATTGCTTCCAAGAGGGATAGCTTTGGTGGCCCACGTGTTCCTCTTGATTAAGGGTACTTGAACAATGGATGGGTTGGGATCCGGGCATAAGATTGCATTCTTGTATATAACTGGGGCCATTAATGATGTTTTGTTTCGAAAGAGTATGCGGAGAAAACCCGCTCTCTGCATTTCTAAGGGAGGAGCACTAGCGATGACTCACCCAAATTAGACAACGTCACCCATCCCGAGCGCGGATTCGTTTAGTGAGTGTTGTCATGATCACAACTACATATGGTATGGTCTACTACTAGCTCCGATCAAGGAATCACAAGGTAAACAGAGCATGTATAGGGACGGATATGTGCTATTTACGGCCAATCCTTGACTATAAGCCCCCGTCGCATAATCGTTCGGACCCGAAACTCAAGCAATTGGTTGGAGGCTAGGCCGTATGTCACAACTTTGTAATCAACCGAATCTAACGTTCTATAACGTACTCAGATGTGCAAAACGTCAATGAGAATCTCGTGGTATCATCGTATTAGCAGGATGAAAACATAATGAAGGAATCAAAGAAGATGCCAAAGAGTAGCAGGAGAATACCGATGAGGCAAAGTGCATCATGTCTTCATCGTAAGGGTCTATTAATTACTACTATCCACCAAAACCAAGCCGACGAGGCAGACCGTAGCCGACGTGCCTGTTTGTCAATGGCTCAGATCTGGTCCCAACAAGAAGTACGTAGTCGGATTCGCACTCCTCACTCCTTAAATTTGGTTGCCTGATGCTGCTGCCTCGTTTTCGTTCTCGGCGTCGTCATCATCTACATTCAGAACCTATATCTCTTTTCGGACACATTGGACAAGCCGAAGTCGGACGGGGAGTCAAGGATAAGACCGGGGGCTACTGTTGGATGGCTATTCCAATTATTGCTTAGAGTCATTCCATGATTCTGCAAATCCGATGCCCCGATGATTCCGAAAGTGCTAAAAAATGAAAGTGAGTTTATAGGATTTCGTTGGTCTATATACCCTGCATATAATAAGTCATATGAACGGACTATATAGTCAAGTGCCAAAGGTTGTAGTGTGAGCAAGTATGAGCAAATATGTTCACGGGGTCCGGGTGGAATTTGGGCTCATCCAGCTCTGCACAATAATATACTCCCCAGGACTAAATCGACGCAAATCTCACAATGTGTATTAAAAGGAATTATGATTTCCAATTCCTAGCCCAGCTTAGCATCCCAGTCTGTTCCCGATGAAAACCCCAGTGATTACGTTCTTCCTAAATCTTCCATCTGTTCCCTAACCGTATTGTTTATTGACCTGCCGTGAGGCTTC
Organism: Xylaria sp. Z34; assembly: GCA_037356055.1. Taxonomy (NCBI): domain Eukaryota; kingdom Fungi; phylum Ascomycota; class Sordariomycetes; order Xylariales; family Xylariaceae; genus Xylaria; species Xylaria sp. Z34. Next base: position 368,251 of record JBAWJW010000020.1, read on the forward strand.
TCAATGCCTGAGTGATATCATACGCCGCCCATAATCAAAAATGCCAAATTACCCCCTTTAAATCCGATCAGCATGTCCCACCATAAGCCACAGTCTGCCTCGTGCCGTTGAAACTGTAAAAACTCTCACATTCGCGACGCTGTAATATGATTAGCTTGTTATTCTGTACGCTCCACAAAAGTCTCGTGCGGAACATACCAGCCAGCGCTTCGAAGGTCTTCAAACTATTACTGCAATTCACTCAGTCAGTTATCGTTATTTGGAGTGTAGTTTTTAGAGATTTCTGGAATTTGCCAAAAACAAGGAGTCGATTTCGGGATTTTCTTACGGATAGTAATCAGGCGGAATCGCCGTGTTACGCTTCGGTTTCCCATCCTTCGTCTTAAGTTTGGACTTGAGCTGTGTCATTGCCTTTGACAATTTCTTCTTCGAGTGAGTTGACGAATTGTCATTCATTGTCATGCCGTACAACGTCCTCTCATCTATATATGTCGATATAGACCCATTCATTAGTGCTGGCCTTCATAATGTAATTGACGCGGAATAGATGTTCGTCCTCCCAATTGCTACTTACCATCATCGAAAGATTCTCGCTTGCTCGTATGACTAGCCATCGTGTATTCGGTCAATGTCCTTTCTGTGGCATTCGAGCCTCGCCGCGTTGTTGAATATGGAGTAGTCATGGTGGAGTTGCCAAGTATTGCCAGAAATGAAAATACTTGGGTTGGAGTACTGGTGCAAAAACCGTAGTTCGAGATGAAGCAATTGATTTTACAATTATATAGATTATCGTTAATTGTATTGTTGTCTTCAGGAATGGAGATTATAGATTCAAACAACTTGTAGGTATAACTTGTGGATATATCTGGTGGGTATTCTACGTTGCTTTAAATAATCCAGACGCCTTTCTATAACGACCAGCATGTCTATATCAATGCCGAATCGTACCAATTATCTGGACCCGACGAAGGCTCTGGCGGTATGACTCCGAAAAGCTGTGCAGCCATCAAGGTGTGGTATGGTAAGCCGATGCGTCTACTACCGTTTTGATTGACCAATGACATGGGCGTCTAGTCTGAGAGAGGAATTAGCCTTGGCCCCCAAACCGAAGCCGAGCTCCGAAGCCGAACCCCGTAAAGCTCCCTATATCTCTGGTTCTCCCATCGGCTTCAAACACGGCGTGGCATGGCGTTAGGCTCCTCAAACGACTGTCATTTATTAAGCAATAGTATGCGATACAAGCGAATGGTCAGGCAGAAACGGTTGCACATAAGCGTGATCGGCGTGAGTCACAGCCGTTGCCGTCAATGAATTCTCCGGCACAAATTCTCCGCAGACCCAATGGTCGACCGCAAGCATGCGAAGTAAGACGCCACTTGCTGGGCTTGGCGCAGAAGTCTACTAACACGGTTACGCAGCCTTGTCGCAAGCGAAAGGTAGCGTGCGATCATACCCAACCGATATGCAACCGGTGTAGGAAGAGGCGGCAGACAGATGACTGCATATACCTGGCGTCGGCACAGCCCAAAACACCGCCCATCGCCCGTAGACAGCCTCCTTCTCCCGTCTCATCGGTCTCGTCCGTTGTCCGTCGGTCTACAGCCACCGATGTCTCGGAAACGACTGACACTCGGAGTCCTGACCCAAGGCAAATGGCCTCCGGTTATCTCGGCTTTACGAGCTTCTCCGCCGTCTATGAGGAGACGCAGATCAGCTTAAACAGGCTACAAGGCTCTCATGCAACACCGTCAGATTCCGGCGATGGGGGCCAAGAGACTTCGGCGCCGGATCAGTTTACGTTAAGTGCCCGGACACGCGATGCCTGCCTCTTCGTGCTACAAAATGTCCCCGAACCGTCGCGAGGCAAGATTTGCCTACGTGGCAGTCCCCGCGACTCCTGGTATTATTATTTCCTCGACCGAGTCCTAGTTTCCTTTTATGAAGCCTTTGGGCACTACTTCGGGCCCCGGAGGAGTGACAAGTCCCTTGAAGAGCTGGCTGTTCTCTTTTCTAGGAATACAACACACGCCTTCTCTGATGATGATGACATAACTCCCAGCCAATGGTTAGCTCAGTTTTCCGGCCAGAATACGCGGTGGGAAACTTTAGGGTTGCTATTCGGCTTCTGGGACTTCAGCGTGAATTCCATTACGATAAAAAAGAGCTCGACGCAGGACGAGTACGGTCGGCCGAGCCAAGTCACGAAGCAATGCGTCGACTTCTGTGCTGAGCTGTCGCACGAATTTTCCACTGCTAATAGCATGTTACTCTTTTTATTTTATCGCAAACTCGTCATGGAAACGGTTCTATTTGGTGACATGGCATGTATACAATATTCCTGTGCTTGAACTCTCAATCTCCTTACTTCGTAAAACCCAGCAATCTCTACGATGAGAGACTTAGAGATCTTGACTAACTTATTTGATGTATACAGAGTTCGTGCCTGTTGCACTAGATGGGCGAGATGCGATTGTTGCTAACCTAACCATAGGCCGCAGATCATGGTTGTTTCTCGGGGAAATCATTGCACTTCTGACTTTCTTGGGCTATCATGCGCTTCCTGATTCGCCAGACTACCAGCCCAAATTCATGATCGAGATCAAGCGGAGATTATACTATCAAGTATTCAACACACATAGTGAGTCGGGACAACAGAATATTTGGAGGCTTCTGGAATACTCATAAATCACGCTCCAAATGGGAAAGCTAACCCCGAGCTTTGTGCAGTGGTCATGGTTTCGTTGACAGGACGGCCGCCTCTGATGAGCCAAAATTACAACACCACGCCACTTCCCTTGGATATCGGCAACGGCACCTTGTTTTCCGACGATGAAGATTCTCTTACAAGGGCAATGGCTAATATAGGGGCTACGGGGTGGGATAAAAATACAAGGAGATTTTCGGTCTCCTTTGTGCGTGCGAGAGCTAAGCTGTCATTGCTTCGCGAAGAGATCATGCACTTCGCTCTAAATACCAAGCGGCTCGTGACAGTCGAAGAGCTTCTGTACGTGGCATTGGCCGCATTCATCTCCGGCTTGTCATATGTTGCTATTTAGACTACAAGCTAACCTATCGGCGGTCAAGGGAGCTGAGAGATCGGGAATCTCGTACGATTGAGGAGTTTCCAGCTTTCATGAATTATAACGACTCGGACCTGGACGATCGGAGAAACGAAGTTGGCGTCTTATACTGGAAACTCTTGACACGACTAGACCATCTCCTGAACATGTTCTTCATTGAGAGACTCTTGCTCAAGCGTGGTCACACTCAAAGCGAGCTTCTATCTGTTAGCTTTGATATGATCACATAGTAAGCTATCCTCGGGGTCATTTTCTAGCTGTCTTGGTGACTTCTGGAGTGCACAAAGACTCATCCTTTCTAAACGCTTCCCTAAACGTCACAAGCCACGCTCTAAAGGCGATGACTGACTCCTAGGTGTTGCAGCACTCTGCTTTTCTGGACTCATCAAGACACGCTCCTACCGTTGCGCGGCGACTGCGAATGGCTCGTCAGTATTATCCAACGCCTTACCTACCGATATACATTCTTCATTGACTAACAGACGTATCTTAAGATCATGTCCTACGGCGTTCCCGCAGGCGGCATCCTTTGCCAAGAACTTCTGAAGCCAACACTACACAACGACCCGCGGATCACGAGATCGAGTCTTATCCAAAAACTGAGTCTTCTTGTCGGGTTCCTCGATTGGATTAAGCCAACGGCACCCAACGGTGACTTATGCGGCAAGTGCAAGACTATTATCAAGCACGTCCTCGATCAGGCGCTTAATACACCCACACCGGGTTATGACAGTGCCCCTGGTGTGGCGTTCGATTGGGACTTCACGACCCAAGTAGACTTTGACTTCGACCTACTTGATACTTTTGGGTGGACTAGATCAGAAATCTCGATGAGCCAGCACACCAATGCTTGACCTTATATAACGACCACTCTACATTCTGGTTCCGATACGGGGTAAAGGATATCTATACCGAGTTCCGGAGACTCCTCTCTGAGGTCTGATAATAAAGGGAGCAGGACTAGCGGAGCAGTCTAGCCAAGGCCGTCGTCAACGCTATACTAATATTAATACGTAAAATCTCATCTTCGAATACGGCGCATAGGGGTCGTACAGTTCAATGCAACTGACCGAAACGCATGATGTAGGGCTATTTAGACTGGGTGACACGTCTCCGAGGAGAACCATAAGTACTCGATTGTATAGTATCGATCGTATAGTGTCGATTGTGTAGTAGGACATTTGCATGCATATATATACTTCAATATTCAAACCGCTGTCCACACAGCCAATTATGCGATTTCTCCAATGTTCCCGATGCGACTCAACACGTCAGCATGTGTGTTACTATAATCCAGTATGCAGAATAGCCGCCCAAAAACGCCTGGACCCCCTAAACCCTTAAAAGACATGCAATATCTCAACGATTGTCCGCCGGTACTATTCGCCTTGGTATTGAGAAATAGCCGTTATATCCGTGATAAGTCTGTCAAAAGAAATTGGGTATAGACGTTGCTCCTTCATGGAAACAAGATATATAGTAAGGTTCATGACTGAAACTCGAAACGTGATAAAGGAAAAAGCTCGCGCCAACCATATTCATACGTTATCAAGCAGCTGTAGCCTCTGAAATGATGTGTCCCAACCTTCCTTGGCCTCTGCGCCTGGTCTGTGAAACGCCCTAACGTGCTCCCAAACAACATAGTGAGCCACAATCCCGAGATATTCTCAATACGCTCGTATACGTTAGTTTACTGTAGTTGTATATGATAACGAAGTAAGACGCCCCCAACGCAATAGCTGACCGCGATATGCGTCATAATCAAAGTGCCTCCTCTTGAGAGGCTCTGCGGCTATTTCCTCATCCTTGATCATCGATCGTGGGACCCGGCGAGGTCAAGGGGCCCTCATAGTTCAAGCACACGCGAAATCCAACCCCATACTTCTCGCCACGCCCTGCCAGTCCCAGACTCTAGTCCACTCGGCCTGGCTCATGAGTTGCCACACTTTTTCCAGAACCTGGGCGACGCGGTCACAGTTACGTAAGCCCGTGTACCCACGCACGGTACGCAATGCAGCGCGAACACGTTCCTGTTGGGTCGGTGCAAACGCCGCGCAGCCGATTACGAGGCAGGGGACTAACAGCAACGTCTGCACTGGGTCACTCGGCTTAAAGGACTCAAGAATCATAAGAGATTCATCGACGGCGGTAGATATACGCGCATCGTGGTGTGGTGGGTATCGGATGACGGGCGGCGGAGAGTCTCCGGTAGTGCGGAACGGCGGCGTCGCATGGTGGCTGCTGCTAGACAGACGACGATCGGATATCGTGGGAAGTGTGCCAGCAGGAGGAGGCGAGAGCGTTGCAGAGCAGGGTTGAGGAGACGCTGGGGAGAGAGGCATTCTGCTGCTACCGTCACTCGTACCCGCGCCAACAGCAGCAACGCTTGTACCAACACCAGCCCCAATACTCATAGTAGTGGAGGTCATCGTTTCCGGGATGGTCGACGTGAACAAGAAGGGCGGTGGCGAAGTTGAAGGTGGGTAGATGGTCCGATACAGGTACACCCACATCATTTGCTTATAGAGTAGACTGACGCGGTCTCGGTTATCCCCCGCTGGCCAGGTAGGCGACCACTCACGAATCGCAGTCTCAATCTGGGTGGCATGATAATACGAGTTGTAGTTGACAAGTGGCTCAGCTTTGGAAGCCATGTTGGCTCGTATATCATTCCGGATCGTCGTGATCTTTGCGAGATGATGAAACAGTCCGTCGCCGACTCCGATCAGTCGCGCGGGTTCAATCACGGTCCACGGTACCCAATCCTCCGTGGCTAAGCGTTTCGTCTTCATGTCAGGATATAGGATAAGCTCATCCGCGAACACCCGATACTGGAAGAACTCGGTGATAAACGTAGTGAATGCCTTGTCCGGCGGTGGGTTCTCCTGAATCAGGCTCTTGTAGGCCTGGAGATGCACGCGATGTGAACCATCCGGAGATCCCTCTGCAGCCGTCTGCAGCATCAGACACAACATCTGGCCATAACGAGGCGCTAGGTTGGCTTTCTGCTCCGGTGCTGCTTCGTTTTTGCTGCCCCAGGCTAAGAGTTGCTTCATGGCCGCGTCATGGTGGAACCGTGATCGGGACACGAGAGACGACAGGTCCACGTTAGGGTGGGAAGTAAGAAGCTTGCTACCGTATGGGGTCTCGAAGTCAATGTGTTTACTCGCGAGTGACAGGATGGAATGCATTAGTCCACGATGCTCCACTGCCATCTGAAGCAGCATGTCCTTGAAGGCATTTCTGTGTTGACCTTCAACAGTAAGCACGCTGCTTAGGTGGTTGATATAATGGCCGAAGAATATTCGGTCTTCGGCCGTCTCAACACCTTGAAAGATTGGCTGAAGCGTAATGTGCGGAAGGCTCTGCTTCCTTTGTCGCTCTGGTGAAACAGTAAGCGATTGATACAAGTGGTAACATCAAGGCATCGGAACTCGTCTCACCCTCTTCTGCTTTTTCTCGGCCACTCTTCCAGAGTGTTTTCTCGTGATATCCCTCGCATACCACTGCATTCTTCTCACAGTTCAAACCTAACCCATTGTTAGAGAGATGGCTTTCCAGAAGCGTTAAGAACTGTTCTCACAACGTGGTTTTGCTTCATCGCATTTCTTCTTCCTCTTCCGACAGGTGATGCATCCTGTTTTTGAGCGGCCCTTTGCAATCTTACTATTCGCTACCTGAGGGGTTAAAGGATGTTTCCGTGGTCGCCCTCTTGGCCGCTTAGTTTTCTGTTGTTGGCCTGACGAGAGGCGGTCTGGCTTGGGAGCGGACGTGCGGGGTGCTTCCTGAACATCATCCATACGAAAACTATCGTCCTCCACAGGCTCTATCTTAGGGACAGTCGGCCCATCGTCCGTGTCGTGCTCCCAGTTCACCTCATCATTGGAGTTCCCCACCGTTCCGTCGTCCTGGTAGGTGGTGTCCCAAGTGGTGTCCGACGAGGCTGCCGACTGAAGAGCGGGTGGGACTGCTGCGCCCGAGTCGACCATGACACACTCTTGTCCCGTGCTAATGGGAGACAGTGGAACTGCGCTCATTTGAGCCGTTGGCACATTTGCCCATCGTGGGCTTGTGTCTTCTCCAGCTGGCCGGTCATGTCTCTCTGGCCATGCACGTCCAGTGCCGGTGACGATGGTAAGTGGGCCATCCATGACTGATGAGCAAACCAATCCTCGTCTTTTTGATGGAAACTCCGATCGCGAAGCAAACGTATTTAAGAGACAAAATGTCAGGGAGCCGACAAGTGCGCGGCAATGTTCACCAGTTGATTCTGGTTTGAGAGCCCATTCCAACACTCAAAATCGGGGATTATCAGCCTAAGCAGGTCATGATCAAGAACCGCCACGCTCTCTCTCTAATCAACACGGCTCATGAATGTTCGCTGCCAACAGAATAAAAAGGAAGGCTGGCGGACGAATCGGAGACCTGATATGTCTGCAGTGATAGGGTGTTCCCTTCGAATCATAAAGAAGGGTGGACCAGATGAAGGAGGGGTTGAGCTGGGGCGGTGGATGTGGAGTGTAGGTCTATCTTATTTGGATGTAGATGATATCGTGGGGCCACTTGGGACACAACAACATCTCTGAGGGATGCTATAGGCGGGAGACGAACATCGAAGTGCGGATATGATGGGCAGAACCAGTAACACACCCCAAGGTATGAGGATGGGCGGAAATGGCAGAAGCGAGTATTTGACGGATGGTGGTCTCCACACGCATCCCACCGTCTAGCCAGTTCAGGCGGCGAGACGAGACGACAGACATGAAATTGGGTGAAGTCTGGGTTAGATAGTGTACGGTATGAGCACTTGTCCAAGCTGATACCTCATCGAATAAGGTAACTTGTAGAAAGAGGACCACCAACCCCCGATATAAATGTGCTGGGTACTCTGGAGTCAAGTACACGACAGGTCATTTAGAGACTTATCATCTCCCCTGCCGCGATCCATACACACTGGCACAAACGGAGCTGGGGTAAGATGGGTAGGGGGCAGAGGAGGCCAGAGAGGAAACGAAAGGAGAGATGTGTGATTGCGGCCACTAGCTTAACCAGTGGTAGATGATGGTGACCGATGGCCATGTTACGGTACAGCATATGCTACCAGCAACAGATGCATGCAGAGAGAGAAGAGACATGGGGTGAATGCTTGGCGCCTCTTGGATCCATGCCCACCACCGCACGTTGCCCCAGAACTTCCCCATCGCCCTATGATCTTAGCGTTCATCTGTGTACACTACAGCATGGTAGCGTAGTGGTACCCTGTAAGCGATCGCGAGGTATCCCGAGATACTTGCGAAATACAGCACTGTGAGCGGTTTGGTTTGGTGGCTTATGGCCTCGAAGGGGCTATTCGCGGTAGGCTTATCATAGCCCGAGATGATTATGTCCGTTAGCAGTCCTGGTTGATGAAATCAAATGCCCGGGCCCCCAATTACAATGCTGAGCACCAGGCTAGGCGTTGGTACGGTTCCTGGTACGATCCCTAGTCTAGATATCTAGTGACAGCTTAAGATCAAGGTTCGAAGGAATTACGTACAGGATAACGTATTTAGGCCAGATTGGGATATATTTTACTCGGTCCAGTTTGTGCGGATGTAGTGTAGAATACTGTACGCTACTTTAGATCCCATGTATACTACTAGTACAGCGCTTTAGCTTCTCTCCATCAGCAGTTGCTCACTGATCAGCATGGGCACTTTATTGATAGCGCAACGGCTGTGTCACTCGGGAGGTATAGAACAGTTTGCCAATCTGTGCTATAGCGAATTTGAAGCTGCCCGGGACCCTTTGAGGATACTCTTGACGGATCGGGATAGCGTAGCCGATGAGTGGTTTTAGTGCACATCTATTGACGGGTTGTTGGCTTCTTATTTACTTCTCTTCTTCCGTCCTCAACAAGATTCATAATCTGCCAACTTAGTTTTATAAGCCTTGGGTATACCGTAGTGTTACGTAGTCAGGTATTGACTGACTTTGACGCGAGATGAGAGATGACTAGGTAGGATCGCGTCCTGTGCGTGTCGCCATATCATGCCCGAATGGCGACGGGATGGGGAAATGGGGTTAGGTCGAAGGAAAAGGGTGACAGCAAGCTGGGAGAACACCGAGAAGCTGATTCGGTCGCGGTTGACGGACCTCAGCGCCCGGTCCTAGTAACGTATATAGCCAGTCATATTGTACAGGTTGCAGTGTGACAATCCGGGCGACCGCTGTATCATTGTTATACCTTTTAAGTTAGGTATGCATGTCTAAGGCGTCGTCGACTACTTCAGGTTGCTACTTTCTTGCTCACGACCCGAGTTCGCGAGTATGCGTGAAGATCGTCAGATGCCAGCATACTAAGTTAGCGGACTATAGATGTCTTCACCGTGCCTAGGGAGTTTCTTAAACCGACAAGGTAAGTAGTTCGAGCACCTCGCCAGGAAACCCAACTTAATAACCACGCAATCCACAGGCGGCTAATTCGCATTAGCTCCTTTTTACTGTATCACTAGCCTGAAGAGAAGGTTGACGGTTGGTTATGTGTAAACTCTTAGATTATGCTACAGCGTACGAGATGTTAGGGGCCTTGCGTCTAGCATAAGCCCTTGCCCATATGTTGATGTGCTTGATGGTCAGCTAATGTAATGGGAGCTTCAGCCCGGCCTGTATAATATGGAAACATCACAGAGCGATGTAATATTATCTTACTATAAAACTTCTCGTCACCAAAATATGTACATTTACCTATTCGCTCACCTCCGGGGGGTCCACTAGATTCCCCCACGGCGGGAGTATTTGCGTCCCTGCGAAGCATCCATGACATTTGCAGATGTTCCAGGAATAATATTTCCGATGAATGCCTAGAGAATTACGGAGTCTCTAGACTAAGATATTGTTTGGAGGCATAATTGTCGGACATCTCGGCACGTTAGATTCACCTGGCTACCTTCTCTGCCTCCTACGCTTGCAAGTAGGTGTCAAGACAGCATGTATTGCTAAACACGCTCATGCGATGGACGATCTTCTTCCATATGGGTTTAAGCATGATCACCAAGCGGTAAGAGGCTTCAGTCGATTTTGATAGAAATCAAGGGAATTTCATGTTGGAGTCTCCTTGGCTTTGATGGAAGTGTCGGGTACACGATGCAACCGTAGTACCTGTGTGAATTAATAGCTGATGCAGTAGGTACATCAACCTTTTCATTTACATCCACTCGGGTTTCACACATCACTCACCGAGCCGCCTCCGACGATAAACAACAAATTAACCAGGATCAAACGACTACCTCTTGGCGAACGCCTGTCGATTATTACCTACTACAGTCATTCCTCTGTTGCAAACAATGAGTTATGAGTTACCGTGAGCGTGCAACTTCTATGCCATCTCACAGTTCGCCGACCATCGGCAATTATTCGTCTCGATGGCGTATTCGCTTTTCCCCATCACTATGTATGTCCCATCCTCCATGTGAACAACTAATTGCTACCTAGGGTATGTCCATATTAGCATGGCACTAAAGAGGCTTGACCTCGTCTGGCACTAAATCCCGACAACTCATCCTTCTGAGTACCAAGTCAAATCGGTTCTTTATAGCGCGAATATACAAACGATGTAACGTTATGACATATTTTTGTCCTTCTCACAATATGAATCCCGGGTACGCGACACCTGCTGCACGCGACGGTAGCAAACCCCTAATAGGCAAGAAACGGGTGGCCCCGTGCTGCTAAAGTTGTTTGGCGATGGTGGTAAGGGTCCACTAGCCAGTGGGCTTCTGAGGGTGTTTCTTGACATCTTCTCCAGATATAAGAATTATGGCGTCTTGGCAATGTCAAGACCCTCCCTGTACGAGGTAGGTGTAAATAGCCTAGGTACCGAGCTATGTTATGTGCCAGAACTTGTCGGGATTGACCTAGGCGATTTGTTTCGGATTTATTTTTGAATGTTACCATCCAGCAGGCGCCAAGAAGTCCAGCCTTTCTCATGTGTAGAATTTGGACACGATGCGTTAGGGCAAACGGGAGGGCTGAAGGTCCTGCGAGGACCCGAACATCGGACCGTTCATTGTAAACCAAAACTAGTTGCGCACAGGTACTCGACAACGAAGGAGCAGAGCTATTACCACACTATAATGTAGGCGGCCTGAACAAGGCAGTCGAAGCGTAGAACTCCTACGCTAAAGCTCTACATTATGGGGACTCTGTATCAGGTGCTTGTACCGTCCAATGTAAACAAGATGATCGTCAGATGCGACATGTCATGACACGACATCTGAGATCTGCATAAGATTCCGCTCCAAATATTGACTAAGCATTGCAGAAATGGACATCGAACCAAAATAGACTATATAAATTAGACCTCTTGGTACTACGCGAATAAATCCAGGAATCCTGAAATTAACTAAGATAGATATATTAACGCACGTTTGGCATGCTTAAACAAATGGCGGATGCGGTCCACGAATCCTAATCTATACCCAATCAAACCACATCGACTTGAGCTATCCTTTTTGTACTTAAACCAGTCCCAGCATTTCATATAGCTTAACCAAATCAACAGCTCCCCTTTGCTTGGCCCTGATGGCTGCATATGACCGCTATCGTGCTTTGGGTCCTTACGCTCTCTTGCATGTGATATCATGTTGTAGGTTATGCGACTCTAACAGCCAGAGGCCGGCCAGGTATTCTAGAGAGAAGTACAATCTGTTCCGCCACTCAACAACTCCGTGGCTCACTGACCACCAAGCGGGTCTTCGAGCTATCAACCGATTTAGATGATTACCATTGTATTATTCGGAAGGTTTGAAAGCTTCCGTCGGGTAGTCCCCCTATCTACGTGCATGTTCTGGTCGTACCATAAACATCACAGTTGCTGGTACAGGTCCTATGCGTGGTCGCGCGTCACAGGTTTAGGATTAATAAAAGAAGATATGGAAACCTAGACTACTGACCCAGCGTGGCCGATGATTTGTGTATGTAGGACTTACTACAAAAATCGGTACGTCGAGACAAATAAAAGAATTTAGTTTGTCCTTCTGCTTAGGTACATAAGGAATTAAGCCAAACTAGGCGATCATTTGAATCGACTACTAATATAAGCGATTTTAAGGGCGCTATTCCCTTCAACATTAAGTTGTAGCTAGATTGCATGCAACGATCGATAGTTAAGGTAAGAGAGCCGTCTGGTTTCGCTTGTATTGCAACAATTTTGGCCCACAACGTTTAGTCATCCAGAAAATACTTAGCAACTTTCGGTCGATTCGAAAGATTGAAACTTTGAGAGGCTAGTATGTATAAGGTCCCATGACGAGTCCATTTAACTCGGGTAAAGGAGACGAAAAACGAGTCACGCAACTAGCTATCAGTACTTTCCATCATTAGCATCGGTAATAGCCACCGTACCTGTCATCAATATGTAAATGCGGTAGACTCGAGCCACATTCGTTATGTAGTTTCACTCTATCCCGACAACAGAGACACCGATACTTAATTATATCTTACTTCCGAGACGTTGAATTATCGTCAACTAGTTCTAACTCTTGGCGTGGGAGGACCCGTCGGTCCGGTGTGGCTTACAAGCTCAACTCCGGACAGCAGCCGTGGCGTGATATCACAAAAAGGCTTGCAGGGACCAATTCAATAAGAATATCGTTTCCTGGCCGTGTCCACCACTCCAGCATATCTGGAGATGCCACAGAGCCACGTGCAATGTGATTGATCATCCCGGTCAAGCCTCCGCAGTGACTACATCGGCAGCACAAGTTACCCTGCTGTATGAGGAGTTGTCGCGCGACATGTGTGCTTCGTGTAGTAAGTCGATCTGGTTAAGTAAGTAATGATCATCAATTGAGACAATCCAAATCCCTTCGTATACATATGCACTAGCCGGTGGAACGGACAGCTACAGTAGCCATCCCGACGGCAGAGCCTCACGTCTGGATGCCGGAAGACTTCCGCGGGGGCGATCACCGCGTCAAGGTACAATTCTATGTAACAACAACAGGCATACGACCAGGTCTCCAACTTGAGACTTGCTACATAGACTAGACTAGGACCTGCCAGGACCCGATTGCTGTCCAAGGGCCGCGCATTGAGTAGCTGCTGCATCCCGCGTATCGATCGACTACCCTAGCTCCATCGTGACTCTACCTTTGATAACAAGCTCTCGTAGCCTATTCGCCAGTGGTGTTGGGGAAGATGCCGTCCAGTATCAACCCCGCATCCCAGGGTGTTATTGGAATCCCCATGCCTGAAATACGGAAGAATGCTAGGTACACGGTGGTGTGTAGCATTGTCATATTTGTGAGCATCACCCAAGTGGATGAATCCAACAAAGCGAACGATGTGACCGTACCTTAATAGAAAACTAATCGCTATGCCCTTGTTCACTCCGTCAATCTAAGGTTATCTCATATGCCCGCTCGGCTACCCCCATTTAGTGACCATTATGAGCACGAAGAAGCCCGAGATTAGGTCCCTGAAGTTATTGTTGATGTGGCAAAGTCTGGGTTAAGAACGCTATACTCCGCAGCTAAGATTCGCATATAGTCTCATTTCTCATGCGAGCTGAACTTCGTATACAATACCGTAAACGATTTAAAGATAGATAGTAGACTTCATTATGACTTATCTTGTGGGTCTAGTTAAAAGTTTGAGTGCATGCCGGTTCTCAATCAAATATGATGAATTATTTTTAAGACCTTGTAAAACGGATCTAAAAGTCGTGCGTGGAACACGAAATAGCAAGTTAGCAGAAGATACGAACGGCTCGTATACAGCGCCACGGCTTAACTCATGTTTCACAGATTATAATTGCTCAGTCTTGGAGTTGTTAGCATTCCAGTGACTTCGAAAAGCGTAGGACAGAAGTATACATTCCACATCCACAACACAGCCGGTGGCCTTCACGAGTTTAGGACGTCTAGAATAAGAGAAAACCAACATGCCATCACCATGCTCAGGGGGTTGATTCAGGTATCCGAATTAGTGGGTTGAAAAAGGTCATCCGCAATAGGTAAGCTGTAAGAGAAGCCCTAGAAGCCTTAAGCGCCAAGGACAATCAGGAGAGACTCATCAAATAGTATTTGACCAACAAGCGTGCGAAGGAACGAGCCTTTTTGGAACGGGTCACGGTCAGGCACCCCGCTGATCCAGTTAGTCGAGTTCAATGGCATGAGATGCTATGTTACCATAACGTTGCTTGCCGCTGTGCAGGCTTCAGCCGTGGCTTAAGTTGGGGGTCAGGGTACGAACAAGAACCCGACCTGTGTGCAAATCATGTTCTTTACCCACTTGTTACGGACCACGAAACGAGTTTAGCTATCTCTTCAAGATCTATCAATTATCTAATGATTAACACAAGAGCGTCTTGAAAAGAAGTCATCATTGGCGCGCGTGTAGGACCGCTGTATTGTCTGTCTATACGCCACTTCGATTATTTCCGACGGCTAAATCCGGAGAATGGGTGCAGCATATCGTGCGGGATGGGATGCGCAATCTCTCGCGTACCCCATCCTGAATGTCAGCCCGATCTCTCATATTGCTTCGGAGGGCTGAGGCACTTGCGGGTTCAGCATGTGTCCAACTAAAGCAGGAGTCCCGGGACTCGGAGCAGCTCGTGCAGGGTTGTCTGGGAAGCGAACATGCCACCTCTTTGAGAATATCATGTGGGATAAGACAAGGAACTTGAAGGCCGTGAAGCTTAACTTTACCGGGATATAGCAAGATACGTGTCGTTGAAGTGGCTGGCCTCGTCAGGCTCCCATCTCAAACTAGTCAACGACGCCAAGACAAGCAGGACAATAAACTTATCGAGACATTTCTCTCGTCTCATCAGAACTGGCCTCATGTTCATCACAAGACATGTGAACTGTACAGGGAATGCGGGTATCGCCGGGCCATTGGGCATCTTTACAGTCTCCAAATTATCTCCCGCATCTCGATGTCGAGTTTACATAATCACATATCGATCGGGTCGCGTTGCCTCACGGAACACCGAATATACACGCCGTCTTATTTTCTGTGTTACCTAAGATGAACTTCTCAATGGTTCTTTTGTTCTTGGCTATCATGTCGATCTTTTTTGTAACGCAAACTCAGGTTCATTACGATTTTCATCCCAATCCGTCAGGCTGCAGGAGCACCTACGCGCCAACCTGAGCATCAGGTAAACGGTGAGCAAAAAAGAAAAAGAAAAACTAATCTTCAACGGCGCGGGAGCGGTGTGGCTCATGTAGCATAAGCAGGGAGTACCTGGCCCGGGTGTCGAATGACTCAGCTTTGCCGTCATATGCATCTGGGGTATACATCGAGGCGCGGCCCGAGGCATATAGGTAGTTACAATTGCGACGGAGAAGACCTAAAGCTGCAACATCTACTGCACTGAGGCTCCCGTTGGAGGAACTTTGAACGCCCAACACCGTGTCGTACCATTTTATCGAATCGGCACTCGCTCTTGAGCTGAAGAAGACTGAAATTAGAACTTATGATAAGCCCGGGTCAATAGAAAAGCTAATCTTTTCCTATAATTGATCTTGCCAGTCAGCACACTACATCACTTACCAGTGAGTGTACAAGAGTGGTACAGGAGTCCTCTTCGAGAAGGAAATTTATGGTTCTCTGCATGCTTAGGTAGTTATCTGGCCGGCATCTGAACCTGAGTCAGACCAACTGTACTTATACTACTGGGTAAGATAGACTAGGATTATAGAGGTAAGCGAAGTCGTGTGAAGTTGTCAGGATCCCCGTACGTGGAAGTTTATACACATGCCTCTCGTTCCAGGCGATCGTAGCAGAAGGCTATATCAATACTATCCATATTATACGTAAACCACGTTATCAACTTAAAAACCCGGAAATGGAACGAAAGCGATGAATATTAACTGGGCAGATGAATGCAGTCGGCAACCAATCCAATGCATCGAAGTGAAAGAAGTTCCACATCCTATTCCCGATGGTCCGGATACCATCAAACGGCAACCCCATATTCTTTGTATGTACATATTGCTCGCACTAACTCAAATCCTAAGGGACGGGAAGGAATGCAATTAAGGGCTGACATGGTTCCCCGGAGACATTTGTAGCCCGAGTCATCTTGGCTGACTCCTGTGTCCAGGGTATCTATTGTATCTAGTATACGTATACATCGCGAGCCAAATATAGTGTACTAGACTGCTCACGCTATTGATGTCCGGGGTTCGGTACCGCGACGGTGGGATAGCGTACAAGTAACAACGACTTTCCAGCCGCGCTGACGCGTTGTATAGGCGTAAACTTACCAGATCCAGATAGACGTGCAGCCTCGGCTGCACAGGAGGAATGTGTAGCCGATGATTTAGTAAGATGACAATGACAGCGCTTCAATATGTGACGATACGCTTGCAGCGGTGTGATAGGCTTTCGAGATCTTACCAAACGATCCGATGCATGTGCCGTTTGAGAACCGTTCATGCGATGTGATCGGATGTCAAAATTTACGGTTGTCACCGCGGGGTACAAACAAGAAGTTTGTGCCATAAAAAAGCGAGACCCGTAATATTTACACTATGGCCACCATGGCATGCAAGCCCTATATGGCACGATGTCTCACTTGTAGATACTCCTCAGCCTTGACGTAAACTAGTAATGAGGGCTCTCTATTAGCTTTCCTCCTTGCCAGTTTCTCGCAAAGCCTCGCGATACTGACAGCTGCATACCGCTGCCCCAGAGTAACGGACAAGGAAGGCATTTCGTATATAGATCTCTAGCCTGTAGATGTAGTAGTTGGAGCTGCTCGTGCAACAAGTATTCAAGACTTACCCTATCAGCATCCAGAGGTCGTGACACTCTATCTTCCTCAACAGTCAGTAAGGTCCCGGCTGCTTCATATGACTCTATGATTCAAATAGCCACCATGAACATATAAACATCAATATACTATTAGCGATTTGACCTAATATTTACATAGATCGGCTGTTTGGAGGTTGTGTTTATCCCTGTCCAAACCCAAGCCCGGGCCTGCGAAATTCAAGAGGGTATCTTAGATTAGGTGGCAGTGTCCTCCTAGAAATAGCGGTGCCATTGAAGCCGATGTATTCGCCCACGCTAGGTGGTAGATCTTTAACAGCCGTTCCCCATGAGCTCTCATTCTTACCGAGAGTAAGTACGAGTTCCTTGCCCTCGGTGAAAAAGCTGTGATCAATCCAGTTCTTTGTATACGGCTTACCATTCAAAGTAGCGCTCTGAATGTAGATTGCCGCATAAGTAGGGTCAAAGTTGACAGCCCGAATAATCGCCGTTTTGCCTGTTACCGGGCTGGTGATGTTGACGCTCTCGAAAAAAGGAGGGGTGATGAGATAGACATCTTGTCCTGGGTTAGGGAAAAGCCCCATCATAGAAAAGGCAACAAATGATCCCATTGCACCGCTATCATCGTTGCCAGGAAGTCCTTCGGGCGTGGTGTCGAAGAACCTAGGAATGTAGAAATGACTGCGCTTAGCAGATAAACCGGGTCGGCCAGCATAGTGATATTGAAATACAGTGAGGAACGCGGGCTCGTTACCAATATAGGTAATGTTCTGGTCGTGGAGGTAGTCGAGTCGTTTAACGAAATTGCTAGGACCACCATATAGCGTAACGAGTGAGCCCTGATCATGGGGCACGTAAAAGCCATATTCCCAGATACTGCTTTCGAATGTTTCGGCTCCTGTGTTCTGCAATGAGCAGACGGATCCTGTGTTGTCGATATTGCTGCACTTCAGTGGGTTTTGAGAGCCCCAGGTCCCATTAAGATACTTCGGCTGGAAGAAACCGACGAAGCCAGTATTGACACCTGAAAATAAGCTCGAGGTTTGGTTCTCTTTGTAGAGATTTTTCCAATTGTTGCTGGAGTCGAGGTATTTCTCTGCGTCGGTGGTCTTGTTCATCGCCTTGGCCATTTGCGCGATGGTGAAGTCATTATAGCTGTACTCTAGTGTTCTAGAGAGACTCCGTGTCAAGGTTCCGAAGCCCTTGTAGTCAAAATCCTGGACTGGAATGAAACCAAGGGATTTCCAGCTATCGATGCCGCCTCGCCCATGACAGCACCAGTCAAATGGTTCGACTTCTGCGTCTTTCACTACTGCCTCATATCCAACGTCCCACTAACTCAGAGTAAGTAATCGATTGGTATACAGAAGGGATGTCAACTTACATCGATACCGCCTGTCAAACCTTTCAAATAACCATCGACCAAGATTACGTCGGCGTTAGAGCCTCCCTACATTCATCAGTATATGAGAAATTAAAGACGGCAAGGGGGTTGACTACCTGTGTGTACCCCTTGGAAAAACTCATATGGCAATCAGGCAGCCAGCTACGAGGGTCAAAATATGTTAGTCGAGATCTACAAGCCCCCCACCATAGAACTTGCTAGACTAGATGATATAAGAAGGCTAACACGGGAAGTTCTTATACGTACCCCTCGTGCTTATACGTTTCGATCAAAGAGCGAATCATCTGCTCAACTGACGAAGGATCAAGCACAGTCAAGAACGGGATCTGAGATCGGAAACTGTCCCATAGACTATCCAAACACATTAGTGATACCATCTCAAAGACACGCAGGAGACTTGAACATACCAATAAAACGAATCAAAGTATGGCTCTCCAGTTTCCCAGTTAGGGTTTTCTCCTGTGTAATTCTGAGGATTGACCATTGTGCGATAAATTCCACTGTAGAAATTCTTGATTTGATCTGGATCGACTCCCCCACCAGTCGACACAACAATAGGGCTAAGCTTCTCTCGCCATGCAGTCGTGGCAGCTGACTGCACGGCGTCAAAGTCAAAATCCGGGATCTCTTCCTCCGCATTAGAACAGGCTTGGTCCGAGCTGATGAAGCTCAAGCCTACACGTGCAGTGACAGGCTTCTCGGGAGATTCAAATCTAACGAATGCGCCACCGGGAAGGGGATACCCATTTATGGACCGCGAAATCGTTAGGTTCTTAACATTTGCACTAGCCCGACTATTGGCAAAGATGCCATTATCAAAGATCTTCGATCCTGAGAAATCAGTACAGAAATAGGATGTATACTGTCCCTGAGAAAAGCTGGACACGAAGAGGCCCTGCCCCTTAATTCTTCCAGTTGTGGGGTCAACGGATACGCTGCCGTTATCCTGACGTGAGTCGTGAAGGTCTGATAGATCTTGCAGGAGAAGAGGGTGAAGGCCATTCGTGGCGGTTGGAAAGGTGAAGCGAAATAGAGCAGTGCGCTTGGCAGCTGTCATCTCAGCCTTGACACCGGTGTTGAGGGTAACGGAAAAGAAGCCCGGGCGTGCCACCACAGATTTAGAGTCAAACGCTCCAAAAGCCACGCGTGTCTTTTTGGGATAGACGCAGAGATTGATATCGTCGCCCGGACAAGCGGCGTAGGGGAATAGCGGGAAGTTGCCGAGAGACGGTTCACCACCGGTTCCCGAGTCGTGAAGGGCCGAGAAACCGAGGATCGGAGTGCCATCGAGGGTGAAACCACCTTGATTGCTGCCGGAATTGGTATCTGCTACGGCCTTGGCCATTCCGTAGGGCAGAGTAGCACCAGGAAACACATTCCCTCCAGCCCGGCTTCCGATCAGCTGATCGACATACTGAAGAGGGTCGAAGTCGGCGGCATCGGCTCCCCAGACAGCCGGCACGAGCAAGAGTAGAGAAATACAGCGGCGATTGAATGAGTACATCATGATGACACCCAATCGGCTGGTGGAGAGAATGAACGAACGACAACGCGGGACTGAGACCCAACAGATATATGACTATATTATATAGATAGATAGAGGGCCCAGTAATGCGTACGGGCAACCATGACTACATTCCGGCTTGCGGGAAGATGTCTTGATTCAGTGGAGTCGAGGATAGTCCCTGCAACTGTAACTGTAACTGTACTGTACTTACACAACGGGACGATATGTGGTGAACATACAGTAGCACGCGAGTCCCGGTCGATCGTGATAAGATGCATAGGTAGGTGCAGCACTCAAGTCATGTCGTCCCATCAAAAGAGCTGCATCGTTGATGAACAGGGTGACATCGTCTTGGTTCCATCGCAACTGACCAACTTTCCCGATGGGCCGTGCCCGGTCGTGCCTGGTCATGGGTATCTTGGATCAACGAACCTTCCGTTTCTGGCGAATGCAGGATTGAGCTACGATGGCCATGTCCCTGTCAAAGTTCAGGAAGTCGGGAAGTTGTAGACGTGAAGAACACGAGCAGAGGTAAAGAAGCAAGAAGGCACCTGGCTTAACGTTGCATTATGCAAGACAGTCACGATGACGACTCTGCACCAGAATCTGCACCTCGCCGCGCCACATGCACTACCTGACATTTGATATTGTGAACCAACCCCATGGTATTTGCCTCAAAGGTTATAATTCCCACGCAAACAACTACGGGAAATTCTCTTACCTCAAGTATCCAATAGCCCCTCTTTCGTGTCTTACTTGGTAACATATTTCCCCGTGGAGAAGAGTGAGCGCTAACACCAAGTCGGCATCGGCAGAGACAAGCAACGAAGCCAACCCCCCCGTATTAAGTCACCCTGCCCTACCAATGTATTTCGAATAGGTAGCCCATTGGAAAGATAGTGAACCCCCCGGTCAACGCTAGTACGGTAGAGCCGGCTGTGGCCCTAGTGTACGGCAACCATTATGCATAATGGGTGGCATCAAATTCCTGCCGTGCAAGGACAAGGTCGGAAAGTTCTGGCGAGAATCGCATTGTTATTGGCTTTGAGTTATCATCTGTTTCTTGTGTTCCTGCATAAGTGTGTGCTAAGGATGGTAGTGATGAGCGATGATCAAGCCTAGACGAGCCCGCCTGGGCTCGGAACAGAAGAGCTTATCCATGAGCAGCAGGTCCTCACTGGCTCACCTCCTTGATGAAAAGATCATCGTCGTTGGTGGGCATGATCTAGGCAGCTTCCTGCAGTAGATATCTCTAATACCTATTACCTACCATACACCGTTACCATTATCTGCAACATCGGATTTTACCCCTCTTCTTTTCTCGGATAGATTATAGCAATAAAACACGTTGAAGCTTGTGTCATCACACCGTAACACAGCAGTAAGACAACAATGGTGACATCGTGCTTTCGAGGCTTTTATCAACCCCTCACTCATTACAATGCCGAATGAAAGCGCAGTATAACATAAAAAGAGTGTACCTTATATGAATAAGTACCTAAGTGCTCGCAAAGCGCCGTTGAGCCCAAGAATCATCACTTGTATTTGGCGAGAACGAATTTCTTTGTTTTGGTTTTTTTTTTCTCTTGAATTGCTCATGTTGTCATGATCATCAAATTTAATTAAGCTTTATTTCTGTTATCCTTGATCCGTAGCCATAACGGCACACCCCGAATTCACCTATGATCCGCGCTTTACTACACACAGTTAGTCACACATCCATCAGCGCACTAGCGATGCAGTCGGATCTCCAGAAGCAATATCATAATCATAGTTTCGCACCACGCACCTGATCCAGCGACTTGACCTCAACAAGCAGTTTGCCGGTATTCTTGCCCTCGAACAGGTCCCTAATGGCAAACTCGGCCTTCTCAATACCGCCCTTGACGATGGTCTCCTTGCGCTTGATCTTGCCCTCGGCCAGCCACTGGCCGAGCTCCTCGCGAGCCTTGGGGTAGTCCTCTTGGAAGTCGAAGACGATGAAGCCCTCCATGTGGATGCGTTGGGCGACGACATGGAATAGGTTACGGATGCCCTTGCTCTCCTTGCCGGGCTCATTGTACCCGGAGATGGAGCCGCACATGACGAAGCGCGAGCGGAACTTGGCGCGGTTGAGCGCCGCCTCGAGGATATCGCCGCCCACGTTGTCCCAGTACACGTCGATGAAGTCGGGTGTCGCCGCTTCGAGGTCCTTCTTGAAGCTCTCCTTCTTGTAGTTCAGCGCCTCGTCGAAGCCCAGCTCGTTCTTCAGCCATGCGCACTTCTCGTCCGACCCTGCAATTCCGACTACTCTAGCTCCACGCAGCTTTGCGATCTGTCCCACGACCGAGCCCGTCGCGCCCGCAGCACCCGACACCACGACTGTCTCGCCAGCTTTCGGTTTACCAATGTGGTGGAGACCCGTCCAGGCTGTCATACCGGTCATTCCTGTAGAAGTATCAGGTTAGTGCAGTGCTCATCACGGCTGTCTCCTGTGAAGTTGGCGTTTTCTGCTCTTATGCGTTGCGCCATGGGCGCAACCGCGTAAGCTATATCCAACAGCAGGACCAAGAATAAATAGATACTTTAATGGAAAGAACATACCTAAGACACCCATCAAGTCTGTAAGTTGACCACCCTTGGGAACCTCGACCTTCTGGAAGTCCTTCTCATTGGCAACAGAGATCTCGGTCCAGCCGGTAGTCGCCGAGACTAAGTCACCCTCCTTCACTTTAGGATTCTTGCTCGCGATCACGCGGGAGATGGTGCCGCCGCGCATTTTCTCGCCGATGCCAACGGGGGGTACGTATGAGCGTGCATCTAAAGGCCATGATCAGTCGGACTTTGATTTTCTCGTGATGATCTTGAACGCGCCGCAGAGCAACGCGACTCTAACAAATATATATACAGATAGATATATAAGACGATGGGGTAGATGCTTACCGTTTAACCAGCCCCGCATGGCGGGGTCGAGGGACAAATACAGCGTCTCGACCAGGATCTGGCCATCCTTGAGGTCGTCAGCAGTGGGCGCAGGTCCCTTCTCAAGCTTGAAGGTCTCGCCGGGCACGACGTGAGCCTTGGGCCGCTGAGCAAGGACGAAAGTCTTGTTTTCGCGAGCCATGTTTGCTGTGTATTCTTTTAAGTAGTAAACTGAAGACTGTATTGAGAGACGGACAGAGAGTTGTACAACCCGGGCCAAAGGACGTTATATAAGATTTGGATATGGGAACTCAGTAGGTATACATTAAAAAAACAGGTAGCCACAAGAATTAGGGGCTCGACGCTATATATACGTCATGAAAGAGCTCTCTAGGACAATAAGTGTAACATTCTACATAGTGGAGATGGGGAGAAATATGTAACCTAGTGGTTGATCTAGAACTACCTACCGGTACCGATGTGGCCTGCAGTTTAAAGCCGTGCAGTACAGTAGTAACACCAAACGAAATTGGTGATTTATAATATACTAGCACACCACTGGCCTGATGAGCCCTTACCCAGCAAGTATATGCGATTTCGGGATAAATATTCTCAATAAAAATACCCTCCAACGATGAATAATAAGTAATCGTCATGCCTCGGTACCCCATCAATCGCTTGACCCAGCCGAGGAACCTCGTCAAAACAATGATTATGGACCCATGGCCGCCGGCACAGACGCGGGAGAACTTACTAGAAGCAGTTGGCGGCTCCGGAGCATCGGAGTACTGGTAGGTTACAAAGAACGCGAGTAAGTATTATCTGTTGGTTTTTTCAAGACAATGACAGAAATTTCATTGTTTTATGTTATATCTCGCGACCCTTGCGATACATATCCAAGGAAATGGTTGCGAATGGGCTGTGAATTAGATAAGCACTATCCGTATTGCACACCGGAAAAAGGATAGGCCTAGATGTATTCATTTAGTTGTTGAGCTGCCAAGAATGAATCTACCTACGTGATAATTCTGTAGACTCCACCATATCAACATTAGGTCACACTGCATTTATAAGCGGGAAGATGCTAGTCTGAGCGGAGTGATAGATGTGCCGATTACGTAGTAGGAATAACCTGGATGGATAGTCAACCTCTTCAAGTGAGTCTTGTTGTCTATTCGTAACGAAATCCCTACTATGTATATCGAGCAAAGCTACGAGCTCAATCACTTGGCAAAATAGTTTAGAATAATGTATATATTTTGACTTGGCTTCTCAAAACGTGTAGCCACTTCGACTAGCCAAGATAGTAAGATACATGACTTAAAAGAATTCGTCAGGTTCAATGTAGACATGTTCGGCAAACATGAATATAAACATGAATTCTGATCTGATTGCATGATATGATATGGGTTGCATATCGATGCGTGCTAAAAAGACTACACCGCCCCATCAATCATACCGTCTATCATGATCTTCAAAGACCACATCTGCAGAACGTCTCGTAACCACCACTCTGTCACAGCTGTTATACAGAATGGCAACATCAGGCTGAAGTTGAAAAGCAAAACACATATTGGCGACTAAGGTCTGTCCTCAGTTCTCGTAAAACGTATGTTTGAAATCATACAGCTTCTCGTCGTCTGGCGGGAATGCTCGAGACCTGACTAGCATTAGTGTCACTGCTCTGATAGTTATCATCATCATTCTCTTGAACGTCTGCGGGTTTGAAACGGGTCCTTCTAGAGCCAGGACGGCGGGGACGACGGCCACGGGTCTTGGTTTCAGGCTCGGAGTCCTCTACTATTCGCTCCTTCTCACTAGCCCTACTAACCCCGAGGTCAACGCTACGAGGGCTTTGTCCGGGCGATTCCTCTGCCTCTTCGCCCGTCGCATCAAGTTGGCCGCGAATGGCTTCCTCTGCCTCCTCCTCCTCTACTTCCTCCTCTTCCTCTTCCTCGTCCTCACTAGCCTTGCTGACGAATGCCGCGCTCTTGGGCGCCGAGCTTGTCTTCCGACCTTTCTTGATCTTGTACTCAATCTCACGATATTCGACATCATAATCAAGATCGCCGCTCTCTTCGCTTGGGTATTCGAGCTTATGAGTTTGCTGAAATCGTTGCAGAAGAAGGGTGCAAGTCTCCTTGACATTCAAGCTCTGCCAGCCGGGAAGGGTTCTTTTAAGTCGGAACCAGACAACCATTATGGGAGGCCTAGTCCATTTACCCTTTAGTTCGGTGCGCACTTTGAGCCACGGAATGCGGCTATCGGCGTTCGCATTAGTCTTGAGAATTTCATTGATGATCAAGGAACGGTTGCGGTAAGACATAGTGGTTGCCGTCTCCCTAGCCTGTTGTATGATCTCCTCGATAGGAACAACCTCCCCATCTAAGCCACCCCCGCTGAGTTGTGGTTTGAGAGATTTCCACTTGGCAATGCATTGCAGGCGGCTGCGTGTTCGATCCATGCCCAGACTCACTAGCTGCCAGCTAATGTCTTCCTCAACCGGCCGACTATCGTCCAAACCTTGCAGGGACCGCTGACGACGTATCTCTGCAATAGCTTGTTCAACGATAGCAATAAGTTTAGTCGTCTCCTCTTGGCTCCATTGGTCCTTCTTTAGGTTGTCTCCGCAGACAATGTAGTTCCTTATACGGTCTCGGACGTCTTCAGGATGGCGATTGATCATTTGGCCTATCATAGCATATTTGCTTCCGTGATGCTCATACAGCTGTCTGAGTTCTTGGTCCTGTTCTGTGGTCCACGTCCCACGCGCTACGAAATTGTGGAATCTGCGGCGAGTTTGATTGATAACCTTCTGTCGGCTCCGACCAGGACAAGTTGCCATAATGCGTTCCCAAAGCTCAGTGCCTCTAGCTTCTTTGGGATTTCGATGAATCAAATCATTGACCGCATTTTGAGTCATACCATGGTCGTCTCTAAACCGTTCGATCGATTGGGTCAGATTTCGAATCTCGAAGTCACTGAAAGCTCCAGACAGCGTGGCGGGGGTCTTAGGTGTCCGCAGGCGAACGGCACTCTCTCTTGTTGGTGTCGCAGCAACATCACCATCTCCATTTGAATTGTCCCTGAGCATGCTGGTGATTTTTGGCTGCCTGGCTTGGCCATCGGCAGTGGATGGACGGGCTTGCGTCTCGTACCCCCCGGTGGCTATCTGCTTGCCTTTGCCGTTTCTGCGCGACAACGCGGCAACAGAAGGTGACTGGGAGTCAACGTGGTCTTCAATCTCGTCTACCATACGACTGAAAAAATCCGGCTTAACCACACGCTTCCGTCCGGTACTAGCCTTGTTATTTGCATGGCTCTTAGCACTGGGCTCGCCCACACTACCCGGATGCGGCATAGAAGATGGTACTTCGACATTGTGGTAGTTAGTGCCATTTATAGGATTGAGGGCGATCTCTCCGCTGACACCTGCCTGGTTCTGCTCTTTATCGTCGACTATATCAACTTGCATAGCACTGGCGTTAGCAAGCTCGCCATTATTGGCATCATGAGTAGGTTCATTTGAGTCCGTTGTGGGAACGTTGAGTTGATGAGTAGTGAGAATATGGCTCATCGATGGTGCTTCCGAGGCATTACTGGCACCATCATGATGATCATAGGCGTGGTGGATGCCCCCGTCTTGGTACATTTCCACCTTGTCATTTGTCTCTAATCTGTCCCCGGTCAAATCACTTCCAACATTGTCGTCTATAGCTCCCATAGATTCTTCAGATTCTAGTCCGGTCCCAATGGCTGGCGTTGACTCTTCCTCCAGAGCATTAGTGTATGGCTTTCTCTTGCGATCAGAATAGAGTTGTGCAGCCAGGAGGCTGATGTCACCTATGTCAGATGTGTGAGGCTCTTCAATAGCGTCACGGTGGACTTGTTCGTCGCGTTCCGCTACAATATCATTTGTGCCGTTGAGAAGGCTCTTGTGCTTTTTTGAGGTTCCCGGGGGCGTTTCCTCAGCCTGCGTCTGGGTCTTCCTTTTCCGCTTCTTTGATGTAGCATTCTGTGATTGGACTGGTTCTCCTATGTAAGCTCCAAAATCTTCTTGCTCTTCTCGCTCGCGCTTGGCGGCAATGATACGTTCTTGGGAATCCCATATATCAGCAAAGTGACTCGACTCTTCGGCGGGTTCTAGCGCACCGCTAGCTTCAGCCTGATGTTTCGCAAGCTTCGCGGCACGCTTTTTTCCTTTCTTGTCTCGTTTGCGCTGGCTGTTTGTTTCATCTTGCTGCTGCTCGCCGTCATATGCAAGCGCGTTGGGATCGGTAGAAGAATTCAGAAGAGGTTGGTGGCCGTCCTCAGGATGTGAGGCAGAGCCTTGTCGTTTCTTGCTCCGTTTCTTCTTCTTAGAGACATGTGCAGAATTTCCATACTCATCCGCCTGGATACCGAGCTCCATAGAAGAACCAAAAGCTGGGGAGGATTGATATGGCGAAGACGTGGACATTCTGCTATGAGGGATGGGTGTCGGAGCTTGGGAGCTGTTTGGGCGCAATGGGGATGAGCTAGTGTATTTGATCTTGGCGGGATGTCGGGGGAGCGGGATCGTGGGATTGATGGAGCTGTCGATCTGGCTCGAAAAGACTAAGTCGTCGTTGGTGGAGTGGTGATCTTGATAATTCGCAAAGTGGTCTGGCTCGGAGGTTTCGTCTTTCGAGTCGCAACCCTCGTCCTTCACCTGAGGTTGGCTCTGGCTCTGCCCCATTAGGCTTTATACCATGGCTGCTAGTGACGTGAGAGCCGTCACGGCAGGCTGTATAACAACGTGAGTGTCGGTTTGGCTTGGTGGACAATTGTACCTGTGAGTGAGCTTATCAGCAAACATGCCGCGACTCGAAAGCTGGGGCCAGGCCGGGGAAAATCCAATGTCGACACGGTCCAAGTTGGTGTCCATTGAGTGTCGGACTATGCAGATGCAGGCGCAACGGATATGCCGGCTCATAGAGGTATAGGAGCTGTCGCCAACAGTGGGAATGGGTACAGGCATAGTATGAGCGACGGGGGTTTGTCAGTGCAGTGTCAGTGAGAATGCGAAGCGTTCCCAGTCGTGTGCAGCAACGAAGCATGCTAGCAGAAGTGTGGTAGGCGTGATGTAATGGGAGTGATGAGGTGAGTGACGTTTGAGTGATAGCTCATAATGCCTTTTGACGAGTCGAGATTGGGCAGGGCGCATAGCTACCGCACCGTTTTCGCGACCAAAAACCCCAACAAGGAAATAGACAGACGGAGGGGTCTTACCTGCTTGGTCAGACTGTGATGTGTGTTGCAATGGTACAATAACGACGTCTATTGCAGTCATCTAGACAGTTTAATGTAGTGCGTGAAGTCGAGAGGGAATAGTCGCAAGCGGCAATCGACAACCACGCGCCGAAAAAACGCGAACATGGGTAAGTACATATACAGATGTGTGTAGAGGTTGCTCCACCTGCTAGCAGAAAGGCTTGATTGGATACGCCTCGGTGGGGGAGGTTAAAATGGGTCGAAGTCCACCTACATACCTACTTAGGTACCTAGGTACCATCCATCAAGAACATTATATATACCAGTAAATGATTACATGTATTGAGCTTCAATACTACCTATATGTATATACCTCGACCTCTGTCTACCACTCCTTACCATATAGTCGAACTTTGCATGTCTAGCATTGGCTTCCATTCAGCAGACTCCCACTCAACAACCTGCTGAGGTTCTGTCGCCCAGCCATCTTCCTGGACACTTAGGCTACAGAACCCATCCACAACAACAGAGTCCGCCGAGCTCTCATTGGTGTCAAAGCTCTGGGACGAATCATCACTAGAATTATTAGTACCATCATTACTGTCCCAAGAATTTGAGAGCCAATCGTCATCTTCCGGCCACTGGCCGTAAACGTCATCCGGGAAACGTCGCTGCCAGCCCAGCTCATACCCCTCGTCTAAAGCACCGCCCTTATCATCGGGACGGTGGAAAGCAAGTGCTGGTTCCTGCTCATACCTGCCGGAAGCTAGACGGCCGTGCACAGCATCGATGTCCCCCTTGCAAAGGCCGATATCGTGGAGAAAATCGAAAACATCGTACTTGTGTGGCGCATAGTAGCCTTGTTCGCAGTCGTACAAGAGCTGGAAGAAGTCGTCGTCGGAAGATTCGACAACGGCAGGTCCACAGAGAGCAAGGCAAATTTTGGCCCAGACGACAATCCAATCTGCATCTAGAGTGCCAGCTGCCCCTCGGAACTCAGTTGTGGGTTTCCGGGGTGAGTTCACGCCCTGCTCGTTCTCCAGGTTAGCAAAGTTATATGCCCCTCGACGGTCTTCTTCGAAAGACGTCAACTGGGCGATTTCCCCAGTATCCTTAGCGCTGAATAGCATGCGCACGCCGTCCATCATTTTGACGCCCGCGGATAATTCGTTATACCAAGGTTCCCAGAACGAAACTAAGTGTTCGCTGGCAAAAGAGCGGGACAGGGTCGACTCCTGACTGTCAGTGACATTGAGGGGACGGTTGTACTGGTAGTTCGTAGGCTTTTTCCTATTCTTGTCCACGCGATTCGTGGAAAACTCGGTGTGTCGTGATTCCCCCAGCCCGTCAATGTGTTCTCCTGCCTGCTCGCTACATAAAACAGCGCCTAAGTTGCTGAAGTGTCTCATGCTAAAACAATGTTTGTTCCCGTGACGACAACCTGGGTGCAGGGTGTCAATGAGGTTCTCGGCCAACCACAGCAAGCTCGCGATACGTTGGACTGGCCGGAACTCTAGGGGCTTATATCCCCGGCCGACGTGGACGTGAAAGCCGCACATAGGTGGTACAGTTGTAAGGAAAGCTGAGTTGATGGCTTTGACGACTGTCGAGATCTCTTTGAAGGCGTCCTCGCCCGCGACAAAAACGGGCGAGTTCACCTCTACGCCGACATGCTCGAGAGGCATGTATGCCCGATCGAAGTCAAAGCCCAGACGTACCGATATGTCTGGCACGACATTCCAGAATTCGAAGAGGTCCGCCTCAGACCCCTTTGCCTCTAAGCTTGCTTTAGCCTTAAAGCCGGCTGATGTGATGACATCAGCTACTTTTTGGCGGACCCAAGCCGCTTGAAGTTTCTGGCGCCACCAGCTATCCTCATCAACCTCAAACCCTGGGGGAAGTGGGATCTCACTGTAGTGTGGGCATTCGAGGACTGGCCCATATCGTTTATCGTCCTTAGCCGGTGCCTGTTGGTCAGGAGTTGTATAGAAAACGATAAACTCGAGCTCAACGCCCAGTGTCTGCTGAGATTCGTGAGTCATTATGTCAAATTGTAGAATGTGGGATTAACGAAGATGAGAGAAAATAGCTTAGATATCGGGGAAACTGATAACCGAACCTCAACAAGGTTCAAACTTGTCAACACTATAAATAGCTATCATCGATCAACAACGTAGCGTCTGTGATAGCGTGATAGCAATGATAGCTGTAAAATCGTTCAGTATTGAAATGCTTTTCTCTGAGAACTAGTATAGTGTTCATGCGATAGACGAAGAGTATTGGGGATGAAGAGGCAATTTATAAATGTACAATTTACTCTTTCAGTGAATGCCATTGTGCCTCGACCCCATTCGGGTCCATTTGTTGGATGTGGTCAAACAATTGAATAGGGACAATGTGAATATGGATCCTTTGGATGCTACATTCTTTTGGCTCTTTGTGTATGCAGCAAACATGCATACAAAGGTACTAGGAAGATTGCCGGGTCCATACTTTGGGTCATTAGGAAACGGAGTTAATATGTCTATTTGTCATTGTAAAGAATGGTATATTGTGGGATTATACACGAAAATATAGTACCGGCGCATGTGGCATGTTTGCCATTGGCACAAATAACACGTTGACACAGATATCACAAGTCAAGGGAATGCCAGGTAATGACATTCAGTGAGGTAGTACACTTATTTCAGAAAACAAATCACGAATTGCTAGGTTGAAAACATGTGGCATGTGCCACACAAGATACAAAACTTCTCACACTGCTCACATAATTAAATAAAACCTAACATCATGATCGTTGAACCTTTTCCCACTACTGCGTCACGAATATAGGGTTTGGGCTGATCAAGTTTTTTTCTGGTTTCTTACTGTAATACATATCAATATTGCGATTGTTTTCTCGCGTAGCTTCAGTTTTCAGCATCATCCCTCTATCCGTTACAGAATGATTGATGAATTACCTACCTAGTTTATCCCAATCTAAGTTGCCATTCACTCGATGTGATAAGTAAGTTGGTGGTGTTTCGCAGAGCCTCCTATACGGTTGACTCCCGTCAATTGTCCCACTACTGATAAATTAACAAGAGAAGACATATAATGATACAGACAACGATGTTATGACTGGAAGGAGAGTGAAGGAGTTCATAACATCACTTCAGATAGCTTCATCCTATCCATCACCATATCAAGATTTATGACAATCATTTCGAGGACGTCTATTTTTAGCGGTATATGATTGGTCTAAGAAACTCTAATTCTAACTAACGGTATGTTGTATTTTAGATTTTATATCAAGCAAAGAGAGCACATTGCAATTCTATTAAGACAGAGGTCTTACAGATATTATCGTGATATACATATGGATATCAACTATGCGAACACAGTTAAGCCTTCTAAATAGATATTCCTTCCTTCAACAAGGTCGGAAAGGCTTTCAAGCTGTATAGCGTTAATTCCGCTTGAAGTAAGTCTTACACTGGCTAGGTATAGGAAGGCGAAAGGAAGCGGTACGATTTACTCGGAACAACAATCTTGGAACATAAGTTTAATACGATCAGATAAATATACTACGGAGATTTCTCGGAAATGTATAGGGAACAGATATAGGTACCTGAATGGAAATAAACTATACTCTGAGTGTGGCAGATAAGGCAACAGAAACTATGATCCATTGCTAGAATATAGTATCACGTCGAGTAGGCATCCAATATGAATTTTCTATATAATGATAACAACATGTTTTTTCGCGCGAAGTTGCTCGTATTGAAAGCTTAGCAAATGACAAGCAAGGATCACGTATATCCTTATAACATATATACAGCAGAAGGGTGACGCGCGGCCATGATGATAAGAGCGGGATTCCAAGTTCACTGCTGGAACTCGCTGCTGCCCACTCGGACCATCTAACAACTGTTGGCGCCATTACCAGTGAAATTTCCTGGCTTGTACATGCCATCAGCATCATCAAGGCATTCAGCTAGTAGGTATGTCAGCATATTCCTAGTGGAAGGAACCTCGAGCAAACAAATCAACAACATACCAACAGTGACAATCTTAAGATTGTTAGTCTTGGCCCAGTTGATGAGCCAGTTGGTGAGCGTCGTGACAGTGGATTGGTAAGTCTCATGCATTAGGGGGATGTGACCCATGCCCCCAGCGCCGGCCTGTTGAAACTTCTGTTCGCTCTGCTGCGGCGACTGATTATTCCAGTCGCCTGCATCAATGTCATCATTTATCACGCTGGCGCGTGCATAGAAACAAACACGTTAGTCGAGATCTTTATGTGTCACACCACACAACTAGAGATACGAAGGGATCGAAATTTAATAACACACCTATAATTCATTTGCCGCATTACGCTCAAGAACTGCCCCCCAGTCTCCAGGTACGGCGGGCGCACGTACGCCGGTTTGCGTCCGAAAATGTTCACCATTGCCTGTTCGACCTTTTCCATCTCGCTCTGAATAGCAGCCGCGCTCATAGAACCCATATGGGGGTGCGTCCTTATGAAGAAGGGCTTGTTAGCGCTTTTCCCATCATTCTTCATGATGCCCTCTTCTTCAACTATTCTCTGCCGCTACCTGAAACGTCGGAGACACTCACCACGTATGACTAGCGACCTGGTCTAAGGGCCAGAGAAGTTAGTGATTTCATGCAATCCGGCTGCGATAGGAGAAGAACGCACGCCCATTGTCAAATGCTTTCTTGACAGCAGCACGTTGGTTGTAGATACAACCATACAGCGTCCCCGTGAAAAAGAAAGTCCCCTTGACTCCAGCAGCGTCAAGTGTGTCGATAAGGGAGGACGTGTACTGGTACGGGCCATCGTCATATGCCAACGCCAGGACGCCGGATTTGGAGCACTTCGTGATGACCGTGCCGACGGTGTGGGTGCGTTTCATAATCGTGATCGGATCCGGAACAGAGAGCGCCAGGGCGCCGACCGGCAGGGCCATCACGGCAACAGCAGAAGTGAAGAGCATCTTGTAAATAGCGTACAGCAAGTTTTCCCTCAAAAAGGTGATATATTGGCTTCAGGGTTATTATCCTCACGGGGCACTCCGTTTTATAAAAGCCCCCAGGATGAATGAAGATGTATTTTCCGTCTGGATATCCATTCCTAGAAAAGTAGGTTCTAATCATTCCATGCTATATTTCACCTATATTATTTCTGTTTCGCCTATGCTCGCCGCCCTCTTTTGCCACGACGCCCCGGCCTTGGCAAGATCCGCAACGTACCTAGAGATCGTGGGGATAGCGATGGCTTCCATGAGCCTGGCTTACTGGTACGGGAGAAGGGGACCTTGATCCCTTACCTGGGTCCTTGCGTGAGAGTGTTGCCAAGCAGAGCTTGTAGAGCTGGGAATTTAGCCGCGAATACTAGTTTATCGTACTAGCCTAGGTCGTTTCCCGAAGCGGTCCGGAAGAGCGTGTGCCTCGAGCAGAATCGTGTCTCGTAAGTTTGGCGTCTTTCCACTACATTGTTCTGTAGCTACTCAAACTACTTATATCATTCATGTTATGGGTCGCATTGTTGAAAAAGAGAATATGGCTAAGTTCAGATGGCATGGCTTATGTATGTAAAGGTAGTGCTACATTGTAATGCGCTCAGCTTATTGGTAAATGACAGTTTGAAGATGCGAACGGCAGTGGCGCTGATGTTGCGAAGTCCAGTCTTAATGACAGCTCACCTTGGTCATCTAGCTCAAAACGCAGAACCAGGTTCAGCGGATGTATGACAACTAGACTAATGATCAGCTGCTGCGTCCTATTCATTCTTATATTCGCCGTACTGAAATTAAACAGTAGCAACCAGCTGTCTCGTTGCCTCACATCCTAAATTGGGTACACCCTAGGGGCACTGGAGTAGTTTTTGGATTCATCGTGTTAAGAAGTGTTCTTATTCATCTATATACAGTCTGGACCGGGAATTAGATCACCAATGACCAAAAGTATCATTACTATTCATAATCGGTATGTGTAGGGTACGTATGCGGTGATCCTGCTAGTTACTCACCATACTCAAAATCTTTGTTCAAACCAGACCGTTCCCAATATTACCCGTAGCCTTGCAACGCCGTATGGAACCATGATGATGTTGACTTAAGATAGCATTATATAGCGTCAAGTCTGAGTGCCACTAGACGTCTAACATGCTTCTGATTTGCTGAGGAGGCCCTGTCATAGACACACCACTGTTGGTACTTGAACTTCTGTCCATGGGTCCGCGAGTCTCCGTATTCCGACCTCTGCCTCCAACAGGCGGCGGTGGCGGGTTACCAGCGTTCGGGAAGAGAAGACCGGCAGCCGCCTGTATCGTGCGGTCATTTCTGACCTTGCTGGAGGGAGAGTAGGCAGGTGGAGCTGTGCTACTCGCGACACTCGGTGACCTGTGCAAAGAGCTCATTTCAATTGTGTTGCCAGTCGCAGGAGCAGGAGCAGCCTCTGCATTTGTAGCTCTCTGCTCAGCCATCTCTTGCACTCGTCGATTGCCCGCAACTTCTCGCACGTTACGATAAAGTTGATCTCGTACGGCATCGCCGGTTCCCACCTCGCCACGGATGCGCTGCCACCAGGCCGGCTTTTTGGTAATGCCAAGGTCCCGATCAACCTGAGCACCTCTTTCGCGTCGCTGGCGAATGAGTTCTTTATCCTCATTAGGTCGCAGGAAGCCAGAGACGCAGAGAATGATTACGAGAAGTAGGGCTGGAATGTACCCTCCGACATACATAGCAACCAGGTTCGTGTCTTTCTTGAGCGGCGAATAATCGAACTCCCATGCAGCCAGCGCTTGATAAGCCACCACAACCAAAGCGAGGGGAATCATGAGCAGGAAACGGAACGGGACGTATCGAATAAACCCAATGATTCTGTTTAGCACACCACGATTTCGAGCCTCATAATGCCGCACCGAGTGCCAGAGGGATACTAGAATGGTAAGCCAGCTAATAAACAGCAAGAACGGGGCAATCTTGAAGCGGCTGTCCGTAGCAGCAGGTTTAGCCTTTGCAATAAGTTGCTCAGGCGACCGTTGAAGTTCGACAGCACCCCAATTCCTTGGAATGACGACAAAAAAGTCCTACTTTTGATTAGCCACTGATATAAGTTTTATGCAGAGAAAACAACGTACCAACCACCACCATAGATAAAAGAACAAGGGCAGCCAGAATTCAAATGTACCTCTCCTATCCGTCTGCTGTAGCACGAACGGGTTGGGATCGATAAACTGCCGCTCCATCCAGCTGCCCCAATGACGCACCGACTCCCATACCAAGGCCAAGGAACCCATGTTCATCAGGAACCAGAAGAATACATTGAGTATGAGCGGCAACTCAACCACACGGTAGCGATCTACGTCAATGCCGGTGAAAAGGCCGATCAGGGCAGTGATGCAAATGATAATAGCCCAGTACCACTGCCATCTCCTACCGATCGCGTAGAACCGCTTCTCTGCCGGTAGATAAAGCTTTCCATGACGAGTGAGGTTGAGTA
The DNA here is from genome assembly GCA_037356055.1 of Xylaria sp. Z34. Taxonomy (NCBI): domain Eukaryota; kingdom Fungi; phylum Ascomycota; class Sordariomycetes; order Xylariales; family Xylariaceae; genus Xylaria; species Xylaria sp. Z34. The sequence continues at coordinate 403,634 of JBAWJW010000020.1, forward strand.
AAATGGGAATCAAGCATAAACCGAATGCGACGCCTACGCCGATTCCGATATGCGCGCGAGCACCGGGCGGTTCCGTGGCAAGGTAACACCATGTGCTATTGACTAATTCGCGAGCTGTTAGCGAGGTTGCTTGGAAACTCATCAGATCGATTCAGACAGTACCAAAAGTGCCATTGGTCAAGAGGAGAGGCGGCGTGTAAGGTTGGTCTGCTAAGTAACAATCCGTCCAATTGCTTAACGTCCAGTTTCCCTCGTACAAGGTGTAGTTCCAGTGGTTTAGCGTTGTCACATTGAAGTGCACGCCTCCGATAACCGTGTCAGTCTCGTTGTCGCCGGTCGGCCACATCGGCGGATCGCGTGGGAAAATGCCAGCCATGGAGAGGGACTAGACAGACACAGGCTTCGGTGTTCTGGTTGTCCGCCTGTCGCAAGTTCCGATACAGCAGTCCGCTGCTGGAATGATTCTCTCTCGGCAGCGAAGCACGGGCTTTCGATAGAGATGTCTGTACACTATACAAAGCACGCGATCTATGACGATGGTAGGAGCACGAGGCAATGTAAAGTGTCGAGGGTTGACGGACAGTCAAGGGTCGGCGCGGCCTCGAAAGCTTAAAAGGTTGTAAAAGAGAGCGCGCCGGCCGGCCAGGATCAGAAGTAACCAATACTACTTACCCATACCGGAGCTTCCGGGTTGCTCGAAATTCACTCAGTCGCCCCGCATTGACTTATCGGAGTCCATCATTGGATGCCTGTTTGCGATAAGCACCCCGCGACGTCATGTTCCTATTCCCCGGCTCTGTTCTGCTCCGTCGCACCGGTGCGCGCCAAGCATAAACTGCCGCTGCCATCCAGAATAGCATACCCAGGTAGGATTTAGAGACTTCTGATTGGTTAGCTATGCTGATGGCATCTAAACTAGAAGATGACTTATTTGCATTATTACGCTATTTGTGCATGCGCATTTCAAGTACCGATGGTTGAATTTCTCTGGGCCCGTTCCTCCGTAGATGCTGCTTCTAGGCGGTAATTGAACGAATGAATTATTAGGCCGTCTGCTGGCAGCAGGTCCTCGATTTAGACGAAGCATGATGTAGAAGACGCCATGCAAGATATATAGTCGTTCCCCTCTAATATATATGCTGTGACGATAATGCTGCAATAGATGAGGTTGTGGAACTAGTAAGCGGCCTCTAGGAGTGGAAAACTATGTTTTGAAACGATATCCTCAACTCTGCCCTAAAGAAGCTATTTCCGTATTTCCGGGGTGGGGATTTGTACCGTGTCAACGTTGTCGTAACGCAGGGTTAAGTCAGTCAGATACTCATGGAATATCTGACTAGCTTCTCGCTAGTTGTGCACCTCTACTCAATTTAAATTGACTTCTCACATGATTTCATATATTCTCGAGTAAACATCAATATACCTTTATTGTCTTTTATATGCAAAGGAAATTGTACTATCATTGAGCTGTCTCTATCAAGAGCCCCTATGCCGCGGTTGAAATGACTCTTTCAGAAGTTCTGGTTTCCTCTCCGCCAATTCCATTATCATCTGTCCAAAGACGGCGTTGCCCCAGCCGAACCTGTGATGGCATAAGTGTCAGTTCTACACTTTCGAACAACCGAATTGCATGGACAAACACTCACCATGATCTAGTCCACTGGCTCGCATCAAAACTATTGACGCTTTCATGAATCAAACCGAATTGATCAGTACTTTGCAACACCTCCCAAATCGAGTTGATGATCTCGTCGTCATCATCCGATGTCATCGCTCGCATTATGGCCGCCATCGGCCACGCAGCCCCGGGTTTCTGCGCAGCACTCGGAGTCAGTTATCGCCATCTGGAGCGTATTCATCGAGGATTTCAGGAGCTTCTAGACACTGTTTTGCCCCAAAAAGGAATTCCCGTGCTCTGAAAGTTACCAAGACAAGAAGAAAATGATTTTGAGAATTGCTTACTATATGAGGACTTCCGACGGCATTGATTACGCTACCTTGACACCACCAAGGGTTAGAGCGTGACAGCACAAATTTACGTGTATTCTGGTATATCGTGTCGTTGGCCTCGAGGTACCCTAGAGATGGCGCAGCTATTATAACACTAGTGTCAACGATGGCCACATCGGGTGAAAATCACTTAGCGTTTCGGGAGCACGCAGGAACAGCGAGAGCAGAATATGCTCATTGAGGCAATTCGTATCTCTGAGACATGCCGAAAGGGGAATAAGAGACTCCAGCGGACTTACACAATAGGGACGGGATATTAGCGTCATCCATGAGGTTCTGGCCGCCGAAGCCATCTACTTCGTACGCAAAGATCCGCTGCCCGTTCGGCGCGGTCACGACGCCGTATTGCTCGATTCCGTCGCGAATCCCAGCCGCCATCTCGCGCATCTCGCCAGCGAGACCCTTGGGCGCATTCGGCAGCTTCTCCATGATTTGCGCTGTAGACTCGAGATAGCGCGACAGCATCATGTTGGCTGGAATCTGGAAATCGTAGATAGCGGCATCGTCGCTCGGGCGGAAGGGTGACCGCACCATTCCTGTGTAGTTGACCGGATAGTTCATCCCGTTGTTCCCAAGAGTGCCAAACGCAGTCATTGTCTGAGACTGGAAAGTATAGGCCGGCGGGATCCACGCGCCGTCCGGACCATAAGTGGGCTTGCGCAGCGCCTCCGATGCGGCTAAGATCGATTGTATGGCCTGGATCCATTGGAACTTACCGAAGAAATCTACGTCGCCGGTCCTTGTATAGTAGTCGTGGGACAGCTGCAAGAAGGCACCGAAATCGTCGAGCTCGAAGTTGCACGTGAAAACGACATGGTGATCGTATGGAGGTGTGACGGCATAAGAGGCGCCATTCGGCTGCGCATGAAGATTGGCCTCGGGCGGCGGAAGGAAGGCATTGCAATAAGGCGAGATGATAAGATACCTTGCCTGGAGATTGAGCGCGCCGCGGAAGATGGAGGCGATGTCGTCGTCTTTGCTCTTCAACACGTTCCTGTACGGAGCCACCTGGTTCGCCGAGTCTCGAATCCACATGGCGTCGATATCGCCTGTGATGATGAAGGCCAATTCCTCCTCGGTATTGTTCGCCGCGAAGCCTCTCCAACTAATCGACGCATCGAGGGTATTCGGGTATGTGTTCTCGAACAGGCGGAAGAGGTCAGGATCGGTAGTCAGGTTCTTGATCCGGAGGATGGCATCTTCGACTGCCGTCGAGTTGAATGTGCGACAGGCCGGCTCCGGACGTTGATAGGACAGCCTATAGGCTCCTGTCGAGTAGGGCTCATGACGGTACTGCGAATAACTCGCGTAGCTCTGACACGTCGCACTTGCTACTGATCCTACAAGGCCCGCGGCCGCTGCGCCTGCTGCCACAAGCCGCGTCGCGTATTGCGGCAGCATGGTTGCATATGTCCGTGGTCACTGCATAGAATCAGATCAAGGAATCGGGGAGTGCAGTCTTACGCCGAGGGGTAAGAGGCACGATTATGCACAATCATCTCATGAGACCCCAAGATCTCGAAAAGGGAGGTTTGAAACCAGCTGCCGGGGTTTCAACCCGCCTCGTGTCACTGTTAGCTGCTGAACCAAGAACGCCAAGAAAGCTAATGTTGGCCACGGTCTTGCAGTCGCTCCGTAAATGTCCGTTTTAGGAAATCGATCAAGACAATGCCAAGCTTGGGGAACGCCAGCCACTATCAAGAAACCAAGTTAAAATATTCCTCCAAAGACGTGATGATCGAGACGGATGGAACTAAGCTACACGCACATTCAACGATGCGATATATATCAGACTAATTCTGCAACCTTAGCAAGATATACTTGAATAGATAGAAAGGTAAACTTCTATAAGGTGGACGGCTCATATGATTCTATAAGGAGCGATCTCTTGTAGCTCAAAGTTTGATGCTCTAGCAAACCTCGAACTGTGATAAGCAACTTGTAGAATGAAAGCCATGATCATGCCTCAGGCGTTATTATCAAGATCATCATTGAACTTGATCCTATGAATCTTAACTAAGCATTGGGCGTCGTATCGTCTCATCGACGACAATTACCAAGACCATTCTAAGCTACACATTAAGTCAGATATTTAAGGATAGTGCACATTGCTATTCTCGAAACGCTACGAGGGAGGCTAGCACGTACGAAAGAAGAGGCATCAATAACGACTCAGTATTGAATGAGCATGCCCAATCAGTCCATTTCCGCATCACAAGCCGCTAAATAATCCATGATATATATCTTGAATCAAGAACGATATATTATGAAAAAATTAAACTGCCTCCTGGAAATGAACATCGACAACAATATATCGAAAAGTCGTCTTGCCGCAAAGGTAGCCTCTTTAGGCTTTAGAATAATTATGTTGGAGGTTACGTGGCACAGCAACCTAGAAACTGCTTTCACATGCTCAGATTCTTCATGGGGACTGCGTAGAGCATCCGAAACACTGAGAATATAATAACAGGGACTGGGCATCTCGCTGGCAACTCTGTCTCGCCCTTAACTGCGTAACATAAATCGAGTATATAAGACGTTTACAAATGCTTGGTTATGCGATTCGTATGGAGTACAAGGTGAATATAATCAATTATCGAGTATGAATTTTGTGTTGTACTTAACGATGGGATATCACGCAAGCAATATGTAGTCAAGTTGATCAACATCTCCCCACTTTCAACTTCATGCATCACATTACAAACAAGAGAAAAAGAAATCGTGAAGCACAGACTATAGGCCGTTAACGGCCGTGACCACACGTCATGATAGCGCTTCTCGACATCCTAATAGGCGTAAATCAAATAAGTCAAGACAGCAGGAGCTCTGTCATTGTTTCCATGGATAATGTGTATAATCATAAAAAGCCCACTGCGGTCAAGATGTGGATAGTTTCGTTAGTAATCGAACCGAGGCTGAGTGGTTTGACTGGACAATGATAGTATAAGCTAATATAGTTATGTGAGCAACGACACATATCGAGTATATACTGCACCGGTATTCTAAGCATTGATGATGGGAAGACTAGTTTGGGCATATTAGTAGCTAAACCATAGCGCCCATGTAGTATGTGAAGATTTGCTTGCAGATTGGAGCAACTAGGAGCTCGGGTAAGCTCCTGATGGTACTACATCTCTTAGTACAAGATTCTGCCCAAAGTGGGGTTAGAACTACACGTTCAAGGTAGGGAGGCCCGACTTCCCCTGGTAGGTAGGTACTTATGAGATGCATCAGTATGCTCGCTCATCGGGGGAAGCGAGAGTCCCGTCCACTTTACTGTAACCGAAGTCATGTTGGGTCATGGGATATATATATACCTAGTCGTGTCGATGGGCCCTGTAAGGCTGGCTGGGATCTTCGAAAAGCTCGAGGACCCTGAAGATCACAGGTTTTTTCCGATGGGACAATATGGTGTTTTACTCAAACTTCTCGATTCAACAATAGATTAGGGGTATTTTTTTTTTAGATTAGGCCACATGCATACATAGATAGCTCACGATCGCCAAGTGCCGCCACTGCTCTGAGAATCGCTCCATATTTCACGACAACCCTTATCCACGGATCGCTCATCCCATGAGGCCCTTATTTCTAACGTGCATATATGCATTGTGGCTAGGACATAGCGGTACTAGCACGTCAACCACGGTTAATAATACACAAGATGTTTTCGTGGCATCTACTATGAATCCAAAATATTGATGAATTCCGTCTACTTACTGTAGATATCGAGTATTTAAAGTGGTTTCGCCTAGATAAGTGTCTAGGCACGCGAAACCAGCGCCTCATGCGGGGGTTTTGGTGTCGTCGATTTTCTAGCATATCACGATCCTAGCCCCGGGCGTCGGTCATGCCCGTCCAGCAAATGCATCTGGATTCAATCAATGCAACAGCCGCTGGAGTTTAAACAATGAGCTGTCATTCTTTTCTAGTTTAAATATCAAAGAACGCATTGCTGTCCTCTGTAACCTCCAAGTGCACTGCGATATTGTCGGATTCGCTTCCAGCAGATCGCAGGTTGTTTTGGTGGGGTGAGGACTCTGCAATGTAGGTACCTAAGATGCCCGCGAACACATGTAACGAAAACAGAGACGTATGTATCTATTCTGTATGTCATATCTGCCCATGCACGCATGTGCCTAGCTGAACATGTTATATAATTTGGGAAATACAGCATAAGAACATGCTAAGTACAATTACTCAGGCATGGTATGGGTCCGGTGGCAAGTATCGACAACAGAAGTCCTGGCTTGCCTGGCCAGAATCCTGACCAAAATTCCAACCAAAATCCTGACCAATCGTATTGTTTCCCTGTCGAGACATCGACGATGCACTAATCAACTTGTGGACCCAACTCGCCGACAACTAGGCAGCCCCACCTCGTTTCTAAGTCTTTAACCCCCGCTCGCGCAGTTCGTCCTTGTCGCATCGCTTGGGTAACGGCAAGCTTAGGCAGGCTATAAAAAGTCAGAAGTCTCTCATTTAATTGGTATCTCGCCTCGGGCAGGTAGGTACTTATTGCGGCTTGCTTGAGAGGGAACTGACGTTATTGCTCTACCTAGCTACGCAGCAGACAGTCTAAGCGCATCAGCACAGTAGCACAGCATATGTAGTTCATCGCAACAGTCCCCTATACGGCCTGCAGTCCGTGGTGTGCACAGAGAGCCTACGTAAGTAAGCGGTACCACAGGTGATAGTAGGATTATTATGCTAGCGTTGCGTAGTGTATACCCTAACGTCCCCTACTAGACCCTTCGCGCAAGGCACAGATGCACCTTGGAAGTGGGGCAAGGACCCTGGATCAGCGCTCAGAAACCTCCCCATGCACCAGCGTACGTGGTACTTGCCGGTAGGTGGGTCGTCTAGCGCGGCGCTAACCCTGCTGGGAGTGATATTGGCTCGATTGGCAGGTAAGATGCAGAGGGTGTCTCCCGATCCTGACAGCCTCCCCACACGACATCGGGATCGAGCGCAACGCTGCTCCAATCTCAATTTTTGAAGCCTGCTCTGCTGCCACCCACGCCGTCGCCGCGCTGCAACGCAGCAACTGTACCACTAGACCGCCAGCCAGACCAGGGTCATGTGCGGCCAAAGCCCCGGTGGGCGAGGGCATTCACACCTTTTTCCGTGACGATTTGCGGTGGCCCGATAGAGGCGCGTCCCCATTTCCCATTCCCATTCCCATTCCCAGTCCCAGTACACTGTACGGCGTCCCCATCGGCTTGGAACTATTAGGTTCTTATTTGCTTTGCCTCACAATTTCGATGTGCGATGCCCATCTTCCTGATCTCCCAATCTTCTCTTTCCCTTTATGCACCGCCGTTTCTCCCGTACAGCGTTCCGTGCCTCGGATCATAACCCGCGGTCTCGACCAGTCGCTCCCGCCCATCCATCTTACCCTCCTATGCATTTTTAAGCATCCTTTCAGCTCTTGGTCTCTAGTCCCGATCCCTACATACGTTTTGTTCATTCTGCTCATCGCCAGGACGCCCATGACTCGAGTTGATCTTGAAAACACCCACCGCCACCGACTTCTGTATTGTGTATATGAGAAATCATTCGATTTGCTCCTTCGGCCTTTCACCTCTGCCAATTCTACCCTCGTCGCTGCTTAAGCAGAACAGATCTGCGGTAGTGTGTAACTGCGAATGGTGGTGAGACAAGTTGTTACCGATAGACAAGTCCACCACCGCTAACCTTATCCTAGCTGTTGTACGTATGACGTCGTCTTCCATACACCCTGAGTCTCCCCCATTCTTCTGACTTCCTTCGTCATGCTGCATCATAAGATGATGGTGTTACACCTTTCTTGAACAAGCGTTCCACTGTTCATATCGGGTCGTCAAATACCTACCCATCGCACCCATGTCGGGTCAGCGTTATAATCAATATGATCTTGTCTTCCATAACTCGAGCTAGTGCTCAACCCGTTCCCAAACACAATCCATATTGCTACGCTGTTCTTTAGACATGAATAGTCTGGCCAGCTATTGACCCGATTACAGATCATTTCCACACCGATTCGCCGCTGGATAACATTTTGTTGTGCTTGACCACAATTACAATGCCCATTGGAAAGAAAGACCTGTAACCGCACAATAACATCTATTTCTCAACTAATGTAAACATCGACCCAACAAACCATGGCAGACCCCAAGAACACGCAAGCGGGGACCAATCTGCCTCCTGTTACCTACACGAACCCTCGAAGAACAACACCCGAAAACTCTATCACTTTGCGACATCATCGTCTCGCCCGTGATGCCTCGAAACGAAATCATCCGGCCGCCATCCCAAATGCCCATTCGAGCGCAGTTAAGGGTCAGGCAAAACCGCCGAGAAGAAATTCGTCGGACGAAAGCAATGAGACAGGATTGAGCGACCCGAGGCAATGGTTCGACAATTCGAACCAGCACACTGGGGGTACTCTCCTCACTAGTGCTATGGACGTTGATCCGCCATTCTTTCAGAAAGAAACCGACTCTTCGAATGAGGAGGCCCATATTATGTTATCCCAAACTCCGGGATATAGGCACTCCTTTCGACCGAGCATGGCAAAAAGTAGTAGCGCTGATGATTATCGGAGTGTCATCGACGATTTGACTATTGAAAATAAGCGCCTTAAAGAAGAATTGAGGAAGTTCAAGCAGATGGGCCCAGATTCTTTGCGCAACGAAAAACTCTTCGAGGTCAAAATGCATGGCTTGCCTGCCGCGAAGAAGAGGGAACTCGAAGCTACCCTACGAGACTTCACCACAAAGCTCGAGCGATCAAGTACCAAAGCATCTACGAGCCGGAAGAAGTCTGGGAAATCTAAGGAGGGAACTTCATCGGCCTCGAAACACGCGTCATCCACTTCAGGCTCCAATTCCAGACCTGTGGACTCGGCTTATGCTTCTATGGGAACAGGTCAGAGCTCGTCTCTTCCTGGACAGACTCGATCCGCTCGTTTAAGGTCGAACCAGAATATTGAGGATTATCTGCGAGACATTCCCGAAGGGCTCTGGCCAAGGCCAACTAGAATGACGGATCATGAGAAGAAGAAGCTCGTTGTTAAACGACTCGAGCAACTGTTCACTGGAAAAATGGGCCATTCGCTTGACCAACCGCTGACAGCAAACCTCCCGCTACCCGTAGTGGAAGATACTGAAATGGAAGATACTGGTGCCAAAATGCCCTCGGTGCAAGAAGGCAACCGAGAGGCTATGATTCGAACAGGGGAGGGGCGCCAGAAGACAAGCCATTCGCACACTACGACTTCCATACCCAACACACGTACTCAGTCACAATCACACTCGAATTCACATTCACATACCGACCAATCTAATGACCCATCTAACGATCAATCCAACTCCCGCGATAATGACAAAGATAGCGGTAGTGGCAGCGGCCACGGTAGTAGGAGGAGTATCAAAGACGGCAAGAACACATCGCCGCAAGAGAGGACGCAGGCTTCGGAACAGCGACCCACCCGTCCACGCGACTTGGACCCTGATCGCAAGCAGGTCCCTGCGGACAACATGGAGTACATACGTCATTTGGGCATCGTCGCACCCGAATCCCAACCACAGTTTTCGGCCAGAGATGTCTCGCCAGACGCGGATGGCTGGGTATATCTTAATCTTCTTGGCAACTTGGCGCAGCTACACATCCTCAACGTCACCCCTGACTTCATCCGCAGCGCCGTGTCAGAGAAGAGCACTAAATTCCAACTCTCTCCTGACGGCCGTAAGATTCGATGGCGCGGCGGAGACGAGGGCACTAGGTTTACAAGCGATAGCGGCAGCAAGTCACAGACAGAACGCTCCAGTGACGATACGGACGGCTCCAATGAGCACAACCAGCGAAAGAGACAGAAGGGGTCCAAATTCAATCTGGGCGCCCAGGATTCTAATTCTTCCGAAAACTTCCACTACAAACCCCTCTTTGTACACCATCCAAGCTCCTCCGACACGGAAGATCCATCGAGCCTTGGTGACAGTGGTTCGTCAAACCGACCATCAGAAGACAGCAACGTAGGGTTACGCTCGAAATGGGACCAGAGCGGTGTTTCGACTGGCCAGTCCCAGCGCAAGCGTCGACGAGATGGCGCCATAATTTACTACAGTGGGGCGCCATTCTGCACGGATCTCTCTGGTGATTACTCCTACGGCGAAGTGTCCCCCGACACATATGGTATGACGTCATCTGGTGATCAGCCTATGCAGGAGGAACCTGTCGCTCTCCACCTGGTACACCGTCCCTTCATCAACCGATCCGCATCTGGATCGTCGATTGCTTTCAAGCCACTCAGCGAACCCAGCTCGGGCTCCGGTACGGTGGATCCAGATGATACACCCAGCGAGGCTGATGATGGCATCGAAGCCGACTTCGCTTGGTCAGATTCTGAGCAACAAGCCTTCTTAACCAATCTTGAAGCAAGTGGTTTGGGCGGTGTATCACCAGATGATCATTTTGTCGTCGTCGTATCTACTAGACGCCCTAAAAAGGGCAGCCCAGATGACGGTAGCGACGGCGACGAAGATAATAGTACCGATGATGATGTATCCCCTGGATTGCCTCCGAAACTCGTGACCCGCGCTAGTCATGATACTGATGGCTCGCGAGGAACCGCTAATTCCATTACGAGCAAACTTGCTCGGATGTCGACCGAGTCGCACACCCCAGGGCACATTCGAACTCACAACATGTCACCAATTCAAATCAGATATATCTTTAGTAAGGTGCATCGTCTACCACCTGTGCCGCTACCGCCACCGACGTTCTATTTCCCGTCGGGCGGCTCGGATTCTGATTACGGTGCTAGCTTCGAGGAGGATGTGTCAGTGTCTTCCGAGAGAAGTATTCTCAGCAAACGACCCATGCTTGAGGGTAGTCCTGACTCCGACAATCGTGATCTTTCTGGAAATGATGAGGAAGACGAACATTCGGAAGCCGAGCCAGTCTTCAACCAGTCTTCCGGTGACATAAATAAGATGCCGGGGATCGGACGCCAAGACCAAACATCGATGCCGCCTTCATCGAAAAGTACTACGGGAAGCTCAGCTGCCACAGCCGGCGGGGCAGCCAGCGGGTATTATAGTTCTATGGAAGACGCCTAAATATCTTTTCATGGGCCTTTTTGCTTCATTACTGAGAGGTTTCAGTCTTCATCAAAATTTTGTTTTTCCTCTGGATCGGTAACGGTGCTTCGGCGAGATTTAGCGAAACGGAGCGATTGTGTTTTTTCTACAGGTGGGAATAGCCTTGCGGGATTCCCTGCGGATTTATGGATGATACCTTTGGCGCTACAAAATGGGGGGAACTATATGGTCAGCTCTTTGAGCTTATGTGAGCATATAGACTGACGATATTTTGTCGATCATGGTATAAAACCCTACACTGTAGGATATATAATACCGCAACTACTTTTGCATTGTTATTAAATATTGCGATTATGCGTGACATCGTTGTTTTTGTATATGGTTGGTACCGGTGAAAGACTATCGCCACAGCTAGGTTGGGCTTGAGTGCCTTGTAAACATCGGTTCTTCAGTCGGTCTCCTTAATCGAGTTATGTACATTATGCTACGGCAGTCGCTTGTCTACAGCCAACAGGCCAATGAGGTGAAATGAGGACGAGGATATGGAGATAATGATTCAAGTATGAGCTGGTTACCTTATGCTGAGGGTGGCCTCAGTAGTAGGAATTCTGCCGGCTTCTCACCCTATAGGAAATCGACTCTACTGGACGGGCTAAAGCTGTCTGGTGAGGAGCCGGGTTGCTTTGGTTTGGGATAATAATGTTAAACTAGACCTTGGATGTTGCGCATTACATATAAGCCCTAGAGAATTGAACAACGATTGCCAGCAGGAGATGATACTATTGCTTCTATGCGCTCATCCATAATGGCCGCTGAAGTAGCGCATTCAGCTTTTTGTATCACGTAACTTCAATCACTCCGACTCTTAACGTCTTCTTTTGTTACTGAAGCTAATAATTTCCAAGCAGCTCTGGGCAACGGCTGTTCCGAAGAGAGAGATCCTGCTGAGTAAGGTATGGCGTACAGACATATGAAACACAGCTTCAGGCCTTCTTGAGTTTAATAACATACCAACTAAAGCATCCTGAACATAAGATACAAGGATCATGTTCAAGTTTAAAGTCTTACCAAGCTGTCAACTTGTAGAAGTAGCCAGCCCTATGAGTGAGCTAACCTAACTTAACTGCAGCTTGGCGCTAATCAAGACTCAATCAAGTCTGCAGCAATCCCACGTTTTTTGCAACGGCAACTCCACACCTCCAACTCGCCTCTTCCCGCTAGAGAAACCCAATTCGGCTGCCTTGAACAACTAGACTAACCTGATTTGCTCATTCCGTGGAGGGATCAACCCATCGTCGCCGATCAATTCGATCTAAGGACCATCTCACAACGACACGTGTGTGGTGGGAGTTGGTTCGTGACTGAAGTATGGGAAGATGTGTAGGCGCATAAGAGCGTGTTATTGCTTGCTCGAGAGTTTAAGAAGAAGCCAGAGAGAGCGCTTGGGCTCGCTATCTACGAGATGGGTGAAATCGAGAATAACTATGCTCTCGAGGTCTCAGCCAGAAAGGGTTACAGCGAGTCACATTATTCGCGAGCGATGGGATAAGAAGTACATGAGCGGGGATGAAATCGTGGAAGCACTGGAAGTATTGATTGCATTGAAAGATAAAGTGAACGTAGCCGGATGTACGCACAGCGATACCTCGGACTAGTTACAGGTTGTTGAGGCTAAAAGAACGAATGATCCAACTCGCCTCGTTGTGAAATACAATCTTGAACCATCATCTGTCTCTCCATACTCATTTCCTCGTTCTTCCCTTTCGAATTGTATTCCGACAGACAACAAACAAGGCCAAATGAGAGCGTAGGCGCGGCACATCCCACAGAACGGATGTCATTCCTAAAGGTATTAGAAGAATACACATAGAGGATTTTATTTGATAGGGAATATCTTACAGACATATTTACAACTCGGGCATTGCCCGGGTTTGGTGATGGATCCGAGGGCCGTGGAGTGATCCATCTTCATATAAGGACAGTAGATTCCCTTGTTGCGTTCTTCACACAACTCGGTGACGTGCCGTTCTGTGTGTGTATGCCTCGGCGACTCCTTGCAGGCTTCGTAGATGTATGTAAGTTTAACGTACTTGCACATCGTGACGGGATTGGTGACGGGTAGATAGAGTTGCAAGACGTCGATCCTCGTTGGTTGTTAACGGTATACTAGAAAGTGTGCCGAGTAAAAATAGATGAGAGTGATGGACAATGAAAGTAAAAGTCCTCGGATGAGATTAATACCTATATAACTTCCCCTTCACGTGGACTCGAAACAACGAGCTCGTCCTCCTCGCTGCCAGATTCATGCACCTTGTTCCAATCCCATCTACACCCTGTCGCACCGTGTAGCCCCCGCGCGAAACATTCGGGAGCGTGACCCAATTGTCATCCTGGTCGTTGGGAAAGGACTGGCTTATTTGGGTTCATCTATATCACAGGTACCACGCCCCAGCGTCCAGTCTTGTCTCTGCGCTGTAGTATCGGCCGGTGCTAGAACACGGCGATTACTGTTCTTGTAACAAGGCGAGGGCCACGTGGTAGACATGTGAGATGTCTACTGAATAACTCAGGGATCGTAGGTTGTGAGTCCCGCTGTCTATAATGAATGGTACACTCGTGAAACGAGGGCATCGTGTGTATAACGGAATCGGCCGGTGGCGATGTTGTATGTAAATGCATCGACGATTGTGAGCCATGATAATAGTTGGCTTGCTCGACACTGATACGGCCCGAGTCTGGTTTGGCCACAATCTAGGTGCGAAATATATGTGCGTAGATACCTGTATCTTGAGAGAGGGGATCGCATAGTGCGATACCAAGACTGGAATCTCAGTGGTTAAGTGTGATCAATCGTTGATCCAGCAAACAGTATACGCATGAGCTGTCTGTCTTCCCTCGGTCCGTAGCACAACGCTTGACCGATCTGCCCGGCCGCGACCAGCTTGGATGGCATACCGCATGAAACACCATAATCGGCACCTAGGACGGCTTGTATCGTGGTAAGCATCGCAAACTGAAGCCTTTATGCTGTCGAGAAGCTGGCTACTGGCTATCATCAAAGTTTCTGTGACAGCTTCTCGTCCATACAAGTGAAGCAGGTTACTTTATACATACCAGAAAAGTTCGGGTGTTCATACAGCCAACTTCTGTTTTACGTTCAACGAGATGATATGTCGCCCATAGATTGAGAGCCTGGTATGTGAACAGAGTGATTCCCGGCTTCTATTGGAGCGTTGATGTTAATCAATGAAACTCATGAATTTTGTCGGCTGCAGGGCACTGGGCTGATTTTATCATTTGGCTATACAATCATCTTCAAGTGTCAGCCAGACTCTTAGCGTTATATCGCATTCGATCACTCATCTGGGTGCCCGATTTTGTTATTCGATGGCCAGTCAGCCTTGGTAAGTTTAGGCCTTGCCCAAGGTTGACTGGGGAATCTGGGGAGGTTGTAGCATGGCAAGCTCGAGCACAAGTTTTGCCCTGTTTTTTATTTTTATAGCACTTTCCCGTTGAAAATATATGATTGCTGCATGTGAAAATCATAAAACCCTCACGGTTCCATCTATTAAAGGGGCCTGAAGACATTATAATGAAACTTTAACTTCCAAAGGTCTTTTATGACTACTAACGCTAGGCTACCGCATTCAATTCCTAATCCTATTTGATTGACTCACAATGTGCTAGTGGATTGATCGATATACACATGTCTCTGTTCTACGGTGAAATTGGGCGCTCATAAGAAATCATTCGACGGACTACTTCGTTCCTCTACGGCCATCAAGATTACACGAGCTCTTCACTTATTGAATGTTAGAAGTAGACTTGATCTTCTTGACTTGATTGGTAGGGGGCGATATAAATCGATGCGTTTTGTTGTTGAGAGAGCAAGGGCTACACGTGAGGAAGATATGGTGCAAGATCTTGCTAACTAGTGGTGATTCGGGAAACATCTTTGCTACGATGAAGCGACTAGAGAACTACTATCAAATGACGGCTGTACTTAACTGATAAGCGCAAATTACTATGAGTGTGAGCTTGCTGTCGCGTGAGGTTGTTGATGTGGTATAGGAAATGAAAGCTGGGTTAGGTACCTCATGTACCTCTTGAGAGCCCCACATACCTTAGGTATGCAACAAGCTTTGATTCGAGTTGCCCCTCCATTGAATGCTAGCATGCATCTACACCAGCATCCTACCATATCTCCATAATAACTTTTGCTTCCACAGTCGCTTAAATTATATGTTTGAGCTGCCCTACTACTGGTAGTCTTCTTCGCGCCCGAAGCACATATCACGTTCGAATGGTGGGGGAAAGTTAGCAAGCTGGAAAAAGCTTCCGCCATGGCAGAGCAAGCCGGAGAGACAGCAGCCGAGTGTGTTTTGACCAACAATCCCGTTAGCTTGGTGCCTCTGTTGACACGATGGGCGCTTGCACAGTAAAGGCTTGACGCCTACGAATCCCCGAGGCATTCCTTCTGCGCCGTTTGTCGATAAGGTCGAGGACTACGTTTCGTCACGGAATGAAGTTGAGGCTACGCTGCGCAACTTCCAGGAGATGATTTCGTACGCCCCCCCTCGGTTCTTGACTGCCACTCAGCTCAGAAGTGCTCTATATGGAAAACATGGCAAGGAAAAGGATGAGGAAGGGAGAGCGATTGGCTAACGACAGAACTCATCCTAGGAAATACCAATTTATGGAATTAAACCTTCAACGGAGAATTGCCGGCCTGAGAGACAAGATGCCCGATATACAGAAAACCCTAGACACTGTTCGCTTCCTAAAGACGAGGACGGTACGCTGCATCTACCATCAATAATGAGAGACGGTTGCTGATGGAGTACGTGGCAGAGCGACTCGGATCCTATAGAGACCACTTTTGAACTCAACGACACACTCTATGCTAAGGCGACTATACCACCTACCGACGAGGTGTATCTATGGTTAGGAGTACGTCGGGGGAAAAGCATATTCTTATTGCATGTGGCCTTGGAAGTTACCTACTAACGGCATCGGAATTCCAGGCGAACGTCATGCTTTCGTATCCCCTTGACGAGGCAGAAACACTTCTTACATCTAAATTGGCTGCCGCCAAGCAGAGCCACTCCAATTGCGAAGAGGACCTAGAATTCCTAAGAGAGCAAATCACTGTAAGCATAGCCCATCTCAGGGGCGCGCTGACGTATGTCCTGGCTGACTCGGTGTGTTTAGACGATGGAGGTCGCGATAGCTCGCGTATACAACTGGGATGTGGTACAGAAACGAAAGGAGAAAGCGGAAGAGGCGGGGTCCAAGGACGGAGATGACCAGCCCAACGGATGAAAATCGCGCGGCCCGAGAACAGTGTCCTTAAAATTGGACAAGGCTAGGTAGTCTAGCAGAGATTAAGGGGAAATATATCTCCAGCCAAGCAACTCGTCCAGTACTCGGCTATCAGTGGAAGAAATGGAGGCAGCCCAGATCTGTCTAACATTTTTGCGGTGTGGCTACAAATTTCGTAATCGAGCAGACAAATCAGTGTTGACAAGTCGATCAACCTGTACGCATTGCTTCACCGATTTGTGAATAATCAAGAGTTTAGGACTAAGCTTCTAGAGGTCAATATACGCACTGAATAGTGTAAGCTTTTGATCTTACGACTGAGGTTCTCTTCTTTCGTAGACCAACACTTAGAAAGTCATTGCGTGCGTAAATTACCTGGACAACGTACATTGATCATACAACCCCACACAGGGCGAATACAAGAGAGTCTGGCCAGTGTCCATCATGTAAAAGTCCTAATATCCAGGTAGTTGGTGTATTCCCCCGCCACTAATAAATGGGTACGTGGGGATAACGGCAGCCAATGCTATTTGTCGAGTTTGTTGCTATCCGTATTTCAACAACGGTTTGCTAATCTACAATAAAGACAGTGTACCTGACTTATATCTAGACGCTAGCTTTCTTATTTGCTAGATCTGGCTACTGTGAAGGTCTGTCTATCTTGTTTTTTTCGAATAGAAATTAAGATCTGAGTCGTGGAGTTATTGAGTATTGCCCCACGCAAAGTTACCTGAAGGGGTTTACGGTTGCTTCTAGATACGAGAATTAGGGGTGGTTGTCCCTAGGCCCCTTACAGCCCCTCTGTGCAGCCCACCGACATATGCGCTGTACCAATCATTCTCACCTGAGCCTTACCGCACCTAGCAGATTGAGGACGGTACCGTATCAACGGGAAAAGCCACTACTTCACGTGTCCCGCTGGCTGGTAGAATTCGTCCCTCCTGAGGAAATCTTAGCAATAAAGGCTCCGACTCCTTAACACACCTATCTCTTCTGTTGATTCCCCACCCTCTCCCTACCTACGACAGAGAGTGCGAAGTATTCTTATTAGGCCAGCACCGCTTGTCCTTTTCGCTGGCTTCTTTCCTTTCTATATCCATCCATCTCCCGTTCGAACACCCCCCGCCTCCTCCCCTCACCACACCGACACCCGCCCCTCGATCGCGTTGAACAAATATGGCAGACACCACGTCCCAGTCCAACATGGAGCTAGATGCCAAGTACGACCACTATGACTTCCCTACGACGTCCGTCGAGACTCGCGAGGGCCATCCCGGCCACCTGACTGCCAGCCAGCAGGCACAGGTTCACCAATTGCGTCTGATGCTCGAGGCCGAGGGTTTCAAGCAACGTCTCGATACCCTGACCCTGGTGCGAATCTACTATTCAAGATGCCAAGAGTGTGGGGTGCTGACGAGTATTCGTTAACTAGCTTCGGTTTCTGCGTGCACGGAAATGGGACGCTGATGCTGCAAAGAAAATGTTCGCAATAACCTGCTTATTATATTACTCTTGGACTGTTCGCCCATGTCGACTAACCCGGCCCCCGCAGGTTTGTCGAATCCGAGGAATGGCGCAATAACCTCACCGTCTGGGACCCTGAGAAGGGAGCATACCGACCCATGTCATTAGCGCCAAAGGACCCCGAGAAGAATCCTCCTGCCGAACCTCTAAAGCTCGATGAACTTGTCCGGACGTGGGACAAGGACGGGTCGTTCAAGAGGGAGCTCTCGAAATACTACAAACAGTTTTATCACAAGACTGACAAGGTATAGCTTGAGCCTCTCCTCGCCTCTACGGTATATGGATGTTGACGTAATCAATACAGGATGGTAGACCATGCTATTATGAGAAGCTTGGCGGTGTGGACTTCACGAAGCTCAGAAATGCAGACTATACCAATGACAGGATGCTTCTGAACCTGGCCGTCGAGTACGAAAAGATGGTTGATCCTCGCTTACCCGCCTGCTCGCGACAGGCTGGTCATCTCCTCGAGACCTCTTGCAGCGTCTTGGACGTCCAGGGCGTCGGTCTTGTCGGCCAAAAGACAATTCTCAACTACATAAGACAGGCATCCGCCATGAGCAATAGCAACTACCCGGAACGTTTGGGCAAGATGTACGTGATCAACGCAGGCTGGGCCGTGTCTACGATCTGGACGCTTGTCAAGGGATTCCTCGACCCCGTCACAGCCTCAAAGATCAAAGTTCTCGGTAGCAGCTACAAGTCCACTCTCCTCGAGCACATTCCGGCCGAAAACTTGCCCGCTATCTACGGTGGCCAGTGCAAGTGTGAGGGTGGCTGTGAACTGAGCGATGCAGGCCCGTGGCAAGACGAGCAATGGAAGCGCCCTGCCTGGTGGGAGAAGGACCCTGCCGATGCCACGATTGAGAACAAGCCGACTGAAGTTCAGACAGGCGAGGCACCGGTGACGGAGGATACCAAGGTTGTTGCGTAGGTGCACAAGCTTCTAGGTAGAAGGTTATGGTGAAATCAAGGGGCCTGATGATTCAAGAGTACCCTTGACTGCAGATACCCATTCTGAAAGATAGGCGTACTCGCAGCTCATACTTTGCGTCGTATCTAAAACAAGAGAGCCACCGGCAGCATAGATGGAAGATAGATCGAAAGGAAAACATCGGGAAACAAGTAAACACGTTGCATTACACGGCTTTATTTCCGCTGCTGCTCTGTATTACTCATAGATGTGCACATTCACAGCAAAATCTCACAAGTGACCGAACTAAAACGTATGCTTCGATTGCCTATCAATGATTGAGGACAGGAGAAGCGATATGAAGGGTATCATTGAATTTCTAATAGTGTATCTCATGCCGACTCAGACCAGCTAGCGTGGGTCTTGACCCTGTACTCATACAAGTCCACATCGTAATGCATCCATCAGGCCTCATCACCGCTCCGTAACAGCGTACTCGCCTGCCTTCCGCGCCCTCTCCATTCGCGCCACCACTGCCGGCATCTCCATCTTCAAGCGTCCGAGTCCTCGCACGGCGTTCTCGAAGGCCCTTTCCACCTCGTCCTGGCGCTCCAAAGGGTTGACTACGAGTCCGCTTCCGGCACCAGCCGTGCCCGATGGATCAGCGGTCCTGCCAAATTGCGAAAGGGTGGCGGCGTTGACCTTCTCGAGCGCCTCCTCGTCGTCCTTGATCCCCTTGCGCGCGGCCTCGGCCCAGGAACCAGCCACGGCGCCCGGAACGCTCTTCTTCAGCTGCGCGATGTCGCGGAGCAGGTCCTCTTCCTCGGCCGTCAGGGCCTCGACGCGGGCGCGCTTGCGTGCGTCGAAGGGCTCGAAGACCTCCTCTGGCTCCAGCGGACCCGAAGATGTACCTGAGGATAGGAAGTGTGAGGCGTCTACTGGCAGGCCGTTGATGCTCAGGTTTGGCGCTGCGAGGGTGAAGGTCTTGGTTATGTACTGGGAGTGGTTGTTAGTTTGCTTGGTGAAATGTATTTGTTTGCGAGGAAATAAAAAAGAACAATAGTGGCATGGTGAGTTTGTTCTTCAAACTTGATGTATGTATGCATGCATGCATTGCCCAAAAAAAAAATGGGAAAAAGAACAAAAACATACAACACCAGGGATTCGCTGGTCGTCACCGACCCAACTACTAATCTGGCGGTATCTGGCTTAGCTATGGGGGAGCGGACGGGACCCCGCGTTTTCCAGATCCTATGGTCGTATGTGCTAAACGACACGGCTAGATTGGTTTATAAGTCGAAGATGGATCACTCATGCTTCCTCGTCCACTCAAACCAATGCCAAGACTTTGGCTGTAACATGGATGAGAATTGAGAATGAGTTTGCAGAAGCAGACCCAAGAGTAAATGTGCATCCGAGATTCGGCTTAGAGGGCGCATGGACAGTGATAAAGAAATAGACAGGAATCATACCTCGTCGACCAGCTCCTCGATCCGCGTCCGTAGCTCGTCTTCGGTGCTGTCGTCGACTGGGGGAAAGGCTTCGTCGATGCGGGCTGCGGCGGCGCGTCGGACGTTTGCGACCAGATACGCGAGATCCTCGGGTACTTGGAGCTCGATTTTGCGTGCCGAGTCCATTTTTTCCTTTCTTTTTTCTTAACGTCGTTTTGACAGCGGGGTATGAGTCTGCTGTTGTCTGTCTGTGAAACCCAATTATAAACTAAATGATTGAATTAAGATAGGAATACGGCGGTTGAGTTACAATGTTAGTCCGTGTTTACTATGCTCTGCTGGTAAGCTCGATTGAAGTTGTTAAGTTTTGGAGGGGCAGACCTCACGTAGTGAATAAACTCTGTTTGAATATTGCTATAGTAGATACAATACTCTTCTTATATGCATATTTGCACCGAGGACTCTTTCGCGACTTCCATGGATCATTGATTCAAACCCTCTTTAGTTATTGAAAGTGTCGGTGATTTTGCCTTCCAATCTGGTAAATGAACTGTGGTAGCATAGACCAAGATCTTCCGATTGCACCACAAATTTATAACAACCCATCAAGCTAAGCACGCTCGTTGGTCGTCACGCTCGCTTTTATGCTGTATAGGGATCGTCTATCCTTTCAACTTGTCTATTGCATCGAATCAGAAGTATAGAGCGATTTTTGGATTTCCCAGACTTGATGTTATTTGTAGGCATACTGGGCTGTTTTCAAGTCTAGTTCGTTTCGCTAAAAGGGCATTAGAAACTCTAACTCTTCTGAGGTGATTTTCAAACCACGTCCCCGCCCCTTTCCAGGAGATAAATCTGCACGACCTCATCTTCCTCGCCAATCTTCGGAAGTACTATCTCCTTTACCACTCGATACACCCAGCTCTGGTCCTTCAGCAGCCTAAAGAGTGCCTGCTCTGATGAATGCCGTGGTTTAGTAGCTAGTAAGACTGAAGACCTGACAGTGTTAATATCCTCGGCGCCGCGACGCTGTTCCTTGGCAGCGTGTAAGGCGCTCAGAGTTCCGACCAGAGATGGAAGAGAATCGACGTTGTAAGTGCAGTCGCTCAACACCACAAGATCCCACGATGTTGCTGCAGCGAGGGGTCCGAAACGACCCTCACAGCCTTCATCCCAGTCGAGGCTTTCATATTCAGTGATCACATTTGCGTCGGCTATGGAGTTAAGGCCGAGTGTAGGTTTGCTCCTGGCAATGTTCGACCTTGCGCGCTCTTCAGCCTCTTCCAAGTCTGTCAATAGAACCATTGCATCTTTGAGCGTCTGCCCCTGAGCCGCAGCGACTCTCGGTAAGATGCTGGCAATCGTAATTCCCAGGATACCCACACCACTTCCGAGCTCGAGGACGTTGAAGCGCTCCCGCTCTATAGGGAAGAGCTCGCGAATGGTCTCCAACGAAGAACAAGCATCTGCGAGGTACGCGGACGTTACTACGCCTGCGTCCCAGATATGTCGTGCTATGCTCTCCCCAATATCCTCTTCAAAATGCAAGTTCAACATTCTATCGCCTCCATCGTCATTAATAAAATGACCTGCTCCTAGCGCAAGCGTGCGCACTGACACGGGCGCGCAAGTGCCGTTTAAAAACTCAAAAGTGGCCGGCATGATGATACCCATTTTGAGCGTTTCATAAGTATCGACTCTCCATGGCAGCACATCACCAACATATAGGGAGCCTAGTGGTGTTGGGGTATCTCGAAGCCGTTGTTGCGCGGGATATATCGCAAGCCTGCAGTTGACCGTCTCCCTTTTCAAACCCGGCCGTAATTTGACTTTTGCGTCCAAGACGCGCATACCTGCCTTCCACTTGTACTTGCACGCCTGCTTTCCCCGCGGTAATACTGGAGCTGCATGAGCCGTGCTTGCGGCGGGGTCCACGGCCGCCACGACAATCTCGATCGAATCGTCTTCCGGACATAGAAACGAGTCTCCTAGATCCGTAGTAATTGTGAAAAGCAGCGAGATCGTGAGCCCCTCTGTCGAGCTTTGGATCTTCGCAGGCCGGAGGAGGCGGATGTAATGCATCTGTATGCTGTGCTGTTTATAATTCCCGACGGGGACCCCTGGAGCCAGCTCAATGGCAAACTGTCTGGTTAAGGTAGTTCGATGGCGATATGTTCATCTTTAGATCAAATCCTTAGTTTTTGGAGCTCTCAATTCGTTACTGAAGCAAAATTAATCTTATCGGCTGTCTATCTAGTTTCAGGGAACCACAACGAGCACGATGAACGAACTAAAGTAACCACTTTTCTGCATTGTCTCCAGCTTATCTTGCGTTACTCGCACTCAATTTTCGATGACTCCTAAGAGACAACAATCAACACGATATCACCGGCGCTCAAACCCTATTTCCTAATGATGCCGCATGTTTAGAATCTCGGTCAATGCAAGGCCCTGGTGTCTATTAGTAGCATTGGATCCATTGCAACGTATCCGCAAGGCAATGGGTTGCGACTCGTTGATGAGTCAATCAATTTGAACCAATCACAAAAAAATAAGGCAGACTAGCGCATCGAGCCAGCCAATGCCGATAATGCAGTCCACTTGATGTTGGCCAGTTGAAATCCGCATTCACATGTCTCACCCGTAGAAAGCCGAAGGTACTTTTGGTAACGTTTGTGACCTGTCAGTATCCACGCATGTATTTAATTAATATACACACTATTTGGGTAGTGGGGCAATGAGACACTAAAAACCGCCTCGACTGCAATATTCCGTGGGGTAAAGCCCCTTATCACTCTTATCGCATCTTAAAGTGGTGGGGTTAAATCGAGAAGCCCACCAGTTGACCCCACATACAGTACGTACAGTACTGTGTCATTCGCCTTAAGTACGAAACATCCATTCGACTTCAAGGTCAAGCATCAGGGATAAACCTGCCATTCATGCGCCTCTGGCCTCCTCTTTACAACCTTAGCATGAAAACGCAAAAATGTCTAACTGCAAATATAAGCATTTTACACGTGGTATACGCAGGTTGAAAGGCGAATAAGTTAAAAAAGACAATCAAACTGTCGGCCAATCCTACCTAGATTATATTGACGCCCAAGTTCGCCAACACATTGTTCACTAAACATACCAACCTATCAAGTAGGCATCATTCCAGACAACAGACAAGAGCGCCCACCCCGCAACACGTGGTAACGGAGAGATAATCAAAAGGAATAATCTTGCCTGCTGGCATTATCGTCCGACGACCTACGAATCCACGTCGCAGCCCCTTACACAAAGCGTCATCCAGCTTCTTCATGTATTAGTATATAGAAATAGGAAACTAAGAACACAAACAAGGGCACAGAGAATATGGATTTTTGGTTAAGATAGAGTACATTGAGTGCTCTGTCACTATGACTGAGCTGAGGAAAAGAAGTAATAATGCCATCGAATGAAAGGTTCCTTTCGGGGTGCCGTTCCATTCTACGAAAACAACCGCCTAATCCGGTTCTTTCCGATGGCGGATATCAAATGGTGGTATAGAGAGACGCCCGGGTAAATCCACCTATAACTCCAGAACGCCTGTGTTCAGCTCTCACTTGAGTAGAAAGCTACCTGAAATGTCATTCCCATCATGTCGTGACGTTGGCTCTCCAAACTGTGCATAGAAGCAATGCATTTTTCAGGCCGCGTAGAAAGAAAGCTTGCAGAGTCTCATGGCCATGGTTCCATCCAGGAAATGAGAACCCGAATCCAGACGCCATATGTTGCGAAAATGGTCATGTAATCTTGCGAAGACTTCTTGGTGTCTATGAACGAAAAGCAATAGTCGGCCATCGACGACCCTGTCATGGGAACATCTTCTTGATCTCCTCGTCGCTGAGTCGGATCTCGTGGACGGGCTCTCGACGGTTCTCCAGTGGTTCGTAGTCCAAATCGAGGTACGAAGGAAGAAACATCTCGGGGTTCCATGCGAAGCCTTGGCTCGAGGCCAAGTAGGAAATCTACACAGATGGTTACCGGTCAGCCTACTAGGTTTTATCCCGTAACGACGAAGAAGATTCCTCTCACCAATCGTGGTGGGCCATCAGGATCGCCCACATTAACATGCGTACATTCCTCCTTCGACAGTGCCGAGCCTAGTAAGCAAGTTAGCATGGAGCCAAGCAGGGGCTCGTAGTCAGCCCGCCTTTGACAGGCAATGATTGGGACGCACTCAACAAACTTGGTCGCCGGTGATGTATCACCTTGGGTTTGTGAGGTGTCTCGGGACTGGCCGAGGCGGGAGTCTGCGGGGAGCTGGATAAGGACGAAGGCGAGCTCGCGCAGTCCTTGGACTTTCCACAAGCGGTGGAGCGTGAGGTAGGAATGGCGATAGTAGATGACATGATGATTGATAACACGGACGGAAGCCCTGAAATGACTCTTAACGCAGTGAATAAAGTAAGGTAGAGACGAAAGTCACGGTGGCGCTAAGGCTGGCGACGATAGAGTAGCCGTAGTCATGAAACAAAGTTGTGCGTTGAATACAGGTGAAACGCCGCAAACCCCCAGGCCCGGACCGAAGACGGAGGAGAAGGGGTGGCGGCAGACCAGAGATTAAGAGCGAGTGCAACGCCGAAACAGTAATGAAGACGGACAACCAAAATGACGACGAAGAATAGAAGTAGAAGTAAGATGTCGAAGTAGAAGTAGAAGTAGAATGAGTATTTGAGACCCCGCTTGAGTGTAAGCGAGCAGGAGACTCGAGGCGGATGTGCGTATATGCGTAAGTGGGTGGTTGTGTGATGTGGTTCTGTTTGATGGCTTGTTCACATATGTATGGAGGGAGAGGTGGGATGAATTTGGAAATCGAAGAAGCAGGTTGGTCAAGATTAGATAAAGAGGGTTGACAAGTAAGTAAGGGTTGGTTGGTTGGGTTGCAGGTGCAGCAGGAGCATCAATATGCAGGCAGGCAGAAGGAGGGCGAGCCTTGAGTCTAAAGGTTGTCTACAGGTAATACAGTAGCAAAAGCACTATCTTACTACTCAGCAGCAAGGAGCCAAACGACCAGCTTGCCTGAGTCCATTGGTTGTGAACAACTGAAGCTGTCAAGGCTGTCCCGAAATGACCGATATACACTGTACAATAGCGGGTAGTGACATCAAGGATAACCCCCATACAGCTCCCAGCCCCTCATGACCCATCAGATGGGGTACCTGAGACACCATTACCTACAGCTAGGTATCATCAAGGCACAGTGCGAGACGCTACTGCCCACTCTTATCTTCTAATACTTCATGTGCACTGAACTGTGGATGCAATGGGCAAGTGCAAAGTTTATATATAACTGGAGGGAATGCTACTGTATCGAGAAACACACCTGTTCCTATGGAGGCAGGTCTGAAGCGTCGTCTCCGAAATGGAAGTACAGCGGTGCATGAGATAGGTTCTGGCAGGGTCCTTGTCAAGTACTTAAAAGTCCTGGCTACCTGATAGAATGGGGAGACCCTACACGTAATTCTTGAATTGCCATGTGGGTTATCGGGAAGAATCTTCGTCACAGAGTCGAAGCCAGCAGCCTTGGATGCTCGTTTCCTTGACTCAACTATTCGAGATATAGGTACAACAAAACATGAATATATGTGGGAATATGTAGGCTATTCCGGCTAGAACATATCGATTGTTGCCTACGTGAGGTAGTATCAGTGCTAAGCCTGCATGCCTCCGATGCTAAAGCTGTGCGACACCAGCTCGTACTTTACAGCCATGATCCAGCCAGGTGGTCAAGGCGAGGTGCAGAAATAGCGAACACGGTGTGGTAGTAGATGTGAAGAAACCAGTCGTCGAAGCCTTTCCTTGTCTAGATATCGTGCACCATGAAGCTTGACTCTGTCGCCATCCGTGCGATACCGGAGATGGTGTGACAGGTACCCTGACTTACTACTCCCTCGCCGGAAGTACTTCCGAAGTGGTCCAGTTGCACGGACCGTACGGTAGAGCGTTACTAGCCGGACTACGAATTCATATACCTAAGTTAAAGTGTTATCTTATCTTGAATTGCTTCAGACTTACTAGCTAGATCAATACCCCCCATACGACCCTAAACTACTGTGAATCATCAAATGAACTTAACCAGGGTAAGATTAGCGCAGCTCTGAAGGCTACAAGGCTGGCGTCGCCTCCCAATAGCCAACAAGCTCATCACTAGCTTGCGTCTATGACCGAACCTAAACCTCATTACAACATACCACTTCCATAATCATCACTATCACACCGACATAGCGATCTGCAAACAAAGGAATATTTCCCAGTCGTCCCTATACCATCGCGAATTTCCTCGTATACCGAAGGAGCCACCACTATCGCTTATTCTGTCAGTTCGTTTGAGAGAATCGGGTCAGAATGGGCGACGTTGTGGTAGAGAATCCGGCCAACACGGTCGCACCGCACAACAAACCCATCCCCTCCACCATACCCAATATCGAGACCATCGAGGGCATCCCGTCGCAAGGTGGAGATGAGTACGCTTCATTAAAGAAGCTGCAGCGGCATCTGGAGTACATTCAGTTGCAGGAAGAATATATCAAGGATGAGCAGAGGTAAATTCGCCAGCAATTGCGGCTGCCCATTCTTAGCATACAGGCCATGCGTAGGCGACACGTTGACGTTGATACTGACGTACCATCGCAGGAGCCTGAAGCGCGAGCTTGTCCGGGCACAGGAGGAGATCAAGCGCATCCAAAGTGTACCCTTAGTCATTGGCCAGTTCATGGAGGCCATTGACCAAAAGTAAGCCTCCAACACCACGTCGTCGTAATTGACTCTGTTCTGACAATCCGTAGCACCGGAATAGTTCAGTCGAGTACAGGTTCTAATTATGTAGTACGAATCCTATCGACACTAGACCGTGAACTTCTGAAACCCTCGTCATCCGTTGCCCTCCACCGACACTCCAATGCGCTCGTCGATATCCTACCGCCCGAAGCTGACTCGTCTATCGCCATGCTGGGTGCTGATGAAAAACCTGATGTGACATATGCCGATGTTGGTGGCTTGGATATGCAGAAGCAAGAGATCCGAGAAGCTGTCGAGCTTCCCTTGACACACTTTGATCTCTACAAGCAGATTGGTATCGACCCCCCACGGGGTGTTCTCTTATATGGTCCTCCCGGTACCGGCAAGACTATGTTGGTTAAGGCAGTGGCCAACTCGACGACTGCCAACTTCATCCGCGTTGTCGGCTCCGAGTTTGTTCAAAAATATCTCGGTGAAGGTCCTCGAATGGTTCGAGACGTCTTCCGCATGGCCCGCGAGAACTCGCCTGCTATCATCTTCATTGATGAGATCGACGCAATTGCGACCAAACGTTTCGATGCACAGACCGGCGCCGACAGAGAAGTGCAGCGTATTCTGCTCGAGCTGCTAAACCAAATGGATGGTTTCGACCAGACGTCGAATGTCAAGGTCATCATGGCCACGAACCGAGCAGATACCCTAGATCCCGCTCTGCTTCGACCGGGGCGATTGGATCGAAAGATCGAGTTCCCCAGTCTACGAGACCGAAGAGAACGGCGCCTTATCTTCTCAACCATTGCTGGCAAGATGAGCTTGGCACCCGAAGTCGACTTGGATAGCTTGATTGTGCGAAACGACCCCCTGAGCGGTGCCGTGATAGCTGCCATCATGCAGGAAGCCGGTCTTCGGGCTGTCCGGAAAAACAGATATAACATCATTCAATCTGATCTGGAGGACGCATACTCTAGCCAAGTCAAGGGGACCAACGACGAAAACAAGTTCGATTTCTACAAATAAACCCAATCTGAGCGGCCCGTCTGCGGCGAGGCGTCCATCTCATATGCAATGACTTGTTTTAGGAAGCTTGCTTGTCTTCTCGGAGACGGGGACGTGCATGGGTGGACAACGGCTCTGCTCAAAGTTTTAGAAGGTCAGAGCTCCAGCTGCATACAATGACCGCGGTGTATCATAGCAATACAGCAATGTTTATAATGTAGCCACTCATGTTTTCTTCTTGAAGTGATCCATATCTGTCATTTACGCTACGGCTTATATAAACCCAAGATGTAGGTAGGCAGCCCGTAATTCCTCTATAAATGCCAGTTACAATAGGTAGTCCATATGAAGAGTATTGCTTTGCTAAATTCTCTTGCCATTCGAGTTTTCTTGACGGCCCCATTTCTTACCCAGTGGATCGATTATTAACAGGACTATATAGGTTGTAGTGGGATTGATATTAGAGTGATGGAGGGTTGAAGGAACCAGGCATCGCTGTGAGGGGTCCTACTTTGTCCATTATGCCTTTCCCATCAAATCTGGAGGCCAACATGACAAACTGAACATCCTTACTGAAGTCTTAATCTTCCAGGAAGCGAATATTGAGCCTTTATCCATCCTTTCGAGTGGTAGTGCACAGCCACACACCCACATTCGCCGGCAAGCCGTGACCAACCCCAAGGCATCCAGGATCATGCGTCATCCTCCAATCGTAAAGCTTTCTGGCTTGGCGGGCAGACTGATTCTCGCCAGGGGTGCAATCCTCCTCGCCGAACGTATAAGCAGGTAGCGGAACGGACCGTGTTGAAAGAGGAATGGCTAACAATAGTTGTGCATCGCTGGGGGGCTGCGATATAACCCCGCGCCAGCGACTGTCGACCAGATTGGTAGAAGCATCGTCTCGCCGTAATAGGTTTTCAATGTGCAATTCCGATCGCTCATGGATGCATTATCCGCACTCAGTATAGCCGGTACTGTCACTCAATTCGTTTCATTCACCGGGGACTTGATATCCAAGGCTTCCGAGCTCCATGGGTCAGCAAATGATGCTACTGCAGAGGTTCAGAATATCGATAGTGTCTATACTACTCTCCTCGAATTCAGTTATGGCCTAAAGAACGCCACGAGAGATCTCTCAGAGTTAGAGTCGAATTTAGAAGCTGCAAGATTGCTCGGACTGGTCGCCGAATGCCAGCGAGATTGTGACAAGCTGCTGGATATCACGCGAACTCTGAAAACAGAAGGCCGGCACAAGACGTGGTATCACTGTTTGCGTAAGGCAATTGAATCTGCATGGAAGTTGCCTGAAATTCATTTGCTTGACGAAAGGCTACAGAGAACTCAGTTGACACTAGTTCTTTTGATCTGTTCCATCTCAAGGTCTGACTGGCTCTTTTGGTTTAACTTCCGAGTGCTCACTCGTCTGACGATTTACTGAGCGATATAAGGAGCATAAGCTAACTTCACGACAGTGAGTTCCAACGCCTTCAGCAGCAGCGTATTGCAAGACTGCAAAAGGATGGCGGGCTGCATCGCCTGAACCAGGACCGCCAGTTTGCTGAGCTGCGTCATATCTTGCAGTCCATACAATCACAAGTGTCCAAACTTCAAACTGTCGGTTCTGGTCATGGCATACCGAGGATTCAGTATCCAAGTCATGTGACGGAGCTTGAAAAGCAGATACAGAAATTGTCTGTGAATGCGAACGATATTCAGAAACAACAAGCTATTCTAGATACGTTGAGCTTTGATTCACGCGCCGTACGCCACCAAGCCATTCCAGATGCACATCCAGGCACCTTTCAGTGGGCATTTGATACAGATGATCTGGAAGAGGAAAAGGAAGATAAGATAAAACTTATGCACTGGCTTCGACACGGTGAAGGCATTTTCTGGATTACGGGCCGTCCGGGCTCGGGAAAATCAACATTTATGAAGCACGTAGCGGATAACCCACACACCCGCGCAGAGTTGAGGCAATGGTCGAGTCCGTCTGAACCCGTAATTTCGAGTCACTATTTTTGGATATTCGGCACATCAATGCAGAAGTCGAAGGAGGGTCTCTGGCAAACACTTCTGTTTGAGATATTCCGGCAGTACCCGGCGTTGCTTAAACACGTCTGCCCGGACAGATGGGAGTCTGACTTCTCATCAAGCGCAGCTGCCAAGCCCTGGTCAGCCGTTGAGCTGCGTCATGTTCTGGATCTGGTCACGTCTCCAGACATCGATATCAAAATTTGCTTTTTTATCGACGGGCTAGATGAATATAGTGGTGATCATCTTGAAGTCTCCGAGGAGCTATTGAGACTGTCCAAATTGAAAAACATCAAGTGTTGCGTATCAAGTCGGCCCTGGAATGTTTTCCACGACGCTTTCGGTTACGATAAATCACAACATTTATGCCTGCACAATCTTACTAAACGCGATATTCGTCATTATGTTCACGACCGGCTTACACCGCATCCTCGGTGGCAGCGACTTGTGGACCACACTGTATATGACAGCCAGCTCATTGAATACATCGCAGACAAATCAAGTGGTGTATTCCTCTGGGTGGCTCTAGTCACCGACAGGCTCCGTAATGGGCTGACGAATGACGACGACTTGTCCGATTTATCGAGTCGTCTGGCTGGGTTTCCTTCTGATTTAGAGAGCTTTTTCGATCGCATATTACAGACAGTAGAGCCATTTTATCATGAAAAAATGGCCGGAACACTACGGATTGCTAGAGCTGCAGAGAAGCCGTTGAGTATTCTGTTTTACGAATTCCATGACAAAGAATATCGCGATAATGAGTATTTTCTCAATATCAAGCGTTACAAGCCCGACGAGGAGAGAGAAAGTATGCGAGGCAGGGTGGAGAGGCGTCTGAACGCTTATTGTAAGGGGCTGTTGGAAGTTCATGGTGATAAAGTGGAATTCCTCCACAGGACGGTTGCCGATTACCTTTTACAGCCGGACGTCGCGGAGAGACTTTCAATGCAGAGCCCAGAATGGTTTCATCCCGAATTATCACTGGCAAAGGTGCATTTAACTTGCATAAAAATCTTGCCGTTTGGCATTCCGAATCGTCGCCACCCCGGGCGTTATGATGAAAGCCCGCTGGACGAACATCTTCGCGGGGTATTGACTCTCGCTTCTCTACACGACAAAGATAAGAGCACAGTAGGAGACAGATTTCGCCGACTCTTATATGATATGGAGTTGTCATTGAACGAGGAAGCATTTGAGACGCCCGCATCTCACGTCTCTTCAGATGTCTCCGCTTCACTATACTTCAGGGAGCGTCTACTGCAATCTCGCTTACCAAACTACCTAAACAAAATGCTATTAGTGAATGCGAAGTACTTGAATAGCCTCGACTGGCCGCCTCTAGCCATTGTGTTGGAAGAGGGTTGTCCCAGCCAGCATATCGAAACAATTAAGCTCCTGCTTGAACATGGTCAAAGACCAAACGAACAGATCGAAATCTTAGTTCTTGGCAAGACCAAGCGCATAAGGACGCCATGGACGATACTTCTATCTCTCCTCATACGCCAAACTATGGATGGCTTGGCTTCGCGTTTGTTGCCCGATTTCGGTCCTTGTCTTCGCGCTGGCATATTTGACTTATTCCTCAAGCACGGAGCCGATGCGAATGCTTCGGTGTACCGCAGAGAAGGCCAGTCGCATACGACCGCGTGGATTGACATTCTTTTTGCGTGCTTCGACATCAGGGCTCAAGACGAAGAGCTATACCTCGATGTCTTGAGGCGGCTTCTGCAGAATGCCTCAGTTAATGGGGTGACTCCTATGGGTCATGAGGGAGCCACGTCCGCAAGCGAGACCATTCTCACACGTTTCTTTCAATTGGCGCGAGTACTCGAGTTCTCTCCTGATTTTGAGTTCTCCTCCGATTTCGTTATCCGGGTCTCAGAGTATCTAGTGCGCAAAGCATGCTGGGCTCGCTGGTCTCTTGATTCTATATGGCCCAAAGTCGAACAAGCGTTTGGTGACGCAAAGACGATACATTTGAAGTCGATCTATCAAGCTGAATGTAAACTGCGAAAAGAGGACGGATTATTCAGACAGATAATTCGGGGTAGTGTATGTATGCCGTTGTTCAAGGTTGGGAAAAGGGGGCTAAGGGGCCGTTATCTAGGTCCTTGACTCATTAGAAGGAATTCTGTTTCACCCTCTTACTAGTATATAACCTACGTATATCTTAGCATGGGCTGGGCTGCCTGCTGGGTTGGTAGTTGACATCTTTACCTCTCTGGGTCTTGGTCTCTTTCAGAAAGCTATGGGTGATCAGGCGAATATAGGGGATTTGGGGCTTGCATAATTTTTTCACGTCTTTTAGGAGGCATCCCTGTTGATATACTTACCCAGGACGAGGCGGTAAGCGTAGCTGTATACTACCTTCCTTATGCAAGACTTGTTGTGGAATGCTACTATCTTTGGGAGATGGAAAAGGTCTCAAATCATGGGAGAATGAAGAGCTTTTTTTCATTTTGAGGGTGAGCAAGTATAATAATATCCGATAAGATGTCTGCTTGGATATTTAACAATGACTCTAAGCCGGACGGCCTAGGCTACCTTTATTCGTTAGATTCGACTTTCGACTTAGATAAGTCATGCAAGTTGTGGTAAATTACTTACCAATATTTTGACCAGTCCTAGGTTGAAGATCCATTTCGGGAAGAAGCTACTGCGCTCAGTCTTTTGTTACGCACATTCTTATTTAAGATACAATATCGCAAATACTTCGTCTTTACGGTACAGCGGAATACCGCCAGCTCATATTCCATTCCACGGAGATCTCTCCCGTCCTGGGCGGTAATCCCAGGATACACGTACAATAACACGTACAAGTGGTATGCGTTGGATGATGCGAGGGCAGGGATACGTTTTCTCGGGTCCGATGATGCTGAAGAGCATTAGTCGAAAGGTGTCGCTCAAGCAACATTGAAGAGAGTGTTTAGATGTTGAGGGGCCCTCTCCTGTCTAGATATCCGAGTATTCTTTCAGATGCAACAATTAATCAGGTGGCCGTACGATACATCCTGGTCGTGAATTCACGTCAAGTTGGTGGGAAAGCGCAATGATTTTTTTCTGGGAAATGTACAGTAGATCCCGTTTCTAAATGAAAAGATCAGGGCTGCGCCGAACCGCGAGGTATATCATGCTGTATTCTCTCCTCTTGTGTTCCCATCGAGTAGGGAGTGCCTCCAAATGACATTTTCGTCGTCGACTTCGACTTTTTCGGGTTGGCGTCGGAACTGCTGAGCGGAGTAATTTCGATTTCCTCGTGGGATGGACCGGAGTTGTCCTCCATCACATAGCCTGATCTACTTTTGGAGCTAAAAATGTTTCTGGTAACCCGGAGCGTTGACTCCCAGGAATGTCTCCTGATCAAGAATTGTAGCGTCGGCAGACAGGCTGCCACAATACCAACAGCGCTTTCGACGAGACCCCAGTAGAGATACTGGGTGACGACAACTAAATTAATGGTCAGAAGTCCACAGAGAACATTTACATCTGGACCGATAGCTACATACGTAATCCGTCCACATCAGCGCTAAATCCCTGCGAAACCAGACGCGCCAGGTTGATGAGTCGCAAAAGGGAGGCCACGATACTTCTATAAGCCAACAATTAGTTGAAGTACCATTAGACAAATCGAGGTGATATTGCGTACACGGATCCAAGGAGAAAGACGCCGACAATGGAGATCTTCTTGGTACGTGATAGGTTTAGTTGCCAGACCTGAAAACAATGATTAGCATAAACGTATAGTTGATATCAAGGCATGATTCTTACCAAAGGAATTGGTGTAGTAATAATGATCAAGTCCAAAATGAATCCTGTGATACAGACTGAAAGAACCAAATGCATCGTGTCGACGCAATTCTCGATAATCTCGATAGTCGAGCCCCAGAGAGCCGAGAAATCCAGTCTACACTGGAAAAGCGACGCAAAGAAAAATCCTGCTGACGAAAAAGCTACAATGACAATGAGGCATGTGATGAGGTAGTTGGTCCCGCTGCGCATGTTAACGACGAAGATGCGCCTGTAGAAAAGTAAGAAACTGCATTTGATACATCCGAATGCCAAGGGAAGCATAAGGTCGAATGCCCATTGGATCTATTCATTGGTAGTCAGACATTAGTGTTTAGTCGAAGACGGGCAGACACCTTGCCTTGTAGATGAGAGAGATCTGGGGCGTTGTGATCTCGAGGGGATTGCCATTGAAATCAGGAGGAATCTCGGTAGGGTGAGCAATTGCGCCTTTAGCTACGCCATAAGTGACGGAAATTCCAATTGCAGTAACAAGTATCTATACTTGTTAGCAAGATGATGAATCAATGGGTCGGACGTCATACAGTGGCTGGCAGCATAAGCCAGTCATCAGCCTTGATGGCTTCCCTATACTTTGTCCGCGCCCAAAACCTCAAGGCTACAGCAATAATATCCAGAAGGGGCAACAAGATCCCGGCTGCGATCACGTAGCCCGGCTCTGTGATGTAATAACGCATCGTAAGGGATGCTCGACTATACTAACAGTCTTAGAATAAAGACGGCTGCCGCTACGACCGTTTGTGGCATCGATATAGGCAGAGAAACACGCGTATATGAACGGTTCTGAGATTGCGCCCATGTGGATTAATGTGTATGAACCATCGTCCTGATCGGACCTCGCCCGGTGTGATATTCAGATGTAAGACTTGTGTTACTACTTTGGAGGAATACGGTGCACGTGAGAGTACGAATTCGTTCTGAAAATAGCCAATCTACACGGTAGCTGTCTGAACTTTGCGTAGCTGTATCAAAACTACCGTACTCTTATTCGCGAGCTAATGTAGGACTGTACCTCCTGGTTGGTAAGGACAAGGGGGTGGTTTCGCATATGCATACGACTTTTCCCTTTTCCCAGCTTCTCAATGCAACCTCGGTGATTCCTGAAGGCGGGGAGGTATCAATTATTATGCATGTCTTACATCCTCTTGGGAAGGATGAGCCAAGCTATAGGCCACTCCAATCAATCTATCGGCTGTCCGTAGCGTGCCTTTCTTGGCTGTAACGCTGATACCGAGAACAGTCCAGTGTCGGCGTAGTCATCCACTACTTTTCATATCCGAATATCTATCTAATTACGAAATAACTAGACAAATCAAATGCTAGATCATTTTGGCTGGGTTTATTCTCTCTACCTCGTTTCTCTAATGTGTCCTTGTGTTGCTTTTCTATGGATTTCTGTGTAGTACACGCGCTCTCCTGTCTGGTGGTATCGCAGAACAGAGTTAGGATACTATTCCGGCTGACTACTGCAAGAGCAGAACGCCGTGAAAGCTGGGCACTTGGTGCCTGCAGTCACTTATATTGGATTAGCCGAGGTGACTTTTCGCCTTCCGCAGACCTTAGTCAGAGTAGTCAGAGAAGTAGGCTGGCCAATATGCGCTAAGGATCAGAAAGGATCACTTAAATGCAAGAGGTATTTTGGTTGACAGCAGTGAGGTAGAAATTCAAAGAAAAGCTAGGTAAAGACTATGTGAGGGGGAAGGTGGCAAAAGCCGTGCGCCCTCTTACTTTCAACTGCCGTAAAGTCCTACAATCCTTAGGCTTGGAATTAGGTAAACCCTTCATTGGTTGATTCTGCTAAAGCGCCACCTGCACTACTTCAACACCTGCTGATAGTTGGATTCATGATAAGTCAAATTGCACACCATCAGACCATATATTGTGTTACTCATTGGACAACTAAATGTCTAAATGTCGTGATAAAGTATAAAGGGCTTAACAGGCATAGAATATGAAAGGTTTGGTTGCGACGAGAGCAAAAAATATATTTCGTAGACTCTCAACTCTTGGTGTAGTCCCTCCTTAACTTTGGCACCAGTACAAAATTAACAAACACCTTTCCACCATCACTGGCTGTGCCTCACAGCCTTGGCCCATATGTGACCATTAGAACATGACTTCGACGAGGCCAACGCCTTCAGGTACAGGTCTGTCGGCCTCAGAAGCCTTGGACCAATCATTCAGTGTAGTAGCACCTAGTTTAATCAATAAGACGAAGCATGTGTATAGCTTTGTAGGTTTCAACATTACCTTCCTCGACAGGGAGGGCTTTGACAGCAACTAAGGCGATTGCCGCCAGTAGGAGGACACGGGCGTACATGGTGGATATGTATAGCACGTTCTTTGGCGAGACTGCTCTTGTAGGACGAGGGCACTTTTTTCTTGAATAGTTGTTGAGATTAGGTAGTTTCTTGACTCTCAAGAAAGAAACGGGTCATATATATACTTGAGGAGATCCCTTTGACCTCCGATGGGCGCAGGAGCTGGCGGATCGGACAGTACTCATAAGCATTGCTTCGATGCAGGCTGGATACAGGCTGGATTGGCTAGTTTCGGTACTTGAAGATCTATGGCGGAAATGCTCTAGACTAATGCAGCTTATTCTAGAGAGTCACCAATCATCCTCCACACGGGGTAGTTGACAGGCGTGGAAAGTTTGGTTACATTTAATGTTCCTCCGGCCTCAGATCAGGTTCTCAACTATATTTCGATGGATCCTAGATGCAGATGCTAAAGTCTGTACCGCTGCCGTAATCGTGTCTTCCATTTTCAACCTTATTAGACGTCTCATTCTAACTACTGTTAGTTCCACCGTCTCTGGTTGGGCTGGACTTTACTATTATGCCGGAAATGCCTTCTAACTCATTGCCTCTCCTTAACAACGCCTCATTTGAGGACGATGAGGTAATGCAGTTAGAAAAGAAAGAGCATGAGAACTCTTCGGTTTTCCCATCCAGGGGCAAGAATTCTAAAGTCATAACAGTATCACGGGTTTATTTGGTTGCGGTACACCTTTTCCTTTTCTATCTTATCTTCTGGGTTTGGAACGAGCCGAAGAGTATTAGCAGAGAGGCTTTACTGAAAGGCGAAAGTTGGTGTAAGTATAACCTATTGGCGATAGCATGCGCTGGAAACAATCTAACGTTAAATCAGCACCGGCGCGTCAATATATCGAGTATGAGATCAACTCAGAACATGCTACAGATCATACCAAATATTCCAAGTATTCTGGAACTCCAACCCAGGATCAGGATTTAGCTTGGGATGATTTGATAAGGCGTACGTTGAGCTGCATCTCCTATTGAAGTTGATTACTGACAACTGGTAGCCATGTTTTTCAATGCCAGCATCGAAGAGCTTCGACGTGGTGGGGAGGTGATCAAAAATCTTGCTGTCGTCGAGGGAGGGGGCTATGCGGCCACTATCGGCGCGTACCACGAGCTTCATTGTCTAGTACGTTGCTCTTCCACAGCTATCAGGGAGTAGAGACTGACACAGTTCAGAGACAACTTAGATTCTACCTCTTTCAAAGTAGATACTATCCAAACCTCACCGAGGCACAGGAGAACTATCTCCAAGGTCATCTGGGTAAGCACCTATTGAAAGACGTACGTACTCATACGGAAGCATAAGACTGACAGACGATACAAGACCATTGTATAGAGACTCTACGCCTGACGATTATGTGCTACGGGAATCCCAGCTTGGTCTCATTCGCATGGGGAGGGGACGATGCAACTAAGCCCATTACACAGTCTAATTCACGTTCGGTGTGCGTGAAATGGACATCTATCGATGCTTGGGCGCGTTCTCGGGCACCGAAGAACTATGCGCTGGCAGAGGAGCAGCCTGGGTACACGAACTGACAGAAGGATGGGTATATCATGTTCAGATATGACAACAGCCGGAAGTGAAGTGAGGTGCCAAGGTGGCGGCAGGCAAGTGATTCTTGGGCAGTCTGGCAATTGGCCTATTTCATCGCGGCAATTGTCGTCTTGTCTCTCGGCACTGCAATATTGCGGCACTTGGCCAAGTATACACGCCAGGCAGCGAGCGATAGGGGATTTTGTTGACTTTCGGAAGACAAACATAGGTACGTTGCGACGGTCACATCGTCGCTGACCGCTGGTCTGATTGAAAATGATCGCCTTACTTGGGCTACCAAAGAGAACCCTACTGGAAGTAAGCATGACACAATGTGGTGTAAAGGAGGGGTTGATGTTGTATTCGGACGCCTGCCGAGAAAGCCAGCACCAATAATGACGAGACTCTCGGGAACATCAATTCGTATACCGCCCATTTAATATCGGCCGCTGTCCTACCAAGATCTACAAGTAGTAGGAAGAACTTATTTAGATCATGGTCTGCTGTGATGCAACCTTCGCGCAGAACTAACCATCTTAGTTTCAGCTCTTCTTTCATTACGACGTCAGGTTGTACTCGTAATTATCCTCGCCTCCAACTTTCAAGTCATATGGTCTGTCACGAAGGGCAGACAGACTCCTATAGACAGGGCATTATGCATTAGGTACCGACTCGGCGTTCTGCACTAACTTCGTCCAATGGTTGTCCCGGCTTCGCGTTACACCAGAACCATAGTCCCAACCGAGTTCTAGAACATCCGTTTGTGACATGGTCTGTAGTGCGACATGATGAGCCTGGAACATGCATCCTTTTGACACCGGCCCGAATTTCATTGGCATGATTACGTACTTGGCTATCTACAATACACACACGAAAATACGATCACGACTGCCTCATTGGTTGCCTGCATAGTCATAATAGTGGAAGTGCGCGAGGCACATAGCCGATTTGTCTGTCACCGAAAAGATAAGTCTGTTGATGCTAACCACCCAAGCACGGTCAAGTGATCCTGCAGAAGAAGAGATACGCTGTTAGTTAGACACGTCCCAGGAACGCGCACGCAATTCACTGACAGTCTACCACACAAGATCCGCTCGTCCTGGGCTCTCCTTCCTCAATGGCGGCTAGTGCTTCAACCAAACTGCACCTTGCCATTATCGGCGGCGGTCTCGCTGGGACAACCCTTGCCAATGCCCTCAATCAGATTTCACATATTCAGGTCCAAGTGTATGAGGCCGCGGCGAGCTTCACAGAGCGAGGTGCTGCTGTTGCGCTGAGCACAAATGCTTTGCAGGCATTAGAGCAGATCTTCCCTCCCGGCGGCAAAGACGCTTTGTTGAAGAAGGCTGGTGCTGTCCCTTTGCACTCGGTCCGCAGTGTTGTGGTATGTTCTTTGTCTAAATACCACCCTCGCCGGCGATGCGGTATCTCATCCAAGCATATAGGGGTCGGGACCACATGCCGGCAAGATTATCTTTGACTCAGCTGGCACTGACTCGGAAGTGGTTGTTCACCGCGCGTCTCTGCTGCGTGAGCTAGTCTCTCCGCTACCTCAAGACATTCTTCATCCCAACAAGAGATTAAGTTCCATCAAGCCAGTCCCCGGATCTCATCGCATCGAGGTAGCCTTCGAGGATGGAACTAAAGGCGAATTCGACGGCGTTATTGGCGCCGACGGCATCTTCAGCTCGGTGCGTTCGCACGTACTTCAAGACGAATCCCAGAAGTATGTTGCGACGCCGGCGGGTTTCTGGGACTGCAGAAACTTAGTGCCGATGGCGAGAGCCAAAGCAGTCCTGGGAGAGGATCTCTTCGCTGAAGACCGCCAATGCGGATGGGTCGGAGACGGCGCATTTCTGATGCATGACGTACTGGAGAATAGCACCATGGTGCAATGCGTGATATCCGCTATTGAGCGCTCACCTACCAATAACAGAAAACGTTCACTGAATAGAGAGATGTTGACAAAAACTTTAGAAAACTGGCTCGATGGTCCAATTGCGAAGGGAATGATCGAAGTAGGCGCAACTCCGACTTCGATGAACACTATAACTAATAATATTCCAGCTTGCACTTGATCAGGATGACCTGCATGGGTACTCCCAGTGGGAACACAAGGATACCCCCTATTACTCGGCCGGGGCGGTGTGCATCATAGGCGACGCAGCTCATGCTATGACTCCATGGCAAGGCTCAGGTGCGGCTATGGCCTTTGAAGATGCCATGATCATGCAAGAACTTCTTAGTCATGCACAATCTCCAATACAGATCGAAGCGGCATTTAAAGCCTACGACACGCTCAGGCGACCACGATGTCAAAGGGTCATCGACTCAAGTCGGGAGACTGGTATGATATTATGCGGGCAGAACGCAGACGCTGGTCTGGATCCAGAGAAGTTGGGACAGCTGCTGGCTACGAAGTGGGATTTCATCGCTGGCTTGGATATGAAAGAGCATAAGAAAGACGCGGTGACCAAACTAAATGAGTGTGTAGAACTTCTACACACCACCCAGGCGTAGCGATGTGACGTCTACTCGAAGAGTTAATTCGGATCAATGGTCCTGCAATGTCACATAGTTCAATGACGCTTATGGATGACTTCCCTATCGCTGTTGGCAACTGCTCAGGTATTCATACTGCCACCTGTTATGATGTATTTTGAGGAATTGCTACTCAAGATACATCCCATGGTGTTTAACGAGAAATCTTTTTGGCTCGGGTATCCGTGCCCAACTCACGAATGTACAAGTGGTAACCACCATAGATACGTTTGAATGTGTAGTTTACCGTTTACTTCTTTTCGTGTATACTTCTCGGCACTTATTTAAACTGAACAATACTACTATCGAAACTTTCTTAGGAAGACTCAAGGCCTTTGGATGGTTGTCTAGCAATTGAGTTCCTTCCAATTATTATCATAGTAAAGTTGCGAGGGGAGAAGGTCAGCCCTTTGTTTTAAGGGTATAGCATAGTATTGTTCTGACTCCATTGACAATTTCAATGTCTATCGTGGATTATGACTAAACAAAATAAATAGATAAAGAATAAGTTTTTTGTTGTTGCTTATAATGACTTTATCTATGACTAATTTCATTGTTGAAGCTAGGTTCCTCATTCCCGGCATCGAATATATAAATCCAAACTCGCGAATCTTAGGGAGAGGACGGAACAAGAACCCAACCAGAGTGTCGAGTACCATCAACCATTGAAGATCAATCTTCTCAGTCAACAAAAATACAGTATCAAAGTAACCGGAAGACCTGTCAAAATGCCTCCCACCATTCACATATTCTGCGAAGCCGAGTCTCGCAGCACAGCGCCCAACGGCAGCCCACTTCGCGATCCTTCGCTTTCGAACGTCGGCATTATCCAGTCTCGGTTGATCCGAGCTACATTTCCTTACATGAATCAAGTCGGGGCAATTGTGTCGTCTCCGCTCAGACGAGCTATTCAAACCGCCCAAATTGCCTTCGGACCTATTTTGGCCCCGGGGTTGCAAATTACTCTAGCTCAAGTTCTCTTGGGGTTACACGGTACTCCCGAACTCACCGGATCACCCTGGGAAGACCTCAGGGAAGAGTTTGGTCTCGACGTTGACGTCGGAGGTCTGCATGATGGATGGTGGTATCAGGATATTAATGATGTCAATCACTTCTGCGCCATTACTGCCACTGAACGCGCTCGCGATGCTCGATTGCGCATTCGACATCTCGCTCAGGAATTAGATGACGAAGCTCATATCGTCGTCATAACCCACCGGTTGTTTATTCAATATCTGATAGGCAACGTTGGAGATAGCTTCGCCGACGGGGAGTATAGGTCTTACCAATTCCTAAATCTATGGGATGAAAACGACAACATTGCTCCTCTTTATTGGGTAGACTTTCCAAGCGCAAGCTCAAGTCCCGTCAGTAATTGGTCCCAAGCAACACCAGTTGGCGATCAGACCTCCAGCAACTCCAGCCTCGGCTCTCAAATAAATCAGAACGCAGTATCCAGCAACTCCAATGTCCCTCAAGTAAGCCTACCTGGGGTCCCAGCAAACTCCGGAAACCTTGGCTTTATCTGTCACACAAGACGTAGACGTCCAATAAATCCAGTCGTCGGAGCCTCCAATAACTCCAGCAACTCCAATAGCAATCCTTCACCTGGAGGTCAAAATAATCCGATTGGAGTCAACTCTGGCAACCCCAACCATGTTTCTCAAGTATCCTCCTCTGGAGGCTTAGTAAACCCGGCCGGAGCTTCTCGTAACCTTGGCATTATTTGTCATACAAGACGTAGACGTCCAATGAATCCAATCGTCGGAGCCTCCAATAACTCTGGCAACTCCAACAGTAATCCTGGGGCAAGCTCACTTGGAGGTCAAAATAATCCAATTGGAGTCAACTCTGGCAACCCCAACCATGTTTCTCAAGTATCCTCCTCTGGAGGTTCCGGAAGTCAGAGCAATTCAAGTTCAAGTTCATATGCGCCATCGAGCGGTACTTCAGATGGTAGTAGTGGTGCTCCGGGCGGCCCGTCAAATCCAGTCGCAGACTCAAGCACTGGTGATTGGAGTTCTAGACTTCGGTCTAGGAAACAGTAGCTTACGAGGGAGTATACAGGCCATAATGGCCAGGTAATTAGCAAATCAGACAGCATGTTTTGACCCTGGCGATCGCTTGCTAATGAAGCTGGTCTTCGTTAGAGGGGTAGCAGCCACGTGCCATACCCAGCCAGCCAGGCCTGTGAAATATTAACATCTGTTAACTAGTTTAATATATAAATTCTACCCACCGATGCGAAACAAGAGAAAATTGGGGCTGACAAGTATTACTATTTATTGTGTTATTGGACAAACCATGATTTGTCTATCCTTCCTAATGATGTAGCTAAACTCACTTACAGCTATACAACCAACCCTATCACGCCGCCAATCTTTACCCGTCTGACCAAATTCTTAGACTGTCTTATATACAGAAAAGAATCTGACATAGAGAGCACGAGCCTGAGGCTGAAAGTAGTCTGGCACTTAACATCATGGACTGAAAAAACTTAAACTCGTTGACAGTTTAGGTTCTCCCAGGTTCCTTCGGAATTGTCAATTCTTAGCCAGCAAGCTTAATATTAATCTAATTGATCAACAGTTCGGATAATTAAATACAGGATAGATCGAAGCTAGGTACCTTCCAATGTACAACTGGTAATAATATTCTCGCCCAATAGAGCAGATTCTACAACTGGAAACCCTGCATGCGCAAGATTCTAATAGAAATATGACAGCGCTCGATTTCAGCAAATATTGGATCTTCGTATCTCCCCCATTACTTCTAGCAGTCAGATTCAATTGTCTTACTAAGGCTGTTCGCGCTGCAACTTTTGCCGATCATCGTGAATATCCATTCGACGTGACGCTCATGGCCCACCATGCCCTTCTTGTAGTGTTTTGAAAGAACATCCAGCAGGCATCCGTCAACTCCATTGATCTTCTCTCGCACCAACTCTGCGTGATATTCGGAGGGCTTGCTGAAGTATCCGACAACTACCTTTTTGGTTGAAGATCTCAAGGCCAGGGAGAATGACACTACTAATTCTTGAAGTTCCAAACAGACAAGGTACTTGGATGTAAGATCGCCCAAGCCTTCCTTGTCAATATACTCTGCGCACGTCAGAACAACCACGTTAAACGCACTCGGAAGGGGCTCAATAGCATTGCTTAAGAACTCAACCGCTCTGGCAACGATCGGACCCTCCTTAAGCGGCTCCGGCAGCTTGGACCTGGCTCGATCAAAGTGAGCCGCAAGCGTAAAGTTGCCCTCTTCATCGCGCTCAAGCTCTTCAAATCGAGGTGCTAATCCCTGGGCTTCTAACTTATCGAAAAGTTTCTTGAGCTGATCCAGCGTTACTGAATCCTTCTTAGCATCTTTGTATGCTTTGCTGTCAAGATTGACTTCCCAAGCCGTATCCTTGTAGAGATAGGTGCCGGATGGATAGATGAATCCATCTTTCCGCATTTTAACAAGGAGATCCTCGAGCACCTGTGTAGATATTGGGTGACTCAGGTCCGTAGCTCTGTCTCTGGCCAGCTTCGGGTCAAGTACTGGATATCCGTTCTCAACTTTGGAGTAGTGCTTTCCCTGTTGACACAGACCGGATTCTTCTAAAGACTGTATGAATTCATCTCTTCGTATCAAATCGAGCCCATGTTCAAAGGTCTTATTACCGTAGAGGGCAAGAAGGTTGTGCAGAAGGTCGTCGCTTTTCTAGCAGAATATTAGCTATTTCAAAGAGGTAAGACAGGGTTGGAAAATGTGGAGAGTGACTGGCGCTCTCGTACATACGTTTT
Source organism: Xylaria sp. Z34 (assembly GCA_037356055.1). Classification (NCBI taxonomy): domain Eukaryota; kingdom Fungi; phylum Ascomycota; class Sordariomycetes; order Xylariales; family Xylariaceae; genus Xylaria; species Xylaria sp. Z34. The sequence continues at coordinate 447,732 of JBAWJW010000020.1, forward strand.
TTGATGACATCTTGACGACCTTGCATGGAGGTTATCGATTCTATCCACAATTGTTAGTCCTAGGGGACGGAGGTGTTTAAAATTGAGGTCGATATCGAGCTTGTTATGCAGCAGCTTGCACGATGCAGACTAGCTAAGCCGTAACTTTGGAAGTGAATAAGTAGTGTGACAAACCTACTTATCAGGTACAAAACGGTTGGTGGGCGAGGAGTGTGCCAGACACAATTGTACAAGGGAACCGGAGACTTGGGAGAAGTTAAGGGAAGAAGGTTAGGAAGAGAAATAAGCAGGAGATGCCCATGTTGGAAATAGACAAGGTGGCTGACTTGGGATTAGGAAGGGAAGGTACTCGTGAGAAGTAGTTAAAGAGGCAGGTACGTGGACTAAGGTACGTAGGTATGTAGATTTCTCATCTTCTGAAAACATAACAGGTGCCTGCCTGCCTGCCTAAAGTATTTCATCTTTCAGTTCACAAAGCTCGGCATAAAAGGCTGTATCTAGTACCTACCTAGGTAGGTATTTGCTCTATTCGTATACTCGAGACGATTAATATAACTATGAAGCAACTTTCTAGGTCATCCAAATTCCCTGGATTCTAAGTATAGACAGATAGCCGCCCCGGACTCCGGCGTGAGCCTTGAAGCTTGATCACTACATAGTCTAGGACCTGCTAGTAATACACCTCCCCCTTCATCATCACCCTTGCCGTCCGATGTAAGTCCGCTGAGACGATATTCCCATCTTTAAACGTAACGCCAATCTCAACCGTACCGCTCGGATGCCCGATAACCACAGACGACGATGACTCCTCATCGCCGCCAACTGGTCTCCTACGAATCTGCGCAGCAACCGTCCCATCAATATTCGCAGCAGCACCCAGACACAGCGCAAGCGTCAATGGAGCAGCTTTATGCGCTTGACCCATGGACATACCCAGACAGCGTATATCGACCTCATTCTCATCCCCACTGTGTCCATTCAAGTTCCGTGGAAGAAACAACAACACGATCTTCGGCACACTCTCCACCTCAGGGTCAAGCCCCATGCGCGTCGCGCCCGCACGTCTGATCATCTCCAGACGCTTCTTCAGCATCTCATCCGCCTCCACGACAGCAGGGTGAAACGTGTCCGGCGAGACATGGCCCAGCCCAAGCTCGTCCAGCGCGACGAAAACCCCCGGGTTCGAGACATCCACCAGCGAAGCGCGGACGGCGCTTCCATCGGGTAATTCCAGGACGTCCACCGCGTTCCCCGTAGGCAGCGCGCGCCCCGTCTTGGCGCCAGCGGGATCGACGAAGCTCAGGGTGATTCTGCTCTGTGCGCCCGGGACGCCGTCCATGGAATACCGTCCGGCAGGACAGTAGACGGGGGGCTCCCCTTGCACGCGGAAGCGCGCGTGCATGATCTTGGAGGTATTCGTGTTGAAGATTCTGACAAGCGCCTCGCTATACTCTTCCTCGCTTCCTACGGTTCTTATCCTCCCCCTTTTCTCCCCCTCGGACACGAATCCCCAATCCCACGCAACGGGCCCCACGACGGCGCTCATATTGCCGCAGTTACCCGCGAGATCGAGACGGCCGTCGCGGACACCGACTTGCACAAAGGTAAAGTCGACATCTGCATCTTCGCGCTTTGACGGCGCGAGCACGCAGATCTTGGACGTGGACGAGATACCCCCGCCCATGCCATCGAGCTGACGCCCGTGCAGCGGGTCCGGAGATCCCATAACCGCCGGTAGGATATCCTCCCACTCGTCCGTTAATGACGGGAGATCCGAGGCGCGCAGCACGAGACCGTTCGAGGTACCGCTGCGCACGAACAGTGCCGGGAGACTGCGCTGTCCTTTCTTCAGGACTTGGGGAGACATTGTGGACATACCAACGCCATTCGGAGCTGTCCGAATGGTCCGATTGCTGAGGAATAGCTGGTTGCCAAGGGGTCTTCGGAGATTACAATACCTTATTCTCGCCGCCGTGATTGTGTGTATGCCTGTGCGTTGGGCCGCCGTAACGTAATGCGTCGCGGGTGCTGGTACGGATAGGTGCGCGAAGAGACGCCTCGGCCCGGGATGTGGCGGCATTGGAAAAGCAGTTGAAGGTGAGTAAGATTTGAGGGGCGTTGAAATTGGCACGAGATTTATTCACATTGTGCTCTAGATGTGACATCTTATATTCTGAGAAAACATAGTTCTTGGAATTGTTCCGGGATAGGAACGGAGGTAACCGATCGGACCTTCCGGGACGGAAGTGAGGTGGAGCTCGAGACAGCATCCAAGGCATGACCAACGCCTCATAGCAATCATTACACAATCACTAATAAATGAGTAAGGAGTCACTCGGTTCTTTCGAGTTTTCGAAAGACAAAGGTTTTGATTCTGACTTTCCTTTTACTCCCAGTCGCAGAAGGCTTTGCTAATACACTAATTCGATCCAAAGCCATTGCCCCTGCGCCTAGCCTAAATATTTTAGTTGAACCAGCCCGATAGAAACGCATTCTGAGACTGAGACTTCCTCGCCCTGTATTATACAAATTAATCTTCTTCGTTATTGCCTGCGTCGGCCATGCTGGTGTCTGCTGCAGCTTCGCCTTCTTCGGCTCCGGCTCCGTCGTCGTCTTCTTCGTCACTGTCATCCAAGACCCTGCCCCGCCTGGCACGTTTCGAGGTAGCCCGTGTAGTAGTCTGTTCCTCCTCGTCTTCGTCCTGGTTGGCCGTCTCGTCTACATCCATGCGATCTTCTGACTCGTCGATCTTCGAAGCAGCATCAATATCGGAAAGTGGTGAACTGCGATTCTGCATGGCCCTCTCGGCACGCTCGAGGACGTCATCATCATCACCATTCTCGTCAGAGCTGTCCACAACAATTTCTGCAGACTTATACTGCTTGTTATCTTTCTTGGCCAATCTCCGTTTCTTCTTCGGCTGAGCTTCATCATCGGATTCCTGTTCCTCCTCCCGCCTGGCCTTCTTCTTTCTCTGCGAGCGACTCTTCGGCTGATCTTCTGTTCGGGGTCTTGACTTCTTCTTCCGTTTGACCTTCTCCCCCGTTTCCTCGTCAGTAGTTAGTTCAGCTTCCTCCTCCGCCTGTCTTGCTTGGTCGCGTTCTCTTTCCTTGGCCATCATCTCTTCACGTTCCTTGCGGAGTTTCTCCTGTCTCTCTTTCTCTTTGGCTATAGCCTGTTGTCGCTCCTGCTCACGGCGTTTTGCCTCGGCTTGTCTTTTCTCGAGAACGGCCGCAATCTTTTCCTTATTCTTCTCCTCGTATTCCTTTTGGCTTTCGATTTGCCGTCCGAGCTGCTTGCGCTGTGTATTTCGTGCCATGTTTGCGCGCTGTTCCACATCGACCTTGGGGTATGGAGGCTGTGGATGTTGCGCGATCTCATCAAGAGCCACGATAGCTGCCTCGAGACCTTCCATGGCCTCTTCCAATTGAACAAGAGTGCGCTGAGTTTCGGGCACATTCATAATGTGTTGAACCAGCTGTATCTGTACGAATGCCACGTTGAACTTGAAGTGGACTTGTTCAGGTGAGACTTCGAGAGCCTAAAAGCACAATTAGCCTTAGCACGACACATATTCAGATGTGTGCGGGTCATACCTTGTTTGCATAGCTTAATGATGTCTTGAAAGCGTCCAAATTCCGCTCATACCGGCCTCGGTTGAGCCACGTCCGTCCCAGGCACGCCAAGATACTAGCATCGTTGCTCTTACCCTCTTTTGAGAGTGCAATCTCATAGTTCTCAATCGCTTTGGAAAACTGACGGAGTTCCGCATAAGTGTGGCCAATATTGATATAAACATTGGCATCCTTGATGGTTTCCCGTATCTTGAGAAAAATAGGAAGCGCGTTCGTGTAGTCCTTCTTGTCTTCAATCAGAGCGATGGCGACGCCTTGGGCGGCGTGGGCGTTCTTAGGGTCTAATTGTAGTGCCTTGTCGAAGAATTCTACGGCACGAGTGTATGTCGCCGATCTTTTCTGTTTGTCTTGTTCCGTCTCCCGTCGCATTTCCCTGGCAGCCATCATATATAGATTACCCATACCTATTAAAGCGTATCTGTCGTGCTTGTCATAGTTCTGGAGAGTGTGCTTGTAGTGCCTCAATTCGGGGTCCTCGTTGACGTTCGCAAGCTTCTTGCGCGAATTCACTCGACCGAGATACCAACCGTACAAGGCACGAACTTCTAAGTCGGCCGAGTTTGCTTGATACAGTTTTGCCACAGCATCAGGGCCTTCCTTAGTGGGGTTCTTGCGCAGTTTAATATAGGCTAGCCTTGCCTGTGCGTCTGTATAGTCGTCATGGCGTGCTGTCAGCTGTTCGTAAACCTCCACTGCTTTGTCCGTAAGACCCTGAGACTCGTAGCTTCGGCCAAGATTAAAACTGATAGTAGTGACCAAAGCGTCAGTATCAATATCCTCGCCCTTTTCTCCGATTCTCATGCATGAGCTCAAAGCTGCTTGGAACATCTCGGTTGCGCGCTCGTGTTTCTCAGCTTGAGAGTAAAAGCAGCCGATATTGTTCAGGAGCTGGGGTGGGAGATTCTTCCTGAGAGCATTACGTAACTCAGATGCATCCTCGATTCCGTCGGGGTGCTCAGAAGAAGGAATCTGATCTAATTCAAGCTGCTCTACTTGTGAAAGGCACTGCAGTGCTTTTTCTGGCTGGCTGCTCTCATACAGACGAGCTAGATTCAAAAGAATAGAGGGATCAGGTGAGAGGTTCTTCTTGGGATCTTTCCAAGCTGTTCGGACTTGTTCCAAATAGTCGATGGCTTTGCGCATCTCTGCTGACTTATCCTCTTTAGTGGCGGCAAACTGGTTTACGAAAACTTCTTCTGCATATAGAGTGCCTAAGAGAATCATGGCTTCGTAATTGCGCTCATGTTTGCCGGTGAGTTGAATGATTTTCTCGAGACGGAGTTTTGCCTCGCCAAGATCATTGTTTAGTACAGATAACTGAGCGACGCCAAATTTCGCAGGAAGGTAACCTCTCTCCAATCCTCCTCTGGCTTCATCCGCACGTCGATAGTAATCTGTAGCTGTCTCAACATTCCCGCTATAGTGTTCCTTTTTCGCTAGCAGATACCACCCGTCACTCGCAATGGCATTTACGTCGGTGTACTGGATTGCCTTGTTTGCCAGCGAGTCAACATGAGACAAATTCTTGCTGGACAGAAAGTAACCGGCAAATGTAGCACATGTTAGCGGTTGGTTTTTATCAATCTTGAATGACTTCTGAGTGAATTCGGTCATAGCCTTCTTGTAGAGTTTAATAAACTCAGGACTGTGGGTGGGGACTTTACTGCTGGCGTCGAGATAATACAGACCAAGCAGTATCAGCGCCTTGGACTCCGGGTTCAGCTCGAGAGACCTTACCCAAGCCTGCTTTGCGTCGTCCTTGTAGCCCAGCTGCCAGAGACAACACCCAATACCAATGCGCGGATCTGGATCAATAAGATCTGGTGTCTTCAATAGGATATCTTGGTATGTCGTCAGAGCATCTTTGTAGTTGCTCAGTCCATACAACGCTCGCGCCTTGCCCATCAAGGCGAGCATATTCTTGCCCTGTGAGACCTTGCTAGCCTGCTCGAAAGACTTCAATGCGCTTTTGAGAAGGTCGGCTTTGGCTTGGTCAATTGGGCCACCAGCGGCAGCCTTCGACGGAGCCTGTAGCGAGGCCTTGAGTAGCTGGAGGACGCCGCGAGCTAAGAAAAGCGGAGGAAAGGCAGGGTTTATGCGAGACGCTTCGTTGAGTGACGATGTAGCAAGTTGGAGGTAGTGGTCTTTGGTCTTGGCTTCCGACAACAGTGCGCCGTCGGGGGGAACACGGGGTGCTTCTCGGCTCTTGCGCAGGTACATCCAACAAACGCAACTAATGAGACTCAGCTTCTCTACGGGCGTTGTATCCTGCATGGCATTGCTGCCGCGATTTAGGACCTCAATGGCACGATCGGTCTTGTTCTGCTTTGCGTAGGCGAGTGCTATCGTCATCCAGTACAGACGCGCAGTGTGCTCATTCTCGAACATATCGCAGAGCTCGGTGGGGTCATCGACTAGGTTGTTGAGGTCGATCTCGACATTAATGAAATCATCGTCTTCCTGGACGGGGACCTCAATGGTGCCGGGTATGTCAGAAAATCGTTTACTGGCAGGTTGGATGGGAGCTGCGCCGTTAGCCGCGCCATTAAGCTGGCCATTCCGGGCGGTTGTTGTGGTCGCCATCGTGTATAAGGAGGATGGAGAGGCCGACGCGAGATTGGAACCGTAGAAGATGAAGGAGAGACGCGGTTAAGAGGCGGTGCGATGTAATGTAATGAGATGCGACAGGCCGGACGCGTGGTGTTAGGGAAATGTCAGGAGACAGAACCTAGAACCGCAATGTACAAATCATCTCTAGATCCAATACACTCTGGTACTTAATAGCATATAGAGTAATAACGATAAAGAAGCGCTGATCCACGAGTAAAGTTAGTGGACAAAGATGGGTTGGGACGTAAATTATAGTTGATGAGAGAGAATAGAGAGCTTCAACAAAGTGCAAGGCTGAACAAATTCATGCTCCACTCCCACTCCGGCAGACTAGTGGGTCCATGCATGTACTGGACCCATGCAAGGAAGGAATTCGCGCACGGACCATCTTGGAATATTCATTCCACAGCTCACCAACAGCACAGGTCTTCAACAAACCCAGAACAAGCAACCCCGCCTTGTTATTTTCATTGGGAGCAACTCATACATTGGCGCCGAATCTATAGAGTCGATGCACGTAATAGCTCTTCACTCAAGCTTCCCAATGTCAATTACTAAAGTAGCAAATAGTACATGGTTTCATCAAGTTACTCACGGCCTTTATTATTGTCAATCAACAGACACGAGGTGAAAATCAGAGTCAAAATCAAGTTACCATGGCTGCAGCAATTAGTCAAGATCAAAGTAAGGTTAAGTTCTCTAAATGGCAAATTGAATTATTTGGCTTGGAAAAAGGTTAGCAAATCGCACAAATCGCAATGAGAATCTAGCATGTGGTTTACCTTTCAGCCGGTCTAGTGAACAGATGCTCTCTCAAGGGAAGCAGGTTAAACATGACTCTTTGATACAGGTATCAAAGAAAATCAGAACAAAAACAGAGAACAGGAGCATTATATTTCAGAAACAATATCTTGTATACCAAATCAATCACCTTGACACTATACCTTCTAAAATTGTTTCAACGTTCCTGGATCTTGGGATATAAATAATGTCGCCAGGATGCTTGGTAATCGAAACCACTTATCACCACAGTAAACCCAAGTAAATCTCTACTTCTTTCGATACAAACTCATCTTCTACAACTACAACAAATCTCTACAAATGAGTCAATCAACTCCCTCGTGGCTACAACAATACCAGCAGCCCTTCATCAAACAGTATAACGTTCAGTGTCATTCAAACCATATTCACCCAAACAACATGCCAGCAGCCGGCTTAGTTTTGGTTAGACTAAATGAATCCTCTCGGCTCGAAATATTGTTATTTCTTCGCTCTAGTGCCGTTGTTGGACATCCTAATACCTGGTGTTTTCCAGGTGGCGATCTAAATTGTATCAATGAAGATCCGCTTGCCGGCGCCTTGCGACATGCCCGAAATGATTACGGAATCATTAGCGGTGACGTATATCCACTCGGTCTACGATATAAACGTGACCATGGAGGTGTCAAGTTTTTAGCTTATCACTATATTTTCGCCGGGTACAACGGCCTGACACCGGCACCGCTAACTCAAACATATGTGCGGTCTCAATGGTTTTCTTTAGATGCCCTTCCCAACAATCTCCAGCCGTATGTTCAGGAGGATCTTCCTGCCCTCCAGCAGATGCTTTACGTCGACGTTTCCCCAATTCTGCTCAATGCAAAAGGTATGAGCCCCAATCCTACGAGTTCTAGCGGTGACATATCGATGTCTGGCAGTGGGGACGACATATCGATGTCTGGCAGCGGGGACGAAGTGCACTCTCTTGGATTCTTGGAGCCTCCTGACAGCTTCAGCTACCATATCAACATGGCTACTAACGGAGCACAGACTTTAACACCGCCTGCTACGCCAGCACAGAATCCAGGCCAGGTGACCTACCCCAACCTCGCGGCCTCTCTTCAGAAACTCGACATTGGTCAGTCTAAAGGCATTATTAATACCCTCACGCCCGAGCAGCAGGCTAAGCTCGAGGCGCAAGCTACTACTGCTTCCGCGACAGCTGCTGTCACTCCTGCTGCTACTGCTGCCCCGGCCGCTGCTCAGGCCACTCCTGCCGCCGCCGCCGCTACTCCAGCCCCCAAAACCCAATCATCAAATAAGAGACGGCGCAGCTCATTGTTCTCTCTATTTAGCTGGGGATCTAAAACCCCGACCAAAGTTGATTCCGGTGTGCAAACAGATGAAAGCACCATCAACGCCAACGGCAAAAGGGAGCTAAGCCAGCAGACTAAAGCTACAAACGCTGAGGAGCCTGACAGCAAAAAGGTTAAAACTCCGCCAAAGGAGACACCAAAAAGTATCAATTCCAACGGCAAAAGTGAGTCAAGCCAACAGACCAAAGCTGTAGACGCTAATAAGCCCGACAGCCAAAAGGTTACATCGACAAGCATCAACTCTAATGGCAAGAGAGTCAAGGAAAGCAAAGAAGAAGTGAAGGCCAAAGACGGCGAGCCTAGCAGCAAGAAGGTTAAATTTGCACAACAACCGCAAACACCCAGCCAGATGCTAGATGCCCAATTTGTTAAACCTACTACCTCTGCGGCTCCTGCCCAGTTCGTGCCGAATCTGGCGTCTGTTCCATCAGCCGCAAATACTCCCGCCATCATTGAGGCTTCCACTTCAACTGCACCGAGCATGCCAAATGTAGCGCTGGCGACGGTTGAGAATAGCGGCGAAAACGATTATAGATGGCCTGAGTATGCTCCAGCGGCGCACTCTCCTTTCTTTTGAGTGCTCTCATTAAAGCGCACAACTCCTTTTCATATTATTTCCCTATGTCATCTCATCAAACCACATGAAAGTTGATGTGTCTTTGTTTATGTTTAAACAGCTCATAGTTATTTAGCAACTAATCCAAAAATGGCAGTTGTATTCGATCATAAAGTTCCTTAGCACAATCAATTAGTAGTTCCTCGTAAAAAAATTGATAACTTCTGAGGTATTAGGGAAAATACGTACTATCATCCGGGATGAATCAATATAGATTATAACACGGTAAACATTCATAAATAGCTCGCATCTCAATTGGCAGAGCGAACCATTGAGGCTGGTTTTGTTGTCTTTGAGTTCATCAAGCGTTATAAAGGTGAACAGCACTCATAAGCGTCCAAGTAGAACAGTCATTTCTGAAGAAAAGTTGATTCGTAGTATTTTCGGGCTGCTTGGTCACCAACTGTATAAAAACTAACTATCTGTCATTTATACCAAAATTGTCGGGAACCCGAGAGCCTCTTCCGTTTTGAGTAACCTCTTAGGAGTAATCTTTTCGTGTTCGATTGATATGTACCACGGTGGTCGCAAAAATATCATAATGTATTGATATATAGTCGAAACGCTAACTATGGTTTCGTCGGTCTTAAAGTGACTGCTTGCTATGCGAGGACCTCTTCTCTATTGCCAAATAGTCGTCATCTTTCCCATGCAAATTTTATGATGCAGGTGAGTTGCAAACCACCCAATGTCCCCGCCAACACTTTGGTATAATAAGCCGCGTCATTTCAGAGGTGCACCCCCTAACCGCGACGTGCTCTCTCATGCATTGCTTCTCATTATTAAGCTAATCTAAAAATGGGGTATCGCTATTGATCAAAGATGTTTATTTGGCGTGCTTTCGGAAGGCGAGCAATTCAGAGAGACTGGGTAGCGGACAGCCGTGCTTCAAGAAATCGTGTTGAAGAAGCTCATCGGCAGAAGCACGGCTCTTGACATCGACACACAGACAAACGGACAAGAAAGCTTTCAGCTCCTTACTGAGTTTTTCTGGCTTCTTGAGGCGAGGTGTGCCGTTGGTAGCGATAAGATAAAGAGCTTTTAGAGGCTCTTCGTTTAGGTAGGGGGGCTCGGACTCGATCATCTCGATCGCCATGATACCCAAAGACCAAATGTCGACCTTGGGACCATATTCTTTCTGCTTGACGACTTCAGGAGCCATCCAGTAAGGCGTGCCAACCATAGTGGCTCGCTTCGATTTAGTCTCTGTAAGTTTGGCGCAGAATCCGAAATCGGCTACATCTGGTAAGCTGGATGAACCCAAACATGAAAATCATATTGATGAGACTCACTAATCTTCACGTTACCACGAGCGTCCAAGAGTACGTTGTCACTCTTGATATCACGGTGAATAATGTTCTGAGAGTGAAGATGCTGCAATCCTCGGCAAGTCTACAGGTTTTGTCAGAAACGCTTCAGTTCATGAGCATACGGGATCAAGAGTCAGGCTTACCTCAAGGCAGATTGTTGAAATCTGTTCCTCGGTGATGACAGGGTTATTGTCGATAACATCCGTCAAAGCACCACCCTCCATATATTCCATGACAACCCACAACTCGGAATTGTTATTACGAAGGAACGCATCAAGGAAGTTGACAATGTTGCGATGCTTGCTGTCCTTCATAACCATGATTTCATTTACGATTAGTTCTTTGCGAGGTTGATGCGCCAAGTCCATCTGCTTGATAGCAACCTGAGCTCGGGATCCAAAGCTACGGAGAACCTCTCGGGCAACTGGCGAGATAGCACCCTCCTTGACCTTTGCCACGTAAACTGAACCGGAAGCTCCTTGGCCAATCTTCTTTTGCTTCGAATAGGACATGTTGGGGTCATCTTTTGATACGGCTTCTATTAATTTGGCCATAACTTCCTTCTCGGACATTGTTGACATTCGGACATCTTGCTTTCGCTCAGGAGGTGGCTTGGCGGTAAGTGCTGCTTCTGCAGCTTTGATGCCATCGTTCTGCTGAGGCTGACTTGGTTTCGCTGGAACATTTAATGGCTTAACAGAAGGACCGGGGAGGCGGGATGGAGACTGATTCTGTCCGTTTGCCCGGGATTGCGAAGATCCGTTGGCGTTGCTACCATTAGGGTATCTCGATGTTGGAGATGACTGATCAGCTCGGGGTGGCACGCGTTGTGTGTTTTGACTACCCTGAGGGTCTCGTGCCTGTGAAACAGAGCTCGGTTGTGTCATCGGTGGTCTCGAAGACGTGGTAGGTGGTGGCGGCGCTGGCCGTTGTTTTTCACGAAGACCGTTGGCCTGGTTTGCGGGCTTTGGTGCTGGGGGCGGTGCTCGTGATGGGTTATATCGCTCTGTCGGTGAAGGACCGCCGTATCCACCAATCTCCTGTTTAGCCATGGGTGTCTTTTTCTGAGGAATCGAGGCGTTGTAAGCCTCCAGATCTCGCCTATTCTGCTCTTCTAATTCCCGCTGCCGGTCTAGCCTCTGTCTTTGGTCATCCGGCGGAACGTAGTTAGGCGCCATGTTCTGCATTTGTTGCCGCTGTTGGACCGGGTTCTCGGGTGGTGCTGGCCTAGGGGGTGCATTTTGCTGCTGCGTCGGCAAATTGGCATAGCTGCTCTTTTGCTGTGGCGGAAGAGGCCTAGGAGGTGCGACAGAAGCGCCGCTGGCGTTATATCCGAGCTGTTTATTCCCCTGACTGCCTGGAGGAGGAGTCGGCGTTAGGCTAGAATACTGCTGGGGGTTCTCCGCCCGCTTAGTCAAATCCGAGTAGAAATCAAGAACTTCAAAGACAGCTTGAGGGTTTCGCTCGTAATCCTCCTTTGTAATGGCGGACGAGTTCAGCAATTTGGACCACTCTGGCGGCAATCCTACAAATTGACCAGTTTGTGGATCGAATCCAACGTGGACCGCATGTGAGAAGTTGGTGGGATTGCTCACTCCGCCCATAGTAGGACATCGGCCATAGAGGAGATCAATCCAATCATAAAGATCGTCGTCTGATTTGACTCTTATGTGTAGCGTCCTGATCGAGTTGTCATCGTCACCGGGACTGTTGGATGAGCCATTGGCGTGCCTTTTGATTTCGAACATGGTGCCCGCAGCCTCAACCCTACCGACGTTGACCACATCTTTAAGGTATAAGGTATAGGATACTTTGCCACCTTCTGTCTTGTGGAAATCGAGATGCTCTTTTCGTAGTATCAGGTATTTCTGCTTCCAAGGTTGGATGAAGTTACGGCTCTCTTTGACCTGTGCCCAGCCTTCTTTGATCACGGCGACCCCACCCATACCGTCTGTTTGATTTGACCTTTCACGAGCTAAAGGAAGCGAGATCGTTGAGCCGGTATATGTGGAAGTGGCAGTGCGTGTTATAGGCGATCCGACCATATTCGCCATGCTTCCTGGCATATTAGTATTGGGTGTTAAATTGAGTCGTGGTCTGTCGGTGGGCGGTCGTGGTGCTGGGCCGGGATTCATGAACTGGTTGTTCGAATACATGCTGCTGTAGTGAGTAGCCATAGTTAGCTAGTGTCCGTAACTACATGGGAGCGTTTCCCAGAAAATTGACAATACGGGCCACGCGAGCTCTGGAAGCCCATAACCTAGGCTCGTATCGGCAACTGAAACGAAGCTGCGCGAATGGGTCTGGGTCCCACAGCTGCGAGAACACACCGACCCTCATTCTGAGACAAAAGGGACTCGCTGGTAACATATAATACGTACCTATTCGGTGCCGACATTGTGAGGGATGTCTATTATTTGAATAATTTAGGGGATAATCGTGGAACAAGACCCGATAACACACTTAGTGAATTGGGCATCCAGAAAATGCGCGCTCTTTGACCAAAATCGAAGAGATCTAGAAGAGCGCCGCTGTATGGTCTCTTAGCGGGCGGCTGAGGCGTTGGCAAGCCTTAAGGGGCAAGGTGGCGTATTTGCGTCTATAACCCAGTCGTCACCCTGGGAGAGATACTACCATGTGAAGGTAAGCGACGAAGAGGGACTCTAGGTGTGCGGGACCGCTTGATGCAGACTCGGGCCTTGGAAAGATACGCTGCTGCGTCGGTCGAGTCGGCGCGTGCTGAGGCACAACAGCTCAGGCTTGCATCCGAAACAGTGGTGAACGGACCACGAGCATGTATCAATGCGATGATGGAGATGGGCGCCTCGACCGGTTGCTTGCAGCCTGGGGTCGAGTTGGGTATATTGGCGGCGACCGACTTGGGCGCGCAGACGGTTTGCCAATGACTGTTCACTTGGTGGACATGGATTCCGTAGTGGGTTTGTTGCTGTACGCACGATTGGAACAGAAGTTGGCCGGTGTGTACGTGGGAGTAGAAGAGAGGGTTGCGAGTGGCACAGCTGGGCGATTGGGAATAGAAAGGGATGCTATTATTCCAAAAGGGTGAAGGAGGGTCATTGTTGGCGGGGGGCCTGCAGCGGGATTGGCTAGGACATACCATTCATGGGTACAATAGGTAGGCAGGTCGAAGGGTTACTCCTGGGCAGGTCCTGGGGCCAACAGCCCCTGCCCCTCTCACCCCCAGGCTTATTATTAGTTTAGGGGATCCAGGGGACAATACAAGTACAACAGTAAACAGATTTGTGGTTCCAAAAGTGTTGTCTATTGCATCGATACAAAAAGCAGAGTACGATATCAGTGTATAAGTAGTACCTATATAGCTACAGAAGGTAAATAAGTACAGTGTGTGGGCACATAGGCGATGCATGACTGGCCATCTATTTTTTCTACCGGGGTATCTGTGAGCATCTTAGATATGATTAAGGAACGCTTATGGAGAATAATTAGAGGAAAGGAGGCAACTTATAAGGTATAAATCATCCCCTGAACGCTGGGTGCATCGTGACTCGGCTGGCCCCGTTCAAGCATGGATTGATCTTCTATTCTTTCACGAGACACCGTAAAGAGCAAGCTTTGCAGAACACCAAGTATGTGGAATGACTAAGTCAACTTCCTTCGATCATGAAAAACTTCTATGTACAAGTAGTATGTTGTTGCATGCTGCATAACTGTGCTTACCCACTAACATGCCAACTAGATGCCGGAATAGGACAAAGTATACCTACTACTAAAATGAATTGATACAGCTTACACTCTCTAGACGAAAACTCCGCCAGTCGGCAGCTAATAACGGTCGGAGACCCGTTTTCCGAGGCGTGAGGCAAAGGAAGCTGCTCCAATTTTGATCCGAATTCCATGCGGCTAGAAAGGGGCCGGGTGTAGCAACCAAGTTGCAAGTATGAGCCGTCCCACATTCAAAGATGATGCATACCTCCTCGCCCTTGGCCAATGCTGTGTGCACGAGACAGACGTACAAACAGGCGCGGGCGCATAACCTTTGTTTCTTTACGTAAGGCTCTGGCAAGACTGCATCTACTCGGCGTGACGCTGCGTACTCGAATAGAAACGAACATAACAGCGGTACAGGTAGCTCAGGGGTTACGGCAGGGAAGCCCTATCGATGCCTCGCTTATGCAGAGAAAAGCTTCTCTGTTACAGAGTCCGAATCAAGCTAGCGAGGCTGGACAGCTGACAGGAATCCAACGTTGTATACACGATTTGTGACGTCTGAGAGAACTGAGGATAGGAATTCCTAAATATATGAGCTATTCGTTCTCTAAAGGGAGACGCCTCCTTGATGTGTGGTGTAAAGCGGTTTTTGATTCTTGTTTGGGTGGTTACAAGTCAAGCAGTGATGCTTGGCAAGATAACTACATAAAAACGTATATCCAGTTTCCGCCGCACTAGATATCTTTGTGTTCTCCCACAAGAAAGAAACATCCATCTGGCGTCGCATCGCAGCGCAGCCGTTTCACAAATAGCCTGGCCTCACTTTGCCTCAGCGCTGCGGCGGAAGCGCAAAGCTCACCTGATTCTGGGCGATCGCAGATGCAGATGCGGGACTAACGACCAATGATAGAGCGGAGATCCGCGCTTGGTAAGCTTCTCCGCTGCCGGGCTGCGGTGATCGGCGGTAAAACAAAGCGCCTTCGTTTCTGGTTTGCGGATCTGTCGCAGCCCCTGCCGGCGCTTCGCATCATTGGCGAGCGAGCTAATAACTGCACGTATATGCAGGGCTTGCAAGTCTTCCAAGGTTGTTGGGAGGTTTGACCGCTTGAGTCCTTGTAAGGGTTCATTCAGCTTATAACTATCATGGCAGTAATGAGTAAGTATGCGTTTTAGTAACCCACACAGTCTAGATAGCAGTTGTAATTTTTGCATCTCTGCTTGGGTAATTTCACTTTTAGATTACCTACTTACCTAGGTAGTTAGCTAAGCTATTGCTAGGTAAAGTCGGGCATCTGCCGCCTTGCCTTTGTCGTATCTTCCCTCTACTATCCGACCCGAGGGATTTAAATCTAGGGCTTAGTAAGTTCTTGTCTGTCATAGTTATTCACCTAAGATATAGGTATGCAAAAAATACATAAACATCAAGGTGAATTATAGTACCTACTTGGAGCAAAGAGGCGTAAAGAGAGATTCAAAGATGAGCTATCTTATCAGTTATCACCCCTCAATGGGCTAAGGTTATGGGAACAGCCTTAATCGGACCCACCTAGATAGTTATGACCCACTAAAATTTTCGAGATGGTTCAGCCATCTCTTCTACATGCAATTGCGAAAGCCCTTCATAACTTCAACTCGAGGGTAATTGGCGCCAGAATCCTACGGGTAAACCACGCCGAACACGATAAAAAATAACGTTTAATCCTCTTCAACATGGCGTCGCACCGGAATCGCTCCGTGGCGCAAAAGACGGCCCGTGCCAAAGAGAAGAGAGAGAGGAGATTCAGTAGGAAGAGGGAGGAGAAGAAGGACCCAGCTCTGAGAGTAGCTCGACTCGAAAAGAACAAACCGCGTACCTTGGACCAGAAGAGAGTTTGGGACGATGTCGACGATGACGAGTTGACGAGCAGTGTGGACTTGCAGGCACTCAGACGAAAACGCCTCCAGCAAGCAGAAGAAGCCGAACGAGAGGCAATGGAAGTCAACCAAATAGGGGATGATCACGATGATGAAGACGATGCCGACAGCATGCTAGACTCTGACGAAGATGAAGACGAAAAAAATGCCGACGCCGACCATTCAGCTGCCCAGTCACGTCCCAGACAGAATAGCCTTGCGCCATCGATCGCCTCAACATCCAACATAGACCTTACACCCGAGTCTCTGCTCGCCAAATTTCCGTCTCTCTTCTCAGACAACTCTCGCCCCCAAGAGCCTAAAAGTGGGTATATATATGGCCTGGATAACCCAATATCAGGACTCCCCATGCTTCCAGTGAATACCATACTGAGCGGTGATATAGTCTTGATAACTACCGGTTTGGACTCCACATTGCATCATGTCGCAGAGACATTTGCAAATATCATCCCGAATTCGAAGTACGTTCGTCGATCCGCACATAAATATGTAAGTTGAATGGATCCGTTGTCAAGAAAAAAAGCCTGGTCGCCTCAAATCGTGTATAGTAGCTAAAGCCGTTACTCCAGGGACATAAGTACAGCGTGCGCGAAATTTCAAAGTTCGCTGAGAATCGAGGCTTCTCCTCGCTCCTTGTGATACGGGAGGACAACAAGAGGCCCATCGGTCTTGATATCGTTGATATACCCTCAAAAATTACCTTCCATTTCAGTAAGCCAACTAATTCATACCTATATACCTAAGACGGTACCGAGGCCTTCATGTGAAGGCCTTTGACTGGGACGTTAACGTTTACTAATCACTCGTAAATCGTTGTAGGCATAAGTTCTTGGGTCGAAGGTCGAAAACTTGTGAGCGATACTAGTTTTACCCCCAATGTTTTTGCCAGTCGTATCTATCTTAGACAACTTTGCATTGTCCCAGAAGTCTCATACAGAAGGGCGGATTACTGACAGTTGTGTTCAAGCCTGGACACGGAAATGCCACGAACCATTACCCGGAGTTGTTACTCAACAATTTCTCAACACCTCTTGTGAGCATCAACGCCTTTTTTTTCGGGTTCTAGTTGGCCAAATTTTCTGGTATATTTCTTATTGTTTCGGCAAGATCGTGTCCAGAAACTTCTCATATCCTCAACTTTCGATGAACTGACTCTCAATGTTTTAGGGGTTAGTTACGGCAAAGATATTACAGACCCTTTTCCCGAAAACTCCCGAACTAGGTGGCCGGCAGGCGGTGATGTTCCATAATAGTCGCGATTACATATTCTTTCGCAGACATAGATATATCATACGCGACAAGAAGGCCACCGAAAAAAGCGTGGTTGGGGTAGACGGAAAGGAGATGAAAGGTGTCGAAAATATTCGTGCGGGTAAGTTTAGGGCATTTATTTCAGCGATGGGTTGGTGGATGAACAGGTTTATTAACATACCTGGGTGTCGTTATTCGGATGCTGTCACTAAGCACTGCACGGAATACCCTCATTTGTCACGACATATAACTAATCTACTCCACTTTATAGGCTTGCAGGAGCTGGGGCCTCGGTTTACTTTGAAGGTATGGCCCTTTCCTCGATGATTCTCGATACCGAGTACTGACTTGAATATCTAGTTACGGCGTATAGACAAGGGAATAGGTAGGGCTGGTAGTGATCCAAATGACCCTACACATTGGCAATGGAAAGCCAAGATGGAAAAGGATCGCAAGCGATTTAATCTGTAGAGTTTAGCGGCCAAAGCTCGCATTCCGATGAGCAGAGCACGATGTTATCATCATTCTAGTTTTCTAGTGGAAGGACCAAATGTCAGGCAGGAAGATACCCAACTGATGAACGAATTGCAAGCTAAACGTCATATCCTGACTCTGTCCCGACCGTTACGGATAGGGCACGCACAGCTAAGGCCTGCCAAGCAGCGCCACAGCAATGCAAGGGTCAAGCGCGGGATGGCACTCCGTAGGGGCCTAGTGCGGGGCGGACGATGCCACGCATGACCGTTATCTCAAACGGGCTGGCTGATCAACTTATCTACCTATCTCTCTTTCTCTTTACTTATCTGCCTTCTGACGAGGACGAATGACCATTGCACGCGTGCGCCGCCCGCCTATTCACCCACCATATCAAACCCTCTTAATCGATGAGTTGGTCTCCAGGGGCCCTCGGCATGACTGTGAAGTAGAAGACCCGCTCAACCCCGATATTGCTGTTGAGCTGCATGGGTCATTGCGGCCTACCTATTAAACCCGGGCATATCCACCTCTAGTGACTAGGATCGCAACTCGTCGTCGCGTTCAGATCCTGTTCAATGCACATTCCATCGAACCCATCGGATTCGCCTCACTCGGACAGACAACATGGATCGCTTACGATCTCTACTGCAGAAGGGAGAAGCAGATGAGCAAGAATATCAGCCGCTGTATGAAGACGACGTCGCCTTAGGGCAAGAGAGCGGCGACGACGAACATGAGGCGCCTTTCTCGTGGGTCGAATATGGCATCTTCGTTGTGCTTGGCGTCGCGATGTTATGGGCTTGGTATATTCTGCCCTCCCCAGAGTGTTCAGGTGCCCGAAATCTAACTGGAGTAGGAATATGTTTCTTGCAGCTGCGCCGTATTTCCAGCACCGCTTTCAAACAGACGACTGGGCCCTGCAAAACTTCCAGTCTGCCATTCTCTCCGTATCGACACTCACCAATCTTGGGGGGATGGCTTTCCTGGCCAATAAGCAACAATCAGCCTCGTACCCATTTCGGATCAACGCTGCACTGTACATCAACATCGCGGTCTTTGCGCTGTTGACGGTATCGTCAAAGATATTCCTCGATGCGACTACTACCGTGTACCTTGCATTCTTGTTGACCATGGTAGCGTTGACAGCATGGGCTTCTGGGCTTATGCAGAACGGCGCGTTTGCATTTGCTTCGAGCTTTGGTAGACCGGAATACATGCAAGCTATCATGGCTGGTCAAGGTGTCGCTGGTGTTCTCCCGTCCCTCGTCCAAGTTATTTCTGTTCTCGTTGCTCCGCCACCGGAGGCTATTTCTGAAGGAGAGACGACCGAGCCTGAGAAGGGCACAGCCGCATTTATCTATTTTCTGACGGCCGTGGTAGTATCAACGATGGCTGTCGTTACTTTCGTTCCGCTCGTCCAGCGATATAATCAGATGATGGAGAAACGAATGGCAGAAACCATGGCAACATCCATGACGAGCATTGAAGAGGCCGAACGTGCCGCACGAAAAGTCGTTAGCATGACAAGGTTATTTGGGAAGCTATACTGGGTCTCTGGTGGGGTGTTCTTATGCTTCGCCGTGACCATGTTCTTCCCTGTTTTGACTCCGAAGATCTTGTCTGTAACACCACCGGCTGATGCGAGCGCCTTGCTCCAGCCTGCGGTCTTTATTCCGCTTGGGTTCTTCTTTTGGAACCTCGGTGACCTGATAGGGCGGTCCGTCCCCCTCGTTCTATCATTACGACATCGACCGGTTGCCCTGTTTAGCTTCAGTGTTGTGCGCTCGGCGTTTCTGCCACTGTACTTCCTCTGCAATATTCACGGTCGTGGTGCTGTAATCAACAGCGACTTTTTCTATCTCTTGCTTGTTCAACTGCCGTTTGGCTTGACCAACGGCTGGTTAGCATCTGACTGCATGATGGCTGCGGGCGAGTGGGTGGATGAACATGAGCGCGAGGCTTCCGGAGGATTCATGGGGCTCTGCCTAGTGGCCGGGCTATCCGCTGGCAGTTTATTGAGTTTTTCAGCTGCTGGTGTCTGACGATTCATGACCATAGAGGCAGATATAGAATGCATGGACAAGGCGTTGGCGTTGGGTTTCGTTTGGGTTTCACATGCGGCACAATCTCTCAGCATCAGCGGATATATCTACGTTATGTATAGACCGATCGCACGATATAGGACAGTGCAGTATAAATAGGCGTGAGCGATGACAATACGACATCACATACGATGCTCCAAGAAATACGAGTAGTGCAATCGCCTGTATCTGACCCGAGTGTGAGCTCCCTCCGCTTGGTAGTTCGTGGTTCCCCACAGACCCCGAGCAGTCTCAGCCAATTGACTCCCCAAGCCGCTAGTATTAGCGCAGGAGGTGACGCGCGCACCGTATTAAAATAGCAGACGCACATTACTCAGACGGTTAACTACTTAGAATCTAGGTTAGTCAGTGGGCAGTGCAGACAGAAGTTTGCATGGAAGAGAGTGTCTTGGAGGGTTGAACATCTGAAGTTCCAAGTAGACCTGTCTATAACTATAATAGAGCGCGTCGTTCCCGGGTCGGCCCCGGTGATGTCTCTTGAAGCTATTCTGTCAGGTTGCAGCTGGCCGGGTTCTTGCGTAGACTCGCACACTGGTTTCACAGCCATCTGCCCCTTTCAAGACTCAGATAGAGCTATAAACATGGTCTAACGGGTCGTCTCTCATTCCTTCGTTCCGACTTCACCCAGGCCGTCACGTCTCTCGCTTTTCATCCCTTGGCTTGGAACTTTTGCATAGAGTCTGGTCTAGCATCAAGCTATCTCTCTGATTTAAACACCGCATCGACAAACGTTATATTCAACTGCTGTTATCTTTAGCCTTGAACCGTTGATTTCTTTGCACTTTGACCTTACCTTAATAACTTTATCCTAATCGCCAGTGTCCTTCTTATCTCTCAATAATGGAAGCCATCTGGAAAGAACAATCCAAGTCAATCTCCCAAGATAGCGCCCGTTGTGACGGAAACTTCAGGGACGACACACTACGAGAATATGAGAATTTGGTCAATAGTCCACACAAGGTCGATTTCAAATACGTTGCGGAAGGTCGGGCTAATGTCGTTTTCTCGATTTGGGAAACCGGGAATCCAACGGCCGCAAAGGGGCGGTTTGAGGGCACTCTGCTCCGTGTTCCCAAGGCGACACTAGGTGTGACGCCCTGTGACTACGAGACTCTCCAGGCCTTTCATGAGAATCAGGTCGAGGGCCGCGTCGGTCGTCAACACCTCGTCCCTCAAATCCTGATTCGGATATCGGCCGATGTTGCGAAAATACTGCACAAGAAGCGGAATAAGACGGACGACAGCGAGATTCGGGCTGGCTACGCAATGCTGATCCAGGACATGAGTGCGTCGCCAGGTTACTCGGTCCTCGAGTTCAAGCCGAAGTGGCTCGCACAGTCGCCCATTGCGCCACACAACGCAAAGAGGTGCCGCACGTGCGCGCGCGAGGCGTTCCGCAACTACCAGAAGCGGGCCAAAGGCAAGACTGTGTCGACACCGATATGTCCGCTTGGATTGGTGCACGAGGACCCCGCCGTGGTTGTGGACACCATCAAACGTCTCACGCCAGAGTGGACGCAGTCGAATCAAAAGCGGTTGTCAGATGCTTTCGAAAGAAGCGGCATCCTGAAGAAGCTTCGTGAGCTACAGACCAAGGGGGACCCTAACCGAGCCCTCTTAGACAGCCCATCGGACCCAGACTTCGGTCTGGCCATGACGCTGCGAGACTGCTCATGCTATGTTCGCATGCCCACGGATCTCAGCGAAGATGTGGAAATCAAGCTCGCGGATGTCGATAAGAAGAACTGGGAGGAGAAGCAGATCTATTGGCAGGAGTCTCACTGGAACCTGGTCGACAACGGCTGGTACACGTGCGAAGAGCAAGTCGACACACCCATCGCAACGGAGTGTGTCTTGAATAGACCGCCGCTTACATAAAGTAAAAACTAAGGCGGACTTAATATCTACATTGGCAGGATTAATAGATATAAAGAAGCGCCCGGCGAAGATTTGGGAAGATGGGCGAGGATTCTACAGTTAGAGGTGCTACGCTGCCCATAGAGTCACCAATAAGCTTTAATAATCAATTAATACCGATCTTCGACAGGTAATGAATGCAATGCAGTCGAATTTCAGCTTGCTACCTGTCCGAGGGTTTTGTTTTCCCGGAACGATACGAGGTTTATGCTTCCCACCGCAGTTCATAATCTTGTAAACCAACAAGCCCCATCTCTATGCATGCATAGAGCCACTAAGAAGGTCTCCTGTGACTTGACAATTCTAGGTCGAACAAACCCACCAAGAGTACTGAGTTGTACTCACGCGACAGTGGGTACATACGTGGTGAATCCCACTAGTATGCCAATGAAAAGGTCCCCCTCGGTGTGGAGGTGTGTTTTGACTTATGACAGATGCAGTTCTAGTCGCGATCTAAGCAGACGGGGAAACGGGGCGATGCAACGGACTGGACATCATCAGGTGCTCCCGGAGCGGTGTGGTGGGAAGCGGCCGAAACATGCTGGTACCAGTGACCTGTTAACCTGTATCTGTGTGTATGTCTCATGATAACCGGGGTGGTGGGATGATAGAACTGATGAGCCATCCCCACGCGACTTATACTTACCATTGACTTCGATATTCCGGCAACAGCACAACTATTTTATACCTACTAAATTATGTGCTAACAATCAAAATTCCAGTGTGCAAAGAGGGGGAGTTTCGAGGCATGGTATGTACGGAGTGCCTGGTGCTAGGTACCTACCAGACCATCTGTTCGTCCCGTCGTCTTGCGTTCGGTGGGTCCGACCAGCACACAGGCGAACAGAAACCGGTTGCGTCCAGCGCGTTCTACTCCAGCTCGCCTCTGTTCGCCTGCAGGGACGTGCTAAAAACGCACCTAGCCCCCATGAATTACCGTTTGTGGCTATCCCCGTTTTATTCTAGCCTATCAGCGAGAGATTATTCCTTGCCATCTCTTTTTTTTCTTCCCAAAACGAACCATCGACAGTGGCCACTGTAGTGTACCGAAGCGTGCATTGCACACATCATTTACTGGAGCTAGGGCCCCCAATCCCGCCTATCTCTTCACCTGGGGCCCTGCATAGCGTCATTTTATGCACCGAGACAAAAGATTAACTCCCGAAAATTACTAGACCGCTCCCACCGAACCGAGCTTGCCTCTTCCCATTGACGACAAACCCTCGCCAGACCCTCACTTTCCCACATCACTCCATCTGTATAATTGTCACACCGTATTTTCTCCTACCTTAATTCTCCTTGTACCTCGCTGTATCTCACTGTTCTCTAGCACCTGCACCGACCGAACATTCCCCTCCCCCGCGATAGAACGAATTTTCCGGAGAACTTAATCATTTTCACTTCTTATCTACTGTGTGTATCAGTTAATCGACCGACAAGCAATAACGTCGCCCCGCCATTCGGATTAGTCCAACAACGATGTGCATCTAGAAGGCCTCGACGCCAGTTCTGACCATGGCCTTTAACTTCAACTGGTCGCCTCTCGCGGCTGACGCCGAGTTCTACAAGCGCGCCCAGGAACTCTTGACCAACGCGTTGAACAAGTACCCCAAGCCGCCCATCATCGTCGATGACATCCTCGTCACCGAGTTCAACCTGGGCTCCGTGCCCCCGGACCTCGAGATCCTCGAGATTGGCGACCTTGCCGAGGACCGGTTTCGTGGCATATTCAGGATGTGCTATTCCGGTGATGCCTTCCTAACACTACGAACAAGAGTTCAGGTACGTGGTGGTTAATACTATATCTCTATCTGTTCAGTCATTACCATGGATCATCTCGAGAATGGAAGCCCGGATTTTTGGGGGGAAAATTGGTCGATCCTATTTTGTCAATGAGCAAGATCAATACTCAGTCTATCCAAGTGGCGACTATTTTCGATACGCCCGAAGTCGGGCAGATGTCTGAATTATCTGTGTTTTCTTTATTAGTTCAGCAAGTGCTTTCTTTCCTTGCGAATCAAGCCACAAGCTCTCACCAGGTCTTGGCTCTTCTCGCCTCTCAGCTTGGCTACCACTCTCTGTCGAAATGCTGCCCCTTTTTTCCAAATGTTCGTTTAGATTGTCACGAGAACAATGCAACCTTCATTGGTGCTCTGGTAGTGGAGTTTATCGCATGAATTTCCCAAATGAGTCACAGGGGTTCGCGGTTGGAGATGTTTCTTAATACCCCAACTAAGATATTGTTTCTATGTCATATAGCAGTCACTAATATGGCAACAATGCAGGCAAATCCATTAAACACATACCTTTCGGCCAAGCCAGACTTCACGTCGCCAAAGCCCTTAGCGGCTTCCGCGGGCTTGACGATACCACTGTCTATCACTCTGTCTGAAATTAAGCTGTCCGCATTCATCATACTAGTCTTCTCTAAGCAGAAAGGTCTTACCCTCGTATTCCGCAATGACCCTCTTGAATCCCTCAAGGTCTCATCGACCTTTGATTCAATTCAGTTTGTTCGTGATTATCTCCAAAGGACCATCGAAGGTCAATTGAGGAATTTGATGATGGATGAACTTCCAGCCATCATACATAAGCTTTCACTTCGATTATGGTGCCCTGACCAATTGCCGAGAGATGAGGAAATCGTAAAAGAAAATATTGAAAATGAGGCTGTTGTTGACCCCTTTGCAAACCCACCTGTCGAGGCAGTTGATTCTCACGGTCATCTCCTCGATGCTAGTGAGATCGCTTCATTGTCACTCGACGGTGGAACAGGGGCGCAGTCGTTATTTTCACAAAAAAACATGTTGAGATTGGCGGCTTTGACTGATTCTCATCGAACGTTGTCTTTATTCACGCCAGGTATCCGCAATGCCGTATTCAGGGCTTGGGCTGGTCCTATGGAACGACACGAGACCGGTGCATCTACCCCTATTCCAGCGCCGGCTTTGTACCGAATGCCCTCTACGCAGGGTACTTCAACGATATACACGTTCACGGATACCAGCAGCTTGGACCAGGGTTCTATGTCTTCAAGACCCTCGTTGATCAGTCTCAACTCGGCGAGCAATGGCCTGGCACTAGGGGCTGGGAAACATTCAAGGAATCTTAGGAAAAAGAAGACTCGCGTAGTCAATTTACGAAGGCCAAAGGCTGGTAGCGAGACGAGTAGCGACATGGGAGATTCGGTGTCAGATACTGTCTCAGAAACTACCCCCCTTTCAGAGTCTATTTTACACACATCGATTCCCGAAGAAGATGAGATGGCAATGCCACAAGTTCACGATTGGGTTCGGTTGCATGGGGAGAACAAGTCAACGCCAACCAGGCCGCCGTTGAACATGGACATCTACGAAGAACCTGTCACGGTAGACAGAGTCGCCGCCACGTTACCTACGGATGATGTCAAGGTATCCCCAGCTCTCGTGGAGCGGGCGAGGGAGATAATTGCATCATCCGGAGGGCCCGGTTTTGATAAATCAAAACCTACTGGTTCAGATACCTCTTCAGTGATTCTAGAGCAAGCATGGATCATGAAGATGGCCGATGAAATAGCTCGCCGGGTATACGACGAGAAACAACGGCACGAGAAGCTGTGGGAAGAGCGTGATGACGCACCCCCGCCGGCTTATCAACCGACTCAATAACTGCAGAAGAGCACTCCACTCATTACTATAATCATTTCATTTATCCCTCTTTCCTTTTTTTTTTTTTGGTAAATTGCATCATGGCACACGGCGTTCTATACTTGGTTGACTGGACTGTCTATATCCATCAGTATAATTTTTATTTCTTATTTTTGGACGGATAAAGGGCTGCACAGCATTGGCGTTAAGAAAGGGGTGAGAGACGATTCTTTTCAGTCGGGTTCTCAAGCTCAAAAGCAAAAATGGTTCTGGTGCGGATGTGGATGGGTTGTTTTGCATGAGGAAAACGGACTTGGATTATCATGACTACTATTCACGACAACAACAAAACTCAAGTCCGGGAATGTGGAAAACATAGGACGTTCATTCGCTCGCTGGTTTTTCAGCACATTACTCATTCACTCACTCACACTTTTTATTTGACGCACAACAACAAACACATCACATCATCACATCGCATATTACTGGACCCGACGGTTTGGCGTCCCGAAGTTTCTGAGGGTAATTTTGGGAGGCAAGGATGGATGGATGGACGGGTTGGAGTCGGTGCGGAAGGGAATTGGCGGTATTAGCATTTTCAGGGGCGCCTTGGGCTGGCAGCTGGGACTTTATAGAGCATTGGGCGAAGAAGGAAAGGGCACCGCTGCAGAAAAGTGAAAGGGCGGGAAAGGAGTAAAGGGGAAGAGAAAGGAAATACCAAACCAACTCCCATCTCGTACATAACCTATATGCCTGGAATCAAAATCAAAATTGAAGATTACATACAATACCACACATGAAAGTAATTTATCGGCATGAATGTGTGGCTGCTATACTGCGTGGAGTCTGATGACGAAAGAGGATTTTATTCATTCCTCGTATAGAGATGATACTCGTCATACATAGTAAACTAGCATGCTCACGAACCCAAGCACGAATTGTTATGTAGTCTACCTTTTGTAAACGTATCAACGACTTTCCAAAATAGTATGCATTGACAGTGGATGGACCTTAAACCAAGACTATTATCTTATTCGCGATACAACAACTGTCAATAATTTTTATCGACTCTTTATCATGTCGGAGCTACGCAGTGATATATACGCTGTATTTGAGAGAAGCAAAGGGGAGCTCGAGGACGAGATTCGAAGCAATGATATGTCTCTACTAAGTAAATAGACTGTTACTTGTATAGAGGATGATTTATCTCGTCCAAGCCTTCCTCTTGGTACGTACGTACAATTCTTGTCGTATGACCCGTGTCGCCCGTTCCAGCTTGGTCACTTGCTCCTCCCTGCTGTCGAGAGGAGATCGTCTAGCGATACAGACTTTTAAATGGGGGGTTGGGCTTAGTTGCCTGCTGAATAGCAATTTAATTATAATTATCTTTGCAGTCGGAGGTGTTTCCTCCGATGTTGCCATGTAGAAAGTCATCCAGTGATTTCTGGTTGTTGTTATTGTAGACTGCTCTACCGGCCCTCGAGCTTGCTGTCTCTGCGCACTGTTACTCGATGGTATCTTTCGCACATCGTCATCGTCTTCAACCTCCTAGCCGAAATTGACGATCCTGGCAAGTGCAGCCGAACTCACGCGTAGGGTGATGGGGTGTGATGGCATATCGCTTGGTAAGATGTTGGCTGGACTGAGACGTGCAGTATATAAACATAAGGGCGCCTCGTTTGATATCTCGCTGCTAGCGCTGACGCTTCGGCTGTCGTCACGGTTGTCGCTGACGCTCAAGATTGGGCTGGTCCCCGTGAACCTACCACCTCCGTTTCTTCCTGTTCTTGTTCTTGGATTGTTTCTTTGGTGTAGACTTCTCCTGTGCCTAGAAATGCCAAAGGCGTTCTGATTAGCCACGGCAACCACTTGTCCAACGATTCTGACACCTGCTCAGGATTTTATATGGCACAACTAGATGCGGGAATAAAGTCGCGGAGAGAGTGTAGGAATACCTACCCCTCGTCATGCCGCCCATCATCTGTGTGCCTGCTGCCAGAACTTGTTTGACTCACAGTTTGAGATGAAATACTAGTATCTTCGCCTGCAGCCTAGGCGGCGGAGCTACTAGCGGCAGCTTTATTGCTTTCTTTCAGTGCGGCTAGCTCATCCTCCTTGGACTTGACGGTCTTGTTCAGCTCGGCAATCATCTGCTGGACTTTCTCCTCAGCCTCGCGCAGACGTTTTAGCTCAGCTTCTTCGGTATCGCGGCTAAAGGGCTGGCCCGGCCGAGTGGTAAGGGGTATCATGGCACTGCGCTCTTTGACGTCGCCTTCTTTGGCGGTCGTGGCCGACGTAAACGCGTTCTTCCCCTTGCCCTTCCCCTTGCCACCGGAGGCAGGCGTGCCTTTGTCCCGGGCGCCCGAGGTCAAGATCTTGTAGAATTCCTCGAAGGGCTCGTTGAAGACCTGCTCCTCGTACGTCCAGGCGATGACCTCGCCGCCGGCGCGCATGGCCTCCTTCTCGGCCTCATTGCGGCCATATGGGTGCAGTCGCAGATGGTGGTATAGTGTCTGAGGCTTCTCGCCGCTCTTGCTATCATAGTATAGCTTGATGGTTATCTCGAACTCGCCCCAGCCCGTCTCATTGACGACGAACGCCTTCTGCGGCTTCTTCCCGGACTTGCCGCCAGTCGATGACTCGTTCTCCTTAACGATGGTCTCAGCGTCGATGGTGCGCAGATGGTTCGGGATAGACTCGTGCAGTTTGAATTGCACGCGCCGCAGCCAGTAGAAGATATCGGTGTCCTCGACACCCTTGACGAACACCTGCCAGGAGTGGGTATGGTCGGGCGACACGCCGACGGGGCGGGGGTTGTCGGTGTCGTTGAAGGGACGTGCGGTGGTGCCATATACAAAGGGTCGGAAGATCTGGACGCCCTTGACACGCTTGCCCGCTGGTGGTGCCATCGTGAAGATGTGGGCTTTGCTTCACCGAGAGGGCAAGTTTGCGAGGTGGTTGGTGGTGGGGGATTCTTAGCTACCTACTTATGAGGCGAATCGTTCGTAGAGACGATATGGTGGTGTTGTTTATAATTGGTGTTTGGTACTGGGTTGGCGTATTGAATTGGTAGGTTGTGTTGTGATTCATTTATGGGCAGGATTGATAGATAGTTGTACCGTTACCCGTACCTGCTGCCCTACAGCAGCGGGAAAGTAGGAAGCTTAAAGTTGAAGCTTGCCCACTCCGACTTGAGCCTTGTGAGTCGCAAATCAACTTTATAATGGGGCCCGTAGAGCTTCACCCAATAAGCGCACCCAAAACCCTAGGTACCTAGGTACATTCAAGCTAAGGAATTTAGTGTCCGGCGCCAGCCTTACACATGCTTTTTTGTATTAGCATCATCGTATGATGTAGTCGATTAAGTTGCGAGCTGTATTTTTATATTGTGAAATTTATAACTTAACCTTGGGAGGTCAATCTCAGCCTAGTCGTCATTAATACGGAATATCACTTCATACCCGTCCAATTACACAATACATCGTTAATACTTAACAATCACAATCTCTTCACCTCGAGCTTACAAGTTTAGTCTCACTATGTCGGCCGCTAAGAGGCTGGTAGTATGCGGAGGCAATGGCTTTCTAGGATCGCGGATATGCAAGAACGCAGTACAGAGAGGATGGGACGTCACATCGATTAGGTAGGTGGGAATTCTTATATCGTCACTCTGTTTCATTATATACTAAACTTCCAGCTAACACATGACGTAGCCGCTCGGGAGCGCCAAAATGGGACGCCGTGACCTCCTCCGCGACGCCACCATCATGGTCTCACAAGGTGACCTGGGAGCGCGGTGACATCCTGCGGCCCGCGACGTACGCACCCCTGCTCAAGGGTGCCGACTTCGTCGTACACAGCATGGGCATCCTGCTGGAGGCGGACTACAAGGGTGTGTTGCGCGGGCAGGAGTCGCCCATCTCAGGCCTGCGAAAGGCCTTCACGTCGGCTCCGCAGCCGGGCAACCCGCTGCAGCGCGGCGTCAAGGAGGGGTCGGACGCCGACATACGGCCCCCGGAGACCCGCGAGCAGCTCACGTACGAGAACATGAACCGCGACAGCGCCATCATGCTGGCCAAGGAGGCGGACGGGGAGAACGCGTCGGCGTTCGTCTACGTCTCGGCCGCCGGCGGTGCTCCCGTCCTGCCGTCGCGGTACATCTCCACGAAGCGCGAGGCCGAGAGCACCATCGCGAGCGAGTTCCCGCGCATGCGCAACATTTTCGTCCGCCCGCCCTTCTTGTACGATAGCTCGCGGCCGATCACGATGCCAATGGCTGCCATGACGGGAGTCGGCGCCCTGTTCAATGGAGTTACGGGTGGTATATTTGGCAATTTGATGGGTGCCGCGGGAGTCAAGCCCCTCCAGGTGGACGTTGTCGCAGAGGCTATCGTGCAAGCACTTAGCGATGAGGCGGTGAAAGGTCCTGTGGAGGTGCCTCAGATCGAGGAGCTTGCCAATAAAGCATGGAGGAGTACGATGCCATAATCGTGGTGCAGAGCTTGTATATTACGTAACCTACAGACTGTAACATAGGTCCCTGTACGCCAGCACTATGCCATTCATAATTGTATTTCGTAATCGCAAGACGCTGGAGATTTACACCACTTCCAGAGCAACTCCTTCGCACTCTCATATCCTTGTTCCACGCTCGAAACTGTCCCGTATCTCGGCCGTGTACTTGTTGTAGAAGCGCGCCAGTTTCTGGTTGAACTGCTTGT
Organism: Xylaria sp. Z34; assembly: GCA_037356055.1. NCBI lineage: Eukaryota > Fungi > Ascomycota > Sordariomycetes > Xylariales > Xylariaceae > Xylaria > Xylaria sp. Z34. The sequence goes on from JBAWJW010000020.1 coordinate 477,736, forward strand.
TCTTCTCGTTGATGTATGTGATGTCGCCATCGTCGCCGTTCTTTGCCATACGCTCCCTTCTCTTCCGCAGCCGCGCTTCCTCGGCCCTCTTCAAATCCTCGACCAGACGGTCTACGGCGGCTTTGTCAGGTTTGTTCTCGTGAAACGTGGTCGAATCGGCAGTCGAATAGAAGCTGCCATCCTTGTCCACGGCGATGAGCTCGCCATCCTCCGTCTCGATGATCTCCAGCCCTCCCGATGCCGCGGCCTTCTCGATGGCCTTCATCTTGTCCTTCTCGTAACGCTCCATGTCGGGCGCCAGGTTCTGCAGCTGACGCTTGTATATCTTGTTGCTCTCGGCGCGATAGTCCTGGAAGGCGTTGTTGTCACGATGCGCCGCCCTCTTTTTCACGCGCTTGTCCCATCGCTCGCTTTCTTCCACTGTCCAATCCCACGCTCGCTTGCGCTCGAAGTCCTCGCCGCCTTCCTCGGTCTCTGCCTTCAATAGCTTGTGCGCGGCGATATCACGACGGCGATGCAGGGCCGTCAAAGCTGATGGATCTGTGGCAAGTCGTTGGGATTCCTTGGTGGCTTCTTTGAGGTTCTGGTCGGACGAGGTCTTCGCGCGGGCCTGGAGAGCGCGGAATCGTGCCAGTCTGTCTTTGGCCTTGGCAGCGGCATCAGTCCCTGCGTTTGACGAAGAAGACGCGGCGTCATCCTGTGTGGTACCCGTCGACTCGTTTGAATTTTGGTCGGTTGTTTCCGCAGCATTGTCGGTGGGCGCTGTATCTTGGGTTCCATCTGTCGGTCGCATCGGTTCTTCAGCAGTGCTGACCTCCTCTGATGCTGGCGCTGTTTTTCTCCTCTTAGCTGGTGGCATGGCTATTGAAAGCTTCAGCAAAAATGGTGTAACAGATGAAGAGTGATGTAATAGTTCGGTACTTAAGACACGTCCCGTAATGTGATGGATCAACACAGGTCAGTTACATAAGCCACTTACCTAGCGCCCCACCCGGCTCAAAAGCGGGTCGTGGATTTGCGTATTGTAGCACTAAAGAAGCGTTTATGAACCCACGTTGTTTTTAGAAATCTATGGATAAATAGTATACCTAAATATCGTCCTTTATTGCCAACTTCAACATTTGTAAAGCCTCCTTCGACCTTTGTGGCTTTTTTTCCAAACTTCATATCCTTTCTCGTGATTCTTCTTCTAACCTTCGTAGTTCATCTGAACTTTGTACCATTTCTTCCAATATCTGTACATAACTATATAGTTCTGACCCGGACGTGGATTGCAATTTGTCCACTGCAACCGGTTGAGGTGACGGTGCGCCTGATGACTCATTGTCATTTTGCTTCAACGATCTTTATTTCGGTGGTATCGTCAATGTCATGAGGCATTCCAACTAATTCTGCCCGGCGTCGACGGTCGGGTACTCTCTATTTCCTTTCCTTCTCGAGAGCGATAAAAACTTCATCAAGACGGTCGGACATATGTTGATACCCGTAACTCGGCAATTTCCTTGATTTTACTTGGTTCAGCCTATCGCTCAGGAGAGGGATAAGGAACTGCTCTATGGCTTTTAGAACAGGATCAACCAGTTATTCTTCTGTCAGTCCTAGTTAGGCGGTTAGAATTCCAATAGGCAACTTTTTATCGTCAGACCACAGCTGCTGCCGCACTAACAATTTTATCGCTGTGGCTTCCAACGGCTCATCTGGAATACGCGGGTTCCCCCCGAGTGATGGTGTTGTACCGGCGTTGGCATTTTAAGGGAGCCGGTTTGACGACTACACAGCTCGGTTTCTGCCGCTCTGTGGTAAGGATGTTAGCAATATGCCTGCTACCACAACTAACATAAGATCGTAACTCGTCGCCGGACCAGACGCCACGTCGGCGACACGATTTCTAAGTATTAATATTTAGCTCATGTATAGAATCATGATTGCGAAACCTACTTCTCTTTTCCCCCCATGGGTTCTGGCGACCTCCCAGCTCCTCGGTCAGGACTTGTACCTCTCTTTGAGAACCTCACGTATATCTATGATGATCAAAGTGGTAGTAGTGCTGTATTGTAATCTTTGGATAAGAGAAATGAGTACAATGAAGTCAAACGACGTTATGCCGGTCTCTTCAATTTATCAGTTACATAGAATCGTTAACAATTTTCGCAGCCATATGAACTGCTTAATGTCACCCCCGTTAGTATTTGTTCGCGTTCCATAATTCTTTCCTCTGCCCTATCGGCATCGCCATTCTCTAATTCAGTATGGTTCAGTTTGATATCAGGATCTGATGGTGCTCGGGGAAGTTGGTTGACCTAGGTAGATCGTTAAACGTATAAAACTACCTACCCAATCCGCAGCGGGATGTGGATGGTCGTAGCGCCTACGGTACCTGATAGTGGGACTTAGCTAGGTAGCCTAGGTACACTTAGCCCGCGCTACCCCAGACGGGAAGCTCACCCGTCTGGGGTTTAGTGTCGCATGCTCTCCTCGATGTATGTATGGTCGCAGTACGTAAATAACCACGCAGTCCAAAATGGTTTACCCATGCCATCACGGCCGTCGCGATAGGACGTGCTTTCGCTTCTCTCACAATGACTTTCTTTCAGTCGCAATAAACAACTGAAACGCCAATTGACGCTACACAATGCAACGGCTCATTAACCCGTCCTTGTTCCCAGCGATCCCTGGAGCAAGCACACAATTATGGAAATGCCAAACACGCTCCAGTCGGAGGTGGTGGAAGCCTCAGAAATGGGGTCCTCGCCGCCGAGATACCTGGCCTACCTTTGAGATCTCAGACCTTCTTCTAGACCTCGATGCCGAGGGCGTCAAGGGCGTGCGTGCCTTCAACTCCCAGATCGATGGTGTACCCGAGAGCAGGTCCGCCTTGAGGGACCGCGAGCTACGGCCCATCAAAGCCCGCGTGGCCGAATTCGAGAAGGGCTACGAGGAATGCCAGTCCAGTTTCCAAACCGTGTCCGCCGATAAATTTCATCCACTGCATATTGGCGACTTCGATCTCCTGGCCGCTACTCTATTCAATTCACCCGACGCCCCTACGAGGTCGCTGTTCGACATCAACGACGCGACCACGCACGCGGGTATGCTCGGTTCTGTTCTTGATGGAAACGGAATACCACGTACAATACGCAACAGCTCATCCAAAACTATAACGTATATGCTGCGTCGCCGTCAAGTGCTGAGTGAATCCCGCATCCTGTCTCCGGACCCCGACGACGAATTACTCGCTTCCATGGCTTTCAGGAGATATGCGACCTTTCCTGAAATTGACCGACTTATCACGAGGATAATACATACCCCAAAAGGCTGCGAGACTCTCTCGAGGCTAAGCGACGAGCTTTATCTCTCTCTCAAGCCCCTAATTCCAGAAGTCGAGCCCGTTCAGCTATTGTCACTTCTGAACAATTTGTTGATTAATTTCGATCGACATGGGCTACACATGTCGAGCAAGCTTCTCAACTTAGGCCTCTGGACCTCGCTTAAATACCAGGCCATCTCAACAGCCCAGAAATACATCGAGAGAAAGCGCGAGTGCGAGTATCTCGACAAGAGAACGATCGACTATATCCTCTACACTATACTACAAACCTCGATTGCTTCAAATCAGTCCACTTCCCATGGATTCCAGTCAAACTCGACCCGACTTACGACGCTGTTCTCCCTTCTTACGGGCTATGTACCTGGCGAGAACAAGCCAGCAGTTTCTCTTTGGTTTCTCATAGGTCGCAAGAGAGTTAATAGTTTTCGTCTGTATATTGAGTGTCTGGCGCGTCTAGGGGCGTTCCGGACCCTATGGCACGAGTGGCACGCAACAGAGTCTGCGTCGCAGGACATGGAGAGTTCAACAGAGCTAGATTCCGGTCTTGTTGATCACGATGCTTTGCACGATGCTTTTGTCTTGGCAATGCTTGAAGCACTAGATAAGAACCAGAACGTGAGAGACTTGGCTAGATCGCTGGAGTTCGCGAATGTGACGGGGCAATTTCGAGAAGACTGCCAGCTCGATTTGCTGGCCATCTCAAGGTCAGCAGATATACTTGCTCAGCCGGAGCATAATAAGGAAAATCACGATTCTACTCCGGCTCGTGATAGAAAACAAGAAGAACTGTACCAAATATTGCGGGCTCGTAATAGACAACGAGAAGAACTATTGCGGGCTCGTGGTAGACAACGAGAAGAACTGTACCAAATATTTAGAGAGAAGTCGATACAGAAAGCGATCCCTGCTCTGCAAGCGTTTTTAAATGAAACAAACTCCTTCTCATGATTAACCTTAAGACTCTTTAAGTATTCATCGTGAACCTGACAATCGGCATCTATGTTATATATTTTCATGCCGGGGAGATTATATCTCAAAGAGTCAATGGTAGCGGAGCACTTGGGTTTTTTTTGAATGTGCCGGTACGTATTATTGAATCTGTTGAGCACCTGGTATTAGAATATTGACATAGGTGGTCTACTTTGACCAAACTAGGCAGGCCAACACCCTTGAGCACCGAGGTTGTCACAAAGATCCGGTTATCTCTAGATTTGTGAAAAGCTCAGGAATTTCGTATCTAAGATGTTCTTTTCAAAGCCTGTGCGCACGATTTCGTGTCGAAGGATCGACAACTGGCCACACGTCTGCCACAGACCAGCCGCACTCACGGACAGTATATCGAGTAGCACACGCAGACGGCGCTATCATCAACACATCCCTGGGTTACTTGATGCACAAGACATGCGAGACTACTGGTAATCTGATCACTACGATGATGGAAAGGCGGCAGTTCTGGTTTTTGGATACCATATATGCCCGATGTCCCTACTTTTCACAGTCTACGATAGCTCTGAGGGATAAGACCTAACTATTCTAATGATCAGGTCAAAGAACCGGACAGACGAGACGGAAAGGAGGAGGTCTGATTTTGGAATGGACACGGGGACGGCCGTAGGAGTAACGGAGGCATTCAACTCTGATCCCGGGTCCCTACCGAATACCTATCATGGAGTCAAGTCGTGCGTCTAAGCCCCAGCTTAACCGCTGGAGTCTTGATTTGCCATTTTTGGTAAGATCCTGGCTCTAGAGACATATGTTTCGGGAGCCCGCAGATTGTCCAACGATAAATTTCGTTTCGTCGGACGGGCCTGCCTTCCAGCAACTCACTCCCGGTTTGGAGACAAGTGCATGCGTTTAGCTCGTTCAGCTTCTAGAAAGAAATTACCTGTTGTGTAAGGCATTTACAATGCATAGAAAAGAACCATACTCTCCACGCTATTGATACGCCCTTAGCTTCCGACCATCTATCTTGTTGGATTCACTCATGAGTGGTCAAATTGCGAGATTAGTTCACCTCCTCATCCGTTTTATCTTTTTGCCACAACGCCAAGAGGCAACACCTCCAGACTATCTATACGCTAATCCATATATCTCCGCAATGCGTCGTCGCCAACAGCGTATCTTTCTCGAGCTTGAGAGCCGCCGTCGCTTCTTAACCGAAACAGTCCTAAATCTCCGAAAAATACCAACCCGGGGGTGTCTATTTGATGGAGATCATCCCCACACATCAGCGACCGGCTCATCAGCTCGTCGCTTTTCGTCCCGAAGGATTACGTTGGTGCGATCAGTTTGCATGAGAGGTCAGGTCAGACATAAATTTTACACCCCCCCAAGGCGATCTTAAAAATATCGATATAGAAAAGGTGGATACGCTCTCGCTTTGCTGCATCACTTTATTTTCAGGTTGCCTTTCCCCCCATAAACCACCTTTTTAGGCTTCCTATTCACACGACAATAACCTACACAAGAATAGCTGGGAAAAACAGGGGCAATTCAAACGTAATAGTTTCGGTGTTGATTTTCAATTGTCTTATTGTATCAAGAACTTGACAAGATTTCTTGGTTAATTATTCAATGTGTATTCGACCTACGTGGGGTATGTGACATTTACGTTTGACCGGGCTTCTGACAGTAGGCATTAGATGGGAGCGCAATGACCAACGAAGCATTATCTTCGCAATCTCCTGTTAATGTCGCCATTTACGATATGGCCATCGCCAGATAGATAAACCATGACCCCTGCCAAGCCGCCTACCATGTTTCTTGGGACTTGCGATCTTACGCTTTGGGTTCCAAGATTAGAAGTCCGTTTATCTAGGGAAATAGTCGGCGCGAGGGAAGCCGCATGACGCATTTAGGTGAATGGCATCGCGATAGGGCGTAGGCTCGATAGCGACCTAACCCAGCTGGCCGATGCCGGAGCTTGCTGCCATCCAAGATAGATTGCCATATACCTGTGTAGGCCGAGATGTGGTTCGTCTGCAAAGAGGGGCATAATTTGTTCACATATAACACCTATAGGGGTAGAATGAACCCCTTTTCATCTATACAAGCTTGGCACTCGTTGGGACTATCATTCATATATGATGTTACCGAACCATTTCTGGCAGGTGCCTTGTGCATACATACTCTCGTTCAAGTTAGCAATTGAGTAGACGAGGTAGTGAAGAGCAGCAACGGTCTGGACTCGATTATTGAACGCCGGACCGAAACTTTCGTATATCAAATTTGCCCATCACACACCGATGGGACATACCGAGGTGGTAGTTGGGCAGCGATGAAGCATAGGTCTGGGTCCCTATCGACCCAAAAAGCTGCAGTCTGGCGCTGAGTTCACAAGTTGTACCTCGCTCGACACCATCAGACACAACATCTCACCTTCTCGATGAGATCAATCCACGACCAAGTCCATCGCTCGGCAAAAATGACCTCGAGTCAGCAAGTAGGACATCTCGTTCGTCATTGTCTGCTGATCGTGGGGGGTGTCTGTCTCATCTACTTCTACTCCTACAACAACGGGCGACGCCAAGGGAAGGCCAAAAACCCCAGCATATGCTATATGCACGTGAGGTCATCTAACGGCGATCAGTGAGGCAGAATATTTCTTTTTGTGTCATCAGGCATGAACGAAACAACAGGCTAGGTCGAACAGGTCATATTGCCAGTCTCAAATAGGAGAGAGTAGGATAGCAAGTGTGCCAGAACAACGTGACACAGCAGCTAAAGTCTCAGGCCAAAGATGCAATGTTACTCAGGTGAAATGGAATACGACAATGGCGTCAAAGTAGAACGTCAAAATGTCCCGCACCTCGACGAACGATAGAGGTATCCGCGCCAAAAGGATCGATCGCGAATTGTCGCCTCAGGACTGGCCTAATCTGTGCATGTCAATATAGAATGATCATATCGAAAATTTCCCGGAGTCCGGATGAGATCGTTACACTCTTGCTCTCTCGTCCGAGCCGTGTGGGCACTTGAGTGTGGATAAGTTACAATGCGACACCGGAGTCTGGCTTGTCCCGTGACTTTCTGGCCGGCTAGCGAAATAGGTACCACAAAGCTCGATATCCAACCCGAGAAGGGGGTATACTCTGCGATATGGCGTTCGGCTGCTGAGTCATCGTATGCAAACCTTCTCTAGGGGTAACGAGCCAAGCCCGCCATACTCGGTTTCGCCTCCCGAATAACGGCCGAGCCACAATACGCTGTAGGCATTGTGAGAATAGCTACAATGCCGAGCTGACCGCCTCATCCCACAAATCGACTGTAAAGAGCACAATTGGTTCGCTTGTAATCCTATATCCAGAACCGACTTCAGGTATGTTCAGGTTATGCCGTTACGGCGAAACATATGGTTCGAGGTTGTAAATCCGGTATACCGGTACCTACATGGGATGGTACCCCCACGACCTAGGGTCTTGGAATTAGACTAAGTCTTAGCCTAGATTTTATCTCGGTTGGGAGCGGAGCTGTTACTATCGGGAACCATTGTCTCTCATGGTTTGAGACTCAAAACTACTGTCTGGTTGATTCAAGGCCTCCATGCAACCCTCATAATCTATAGATATGTAAATATACTGAATGTGGGTTCGGGCCACCGAACCTATATGAGAGGCCGGTAAGCGTTTTCTAGTCCTGATAAGCATTTGATCCCTGAATTCGAGGACCGGGGTACCTGCAGGATCTCAGAAGTCGGGGGTTGACGAACGGCACGCTACCATCATCTTGCATGCCGTTATATTGCATACATAGGTGGTGACAATATAGGTACTTCAGCGGCAATGGGGATGGGCGGGGGGATAATCTGTTCTTCTCCCGCTTTTCAGTGCTGGAAGGATTTGATCCTGTCGGTGATGCTCCATTCACAGCTCGATTCGTTAGCGACTACCATGGGACGAAGTACACTTCTCTGAGTATCCAGATGTCTCGGCGTCAAATACCCCCTTCCTTTCGCGGCAGAGACCCCATGAACGAGTTCATACTACCCAAGGGCTTGACTTCTCAAGGCTAGCTGAAATGCAAAAATAGCTCGTAAATTCTCATGGTTCACTAAGGATGCGATATCGCATCGCGCGGTTGGCGACGATAGTGATGCAATATGTTTCCACAAGATGGTACATTGTTTGCGTTACGTGACTGCAGTTATGGCCACTCGCTTAAAATACAATCGTGATGCCCCGGGGATCAAAAATTTCCCGTATGAGACCCTGACGATCGGTCTGTTTCTACGACACGACCCGGGGTTGCTACGCAGAGATGATCAGCGTTGTCAGAACACCATCAAGCTTGAGAAAAAGATCTAGAGGGGTTGCAATTGGAGACGTGCCATTTATCCATATCCTTGGAGGTTCTCCTAGAGTGAGGGGAGAAGCAATAGCCGTTGTCGTGAATGTCTGATTAAGAATCGTGGACCTTTGGTAGACAGTCTGGTTCGTGGTGACAATATTGGCTTTCACCGTCAGCAATATGACTGTTCCCGAGGCCCGGATAAGCGAGAAGCTAGGCGCCGCCACGAAGTAATCGTGGTGCGACGGTTCGCTTGAATATGAGTTCTCTTTCGGCACGAAAGAATTATCGGAAGATATTCCACCAATCTGGTCGTCCAACGGTCAACGCCCGACCACACGCAGCAATGTTGGCATAAGGCTTGGTCTAGGCTAAAATCACAGAGATGACGTTGATACAATCAACACACTCGTGTGTTAGAACAAGAGCTTGAAGCACAATGAGATCCCTAGGCAAGCACAGAAACCTTGCCGATCTATCTCGGCGCGGACAGCAGGTCATTCGAGAAACATTGGTGTTACATGTGCTTCTAATAACACCCTATTGTCACCAAGAATTCCGCCTAGCATTGTGCCCGGGGTCAGTTCTGGCATTATAGACAGGGATTCGGGACAGACGTGGGATGACGGGATACTGTCAAAAGAGGGATGCCGAACGACCGACCAGGTGCTCGAAATTAAACGGCATGGACTCTCGGCAGGTCAAGTGTGTAAATCGGTGCAGCATGTTACTATCAGCCACATCATCCCACCACAGGTGTCCATCTACAGTATGCAGTCTATCATATAGCTGACTCGGTCTGCTCTATCGTAGTGAAGTATCCCCCCACGATTTGTCCATAAATATGAACAATTATAAGCGGCCCCGATGCAGACAGAGCCGGAAAAGGAAACGATACACATTCTAGGTGGGAGCTGAGAAACACGGTCAATGCTTTATAGAGAAATCAAGGAGGGGTAACATATCAAAAACAAGGCAGATGATTGAGAATGAGTCGTTGCATCCAAGCCTGGAAGCCCTGGGTAAATAAGGCTTACAGGTGATATAGCAGAATGGCGTGAATAAGCTCCAGCAATTGGTCAGAACAGTTTGTAATTGGTAATGAGAATGGGATGACGAAACGGGAATGCAGAGCTCTTCTTCACATGACTGACTATAGGACTTTGATTTGGCTTTGTTGATTGTGGACAAGATGCAAGTTTCCTGTAGCGCCTTTGCTCCTGAATCCTGATAAAGTTTTCGGTACCTGTTTTGGCACCCCCCTTCAGTGAGCTGGGAGGAAGGCACTTTGTGACGGGCAGACCAATCAGGTCCCGGAATCGAGGCAGGTTGGCAGACAAATTGGCACCTGTCACCTCTGCCAGGCACCAGTGCGGGCCGGGGCAAGGTTTAAAGGGCCGCGTCTTTCCTTAAGGGCGGATGCTGATGCAAACTGAACTACAAAGGCCCGAGAAAGTCCTGTAGTATGGGGCCATGTAAGACACTCTAAACTTTAGTTAAAACGTGCTCCAGCTGGTGGATGAGGTGATGAAGATAATTATTAAGGTATGTACCTACTTTAGTAGTTGACGTTGCTATTACTACTGAAACGCATGAACATACTTACATTGCCTACCTGGGTAGGGAGAAATGCCGTTGTGAGCCGGGAGAACCCTGAAGGTTTCTTGCTGAGAATGAGGTCTAACGTACCAGTTCGTACATAGTCGGATTCCCTTAGCCAATCCGCTACAAGCAACATATCCGTGTTTGGAAGGAATGGCCAAACTAGGACCCCTCCCGCTTCGTTCTCATTTACCGTCTGGTTCAATATTTTCTAAGTCCCACTTAGGTATGATAGGAACTTTGGAACGCGCGTTCTCTTGAAGGGAAACGTTCACAAATGTGCAATAGACTTTTTTAAAATCCTTTGAAGGAGGTTGACTCTGGTAATAGTGGGATACACCAATCTCGCTAAGTGGGCGTATCCTCCATTGCTTAGAAATTCTACCAAATTCAAGGCAAAAGCGTATATGCATCTATTATGCACATCTTGGAATGTACCCGCAATGGAAAAATTTTATAGAGGTTTCGAAGCTTCGCGAAACAAATCAATTGGTGTAGCATTTGTGTTTTATCTAATGCAATTAACCTAGGGTACTGCCAACAAGGTGCCGGATGCATAATGTTCTTGCCGCGACCATACTTGTCCCCAGTTGTACTGGAGCAAAATGAGCCTCTTGGTGGATGCTAGTGGAGAGAATGCGAGCCTCATCACGCCGTGACGCCGTGACATGTGGCATTGAGAAGCATTCTTATAGGCATATGAATAATAATGGAGGTGAAGTGGATAGGTAGCCACTTACACTTACTTATACTGAATGGAAGACCAGACCTGGGACAGAGATTTCTCAGAGATGGAGGAATAACGCATAATACCCCGATCGATAGTGCACAGCCTTGTATTCGTTAGATATCCATAGTACATCGAGATGTATTGCGCCGGTCGTAGAAAGAAAGCTTAGAGTCGGATATAAATGTTGCTGTGTGACAGAGGCTGGTTGGGTAAATCATACCCACCTATATATGAACAATCACTTATGACTTCCAAAAAGATACCTCATTGACGGCAATGATGGGAACATACCTGCAGGTTGCAAGCGTGATATGTCAACTTTGTAATTTTTTTTTTTTTTTTTTTGCCTCTCGACCCCCCAGGGAACCCGTCAAACTTTCAAGGTTGTACTAGCCCCAGACGTGATGCGTACCGCCAGCCAACGAGCATCTTCAAAATAGCCCGTGCACGAAGCTTGTCATTTCAGCCAACATGCTCTATTATTATGGCCCACCGTTTAAGGTCACGAAAGTTCACCGAAGGTGAACAAAGTAAAAATTTTCATCCGCCTCTTCTTTATACTGTATCTTACTCATCTACGTCCTGGAAGGTCTGATTTTTTGTTTCTAGAGAAGAGAGTTTGTCCCTGCATTACCCGCCATTGGTTGATGACATAGGCGAGGCCGGATTCACACTGCCTGCTCCGTTTTCGGCCGTCATTCGAACACAAACACCTTGTCGGACAAGTAGTAGTGGTAGGTAGATCACATATTGTCTTATGGCTATTTTTTATTCTTTCGCAAGTGAAGAGTCATCACTAGTTACTTGGTAGCTCCTAGATAGGCTTACAACAGACTCCATAATGTCCTGCGCTATAGTTGCCTGCCTACTTACTACCTACCTTTGTGGCACCCAAAAGGTTGTATGCTCGCTTGTCCGCTGCCCCTCTCTATCAAAATATGCTAGTGCCTGTAATACATGTACTTCGACGTTAGGCCTAGGTACACTACCTAACCTACACTACATATTTTAGGTAGGTTAGCACACAGATACTGTAGATAGATGGTCATTGACCTACCTGGGTGGTAGTATTGTACCATACATACCTAGGTACCCACCCGAGCTGCATGGATTGACTGCACCTGCGCTACTACTGCACCCATCCTCGCTATCTGTGGTTCCAAGCCCCCCCGAAAACACCAACCAACAAGTCTAACGGGAATGTGGGTGACAAGGTACCATCCTCTTTCGTGTAGGGGTCCAGATATTGTGGCCTGGTATATTATCGTTTCCTACCCTCTTCTTGGCTTCGTTCCCATTCCCCTCGCTCCTTCACTCATGATCACGATAAAGTTGAACTCTTCTTACTTGATCTCGGTCTGGTATCTCTCCATAGCCCCCTCGGAACAGATTTGCTAGTTCTTGAGAATATCCTTGACCTAGAGTTGGCCATTAGTGCCCCCGAGCAGTGAATTGCTATTTCCGTTAGGACACCCCCGTCGAGTCGATCCGCCGTATCTTGTCCGAGCAGCCGGCCGCTGGTGTCCGCCTTCGTCGCCCCAGATATCCCTAAGAGGATCCCAAGTAAACTCCGACTAAGAAGTATAGGCTCCGAACTACTCTTTCACCACGACTAGCACTACGTATTGTGTTATTATCGAGCTTTATTGTACCTATCCCTTTGATTCAGAAACATCCACGTGCCGCCTTGGTTCCGATTTACATACCGGTTAGCGGGGCTCCATATCACCGCAATATCGTCATATCACGGAATTACGTGGTGCTTGATACTCATAGCACGGCATACCATATCCCAGTGCTTATTCATATACTACGTGTGGGCATGAAATACATTCTCCGTTCGCCTCAAATTTACGATCTACTATCCATCACATCAATCATAGAGTGTCAACATCGACCATCGCTGTTTTCTCCCCACGATACGTCTTAAACTACTTCAGCAATTCGTTATTCCTATCATTTACTTTATGGTAGAGGTCAATCACTTTTAAGAAGCAATTCCGGAAACGGCCACCTCTGGACATTGAAACTCACGCTCGTAGCTCAGAGGATATTTCCCACATCCCTGGCTCCCCCGTGCCGCCAACTTGAGAGGCCTTCAAGATCAAGATAGTACATAATATCGGAGCGTGTCTAGCCTCCCGTACCTGTACTTAAAGCCCTGTGACGTCTCGTCCGACGAAGACCCTTACGGTCCCCGCCATCCAGACTTCGTCTATTTCTTTATCTGGGTGCTCCGAAGACCACCCCCTCGATCCCAATGCATCATCATCGCAAGAAGTCCGGTCATGCGTCGACTAATTCGTCCATGACTGATGTCCGTAAGGCCGGTAGCACTGCGGATCCCTCCCGGTCACGACGCCCACAAACTCTCACAAGAAAGTCAACTCCTCAGGCTCTACAGAAGCTGGGTAAGAACCCTAGAGATCGCGAGAAAGAGTGGGAAGAGGAGCAGTGGTCGGAGGATGAGCGGGAGAGCTTCCCACAGTATTGGTACGTATCCACACTTATCGTTGTCACCCTCGTGTTCCTAAGCCGTTTGTCCTCCCCGAACCCCGGAATGAAAATTGCTTCTCTCGGCGCCACCTCGTGGGTGTGAAGGCGCTTACACCTCGGTACCACTCTCAACAAATAAAAAATCCCATGCATATTGAAACGCCTCGTGTAAGCTGCATCATCACATGATGTATAGCTGATGGGGCAGTCCACGTTTTTACGTGGGTAGCTTGGCTCGATCCTAATAAGCATTGCCTGTTTTCATCCCGCATCGCCATAAGCCTAGGATTCACTCGTTTTGCTTACTAACTGGGTCTAATAGTATGACCTGCGAGAAACAATTCATAGCGCAAGATGAGAGGTTTCTATATTGCTCTGAGGCGTAAGCCCTTTCCCCGACTGGCCAATGAAATGGTGTCACTTTACTGACTTGTATGTCAGCTGCCGCAGACATGACCAAACCGCAACGACATTATCACACTCATCCGTTAGAACGTACGGCGGCTATAACAGTGGAACTTTACCATACTATGCCTCCGGGAACCCAGAGCCCCGAGACATTGTCCCTCGGGCATCGCCATCTCGCCCCAGCTCTAACTATTTCTCACCTCCCACTACTCCCACCAGTTCTCAGTACACTAGCGCCGTCTCAGCCTTAAGATCACTTAGTCGACGCCCACCAAGCCCGCCATCCCCAGTGTCCACGAACGCCAGCATCTGGCCTTTTACCCGCAGCGCAGCGACCAGCCCAAGCTCGTCATATACACACCATTCAAATGTTTATCCTTCGACATACGATGGAGGCTATCAAACGTCTGTTTATAGTCAAACAAGTAGTGGCATGGTAACATCAGATCGGCCGCTACCCTTAAGAAATCCCCCGGCATATTCACGACCCAAGAGTATCGAACTAGTAACTCCTTTGATGAGTCGTTATTAGATAAGGCCACGCCTTCGCGACGGGCCCAGGCCAGCTATTTGCATGCAATTGCTTTGTTATATTCATTGTTGTTTTACGCTGGCCTGGGCTGGGTATTGCTGGGTAGGCTCGTGTTCGACGGTCTCACTAGCCTAATTTTTGTAGAGGGCTGAGCTCGAATCCTTATTCTGGGACCCGGTTGAGGCCTTTTGGCTGCATTAGCCATATGCGGGGTATTACTTCAATAACTTGAAATGGACTATCGACACTCCTGTCCCCCCGGCTTTCAATAGTGGCAGATGCGGTACATGAGCGGTCATATCTGTCGCCAGCGCCGGCGTCCAAGAAATTGGAGCAGGCTATCCTGCATGATCGCTGATGCGATCTTCGGTGCTAGTCGATTCAGCTCACAGCAACAGGAGTCGAACGAGTCTCTCACTCTATAACACAAACGGCACGATTTCATATACGATAAGAGGTGTCCTGCTTTTTCGCATTTGCTATGGATTGTTTCGCAAGAGATACCTAATAACGTCTTGTTTTTTTCTTCTTCTTTTCTTTTTAGTTTTAATCAAAAATACCAAATGCATATAGAAAGCGTCGATACCAATACTGGACATGGTTGGCGCAAAAAGGATTGGGACTTGGGAGCTGCATCATGGGCGGAGGATCTTGGCCCGTTGTTCTCTTCGGGAGAGAATTATTATTATTACATGGATCAATTGGCGATTTATCTGTTTATCTATCTATACACGTTTATAGGCATTTACAGAATATTGGGGTGGCTAACAATATCTATATAACTACATAGCTCTTGTTTTATCCAGATGACAAAAAATCAACACGATACAACTTATTCTAATCGGCCCTGAAACTGCCCCTCTCACCGTGCATAATGAGTTCTAGTGTGGGGGTCTGAGCACGTTGATCTGCCATCTTCTGCGCTTGAGCAAGTAAGTAAGCAATACATTACAATTATGGGATTACGACCTCTCACATGATTTGACCGACCACGTAGTTCGCGGCATGCCAATGCTCCATGTCTGTCCAAAGCGCGGATTACGCGGTCACTACATGGGCTTAAGCTGGTAGAGAATTGTGTACTGCAGTACCTGCAACACACGATACTTAACCAAGCAGGTTGTTGTTTACCTTAGACCCGAATCAGACACCCACAGGAGGGTCCACGCGAAGCATGGAACCCTTCCGATCTACCCGGGCGTAAGGCGGGGGGAAAGCAACAAGGCCAAAAGTTGGAATATCTGGGGTCCAAGGTTCTTTAAAGGTTCTTTAAGGTAGGTACCTACATATATACTAGGTACAGGACAAGACAGAATGTGGAGTTGACCTTTTACACTCCGATCCTACCTTGGCACATTTTTCCTGATCTATCTCCAAGGTCCATGCGCGAGATCTTGACTCGTCGAGGTACCCGCGGCCTTAATTACTTGCGAACCACGCACTTCAAGGTTCACTCCGTCCGGCTTGCTGTCATTGATACGTCAGTTGACGCAAGGTACGGTCGGAGGCTCGGGCTCGGGATCGGAGGAGAGGGTATCTAGGTACTCTATGTAGGTAGGTAGATGATGATATAGACTACGTCAAACGGATCTCGGATTGTTGGGTATCCGCTCGTATGTGATGAGTAATACTTGTAGGTATTACAAACGCCCTTGAAGAATTTTTCTTCCTTTCTTTTATTTCTTACTTAGATATACTGGGTACTTTCGATTTCGAAGCTTAACCATAACTAGTGAGTCATCATGTTGAGAGCTGCCTGCTCTGGTAGAGGTCTAGACTGTGGACAGAAGCTTCGGTGACAGCTCCGGTTCGTTAGGATCACAATGCGGTGTTACGTAACATTCATTTTTATGGCATTCTGTGGTCAGGTTACGCGTTTTTGAGCGCATTTTTAAGAGGTGGGGTGCAGAGCTGTTTCAATCTCTTCATGTACATACGTTAGAAGTGTCATAGACAAAACTTTGCAATCGAATGTTTCTTTTGTGGACTTGTGTGGTGGTAATAGAGCATCATTGGGTTTGGATAACTGTGAAGCTAGAGTTTCTTCTTCTACTGCTGATAAATCAAACTCTGAAATTTATGTTACGTATAATAAAGTATTCGGAACATACTATTCAAGAAGATACTTACTCAATATATGTCGTGTAAAGTAAATGCAAGAAGAAGCCACATTACGGTGCGGTTGATCGTAAGCGGCATACCCAATGACAAGTCATAGTGCTGTTAGGGGATAGTAGGTCGCCTCGCATAGTCGTAATTCCTACTCTCTTCTCTCTTACCTCCTTGAAGCAGACTTGAAGGCTACTGATATCCCGTCGGTGTAGCAGACATACAACAGAGTTGTTCTCTCGTTAGTTATATCATCCATAAGTCCCAAGCTTGAAAAGGCTGTTTACAGCAGTATCTTTATGTGTATAGTGGTAAATTACTTTTGAATAATTTTTCAAGTTCTTGCTGAAGATTAATCTCTAGCTAGTTTAGGAGCTTCCTCTTCTTATCATGTTTCATTGCTGTAAGTATCAATGTTGAAGCAGAAATATAGAGTAAGTATCTCGATTATCAGAAAGAGGACACTAAAATATGATCTGATACAATTTCAGTGCATGCATATCGCACGCCGCATTGGGTGAGTGTTATTGAACAGTAACAGATGAGTATTTTATGAGAAAGCATCGCGCATGCATTCGTATTTCCGTTTCTTTACCTTGAGAATATCTTATTTGTTTATTAGTGTTGAGTTGTGAGTCTGGACTGGCCCTTGAGAGGGAATGGAAGTGGGTATGGTACGGCTGAGTGCTGCCACTGGGAATGACGTGCATGCACTGGCTCGTTCGCGTTAGCAGATTAATCTCGACCCGCAACCCTCCATCAATCAGAAAAAAAGTTCCAACAAACGCGCGACAACATTATTATAATAGGTACAATTTATGTGGCGTGACTTTTTTGTTTAGATTTCTAGCATTTCGAGCAACTAAGTTCATATGTTCATGAAGCCATAGGCTGCATTTGTCGATGTCATCGACTTTTCTCCGCGCAGAACTACCGCTTCTAACGGTGTAGGATGGCGGCTCCCGACGAGGATGAACAACGAATGCAGGTTGACGGGGAGGGAAACGACCCTTCCTCGTCGGATCTGAGCGACAGCGAAAATGACTTATCTGGCGACGAAACACCTACCTCGAACCCGAAGGTCGAGTGGCTGGCGACTGGCCGAGAAAAACGATCTACCGCCGGTAATCGGATGAAGTCAATGATCGCTGCAGAAGAGCCTGACGATGAGCTCGAACTTCTCTTCGCCGAAGACGCCGACGATGCGGGCTTTACAGATGTTGATGGCGACGCGTCCGATGCACAGATGTCGTCATCGGAAGACGAAGATGCGCAAGACAACGCCGACGAGTTGGAGGGGGAGAAAGAATTAGAGAAACAAGCACACGAGAGTAGGCAAGCCGCGCGTAAGCGGAAGGCACAAGAAGCGATACCGCTGAAATTTCGCAAGAAGGTCAAAATCGATACTTCCCAGACCCCAAGCGCAAGCGTCACACCCGCACCCAAACCGAGACCGAGGAAGAAGTCAGAGCGACTAAGCTGGCTTCCCTCCCCTGCCGATATGCCTACGAGAGCTTCGAGGCGAGAAACTACGATGGCTGGCAAGGAGCAACTCCATAAACAGATGGCTGAGAGAGAGGTGAAGCGGCTTCAGCAGATCGAAGCCATGGAACGAAAGGCAAAGAAGATGGAGGCCCTCAAGAAGCCGCCTATGACACAAGCAGAACGCCTGGCTGAGGCGGCGCTGGTGGAGAAGCGAAACGCCAAGAGTCTGAATCGCTGGGAAGAAGCAGAGAAGCAGCGAGAAGAAGAGCGAAAAGCCAAGCTGGCTGCCTTGAACAACCGGACTTTGGAGGGCCCTGTCGTTACGTTCTGGAGCGGCGTTGGAGAATGGATAGGCGGCAAGCTAAAGCATGTCGGCAAGATGGTCACTATCGAGGAAAAACCAGCAAAGAAGAAACGACACTCTGCTGTTGGCCCTCAAGCGACAGCAGAGAACGCCGGCGAAGACCGTGAAAGCAAAGCTAGTCAAGCCGATATACATACTTCCCCTAGCAAGACAGCGCCTAGTGGCCATGACCTTATGGTCATAAAGGAGGCTAACGCGAAGCCTGAACAGGGCAAGGAGCCCACGGCGTCAAACGACCCAGGCTCCATTGGTACGGGGGCTATGTCATCTACGGATATCGAGCAAGAGACTCAATCGCTACTTAAAAGGAGTGTTGTCGAGATGAATTCAGCTGCGCCTCCGGTTTCTTCAGCTGTGCCTTTACTACGAGAGGAAGAGGCTTCAACGGTCTCGAACTCTCGTAACCAAGATCCAACACCCCAAGATAATGCTTCCCAGCCGCGGATTCCTTCACCAGCCGATACCAGACCACCAGATCTCAAACCCCCTGACCTTCAGCCACCTAGCGCTGGTTTGTACACCGCTAGCATGTTCGCGCCGCCTTCACAGTCCTCATTGATGATGCCCCCCGAGCTGAAACCGCCTTCGAACAGTTTCTTGGCACCTCCAGTAGGTGTGTCTCAAAATGGCTTGTCTATGCCTGTGATAGGCTACCACTCTGCACTCAGCTCTCCGAACTCTTCACATGTCCTTGCGCCTCCCAACCCGGCGCAAAGACAGTCACCATTGTCGATGCCGCAAACTAATATTCATCCACCTACACCTACACCATCCCGGCCTACACTAGCCGTATCGACACCAACACCCAATGCACCCCCTACATCATTGGCCACACCCACGCACACACCAGCCCTCCCACATAATCGATTACTATTGAAGACATTGTCGAACACTCCAAAATCTACAAAAGCCAATGTGCAAAAACAACACGCAAAAGAAATCGTGCCACCGCTACCATCACCTCCTCCTGATGGCAAAGCCACACGCAACTGTATCATACTGCAAAACTTCGACGAGACCGCAATCAAAGACAAGTCGATACAGACTCGCATTCTATTCAATCGGGAGATGAATAGGCTACCAAGTAAGTCATTTTGATCGTTCCACTATACGCTCTACATGTATTTACCATACTACAGAACAAGGGCCAGCAGTACGTTGTGTGATCACGAACCACCCGGCGAGGTACAGAGATCCCAAGACTGGCTTGCCATACTATAATGCATATGCTTTCAAACAAATCCGAAGGCTCTATGACGGCGAGTATAAGTGGAGCAGCTTGGTAGGCGCGTGGACAGGTGGTGGAACGTCCGCCGCTACAGGTGTCCCCGCCAGATTCCTCGATCCAAATGCACCTGGGCCTACTAAAGAGCAGACATCTCCTGATTTGCCCATGAATAATGATGGCATAACAGGGGGCTCAAACAAAGACGCGGAACATCAAAAAGCTGACGTGCAGCCCCTGCAAGCCCCTGCACTATCCACACCAGAGTCGAGTCACGTCGTTGCTCCGATTAGCAGAGCTCCGGTACATAGCTGTGCCGAGACCCCGTCCGTTATAAACGGACCGAGTAGTAGCTCTCAGCCGTATGTTCCAACAACGGGGGCGACATTCGAACTTAACACAGACTATGTTAGCAACGTAGATCCACCCACAATTAACACAACCGACTCGAAGATCGTGAATAACGTGTCTACTACTCAGCCAGCAGACGTGGTGTACACGTCTTCTGATACGCCAGGACCTCCCGCGGTAACAGTGGCCGTCCCATACACTCCATCAGCACCTCCCACGGTGGTAGAGCAAGGAGCGGTAAACCAATGAGAACAGGTTGAAACGTCTGAAAACTTTGTATGGGGTATCATTCATAACGTCTTGATGTAGCATTAGATGTACCAGAATCACCAAAATACAAATCGAAGAAAAAAGAAGACAACCTCAACGCCTATGCGATGCTTCCACATTTACCAGATTTTTATACCCTCTCATGCGTGAGCCTAAGAATTGCTGAGATTTCATACTGTGCTCTCATAAAATGACCTAGTGCTTCCTCTTCTTCTTAGTCTTGTCGCCGTACTTAGGGAACACGATCTTGCTCGTCTTCCTCCGCTTCTCGATGCGGCCCTTCTTGCTGCTCGATTTGCTTGATGTGGCGGCGGTCTTAGCGATGTCGACATCCATGGCTGCTATTACAAGTTGAATCATGTTTAGATGTCTGTTACACCTGACTTTACAAAACGGGTGGACGAAAACTTACTCTCGTCAGCGGCGGCACCACCCTCCTTCTCTGCATTACTATTATTGCCGGCATCGGCGTCCTCAACAATGTTCATAGATTCGCTGTCGGCCTGCTCGGGCTTAGGCGCCGCAGCTAATTCGAGGAGTTTTGCGGAGAGTCGCGCGTTGCGCTCCGTTTCGACGGGCCCAAAGACTTTGGCTTTGAGGCGTTGGTTGTTCGCTTTGCGCGAGCTGGAGCGGGAGCTCTTGGCCATTGTTGATATGCTGTCTGGAGATTTCGAAGTATTTGCCGTCAGTGGGCGAGATTGGATCGAAAAGAGACTGGGGCGTGGAGGATTCGTTGTAGTAGTTAGTTGCTTGTTGTTGTGATGATAGATTAAAAAGATCAAAAGTTATAGCGGGGCTTATCGAAGATCATAGTGGGCGAACTGGCAGTAACCTATTGACAGGGATTTTAGGTGGCGTTTAGCGGATGCTTAGGGATAGCAGTGACCCTAAACAAGTAGGCGGTGTAGCTTCCTAACCACAGCGACGAGAGACCGCGGGCATAGAACCAACAAGGGCAAACTGGCAGCCTGATGATGAGTCGTCGACCTTTGGGCCCCCTCCATGGTGGCAGTCTGCTTTGCAATAATAAATAATCGCGTCTTCCATGCGCAGAGCTTTGTTTGCTGAAACCGGTTGATCAAAATTGGATGTTTGGATCATGCGCTTGTTTTTCTGGCCATAGCTTCTGAATGCGATCCCGACAGAACTACAACACGTCCCTTACCCTGTGTCTCATAATTTTCTTCTGGACCTTTGCTTAGCAACCCTCTCCGACGCAATTTTCCAAGTTTTGTTTACTATTGTAATTCCGCCTAAAACCGTCTACCGTTCAACCACTCAACTCCGACACCGGCATCGAAGCGCTTTACCATCCCGATTCGCTACTGATTCAACAAAGAATTGCTGCGCACGCGCGCGGGGATCATACTCGGGGGAGAATAGGACAGAACAAAAGGCAGAGGTTCCATTGCCTGGCGTGATCGCATCTCGAAATACTTGGCGTTGGTGTTGAAACTGTCTACAGGTGGAAGGCGAGACCGCCAGCCAGACGGAGGGGCATATGAATAGTTATAGCCGGAGCCGTACTGGGTGTCTCCTCCATGAGGCCGAGACGGGCCGTGCCTGCCTCGTTCTCCTCGCGCACCTGTCTGGACTGGTAGCCGGGGCGACGGCTCGTAGTTGCAGTCGCAGCCGCAACAGCAACAGCAACGGCAACTGCAGTCATGACTTCCTCTAATGGCGAAATCCGCTCGCTGGAGCGCGCTCTTGCAACAATGCTCAACAAGCAACTACAACACATATGTTCAATGGGCGATCTGAAGACTAGTGGGGTCAAGGCCGAGCTACAAAGTCGCATCAAGAACTGTAAGTCTCTAATATCATATATCCGCACTTTTCTTCCCACCAGTACCGAATCCTACTGCCTGCAATTTCACGCATCCGAACCACGGTGTATCTACTGGATGTGCCTGCCTGAGTACCTATCCTTCTCTCGCGGCTTCTCTTCCTGCCTATATGACGTGGCCCATCCTCAGGTACCTGGATGCGCCTTCTGCCCCAGATATTTTTTGTTAGTTGTCGCGCTCTGGATGTAATCGAACATCGTGTGGCTATATATCGGCCCTGTCACTAGCTACCAGCTTTACCTTCACAAGTCTCTCTCACACCTGCCGAAGTCACCTACGACCTACGTTGTTACTTGCATTGCATCTATCTAGCCCACACCGTCACCCACACGAAACAACCCCACGTTCTCCTTCTCCTCTGGATTGCCATACTTCGTTCGTCTGTGTGTGTCGCGTTGACAACTATATTCTGATTCAACTTCTTTACAGGCCTTGCTGAGAGCTACACAGCAAATCCACCTAAATTCCGGCGTATGCAAGAACAGATTCAGGCTCTGATACGCCCAGGTGACACTATTGTCCCACAGCAGCCCAGTATGGCCGGCTCTTCCTCGAATGGCCCTCCGTATGGCCACAACTATGCGCCTACCAAGAATTCAAGCTATCCTACGCCACAAGGGTACCCCTTCCATCAGACCCAGCCAGTCAGTGGCTATAGCGCCTCTGGAGCAGCGGGCAGTAGTAATACCTTGAGTTTCTACAAGAATGCACACCAGGCTTTGCGTGATTTACAATTCAAGCCTTCACCCTTCTACACTATCATTTCGAGAATCGGGGATATTCGGACATGTGATCGTAAGAAGTCTCCAGCCAGCCTCATACACTTCCTGAACAGGAACCACTGACAGAACCTGCAGCAATGAACCAACACAGGAACACCATAGGTCTCTCTATGCGGGTCAGCGAGCATCCAACCCTGGCCAACCTCGCTACTGACAAATCATATCGCGTGATGCTCTTTTGCGCGGCCGATAACGCGAGCATTCAGGACATCGCATTCCCTCACCAATCCGAGATCAAGGTTAATGGTGGCGACATTAAGGCCAATCTACGCGGTCTAAAAGGCAAGCCGGGCACTACACGTCCGGTAGATATTACAGACTTATTACGTCTGAAGCCCACCAACTACAATAATAACATCGAGTTCACATATGCACTGACACATAAGGTGAAGAAGCACGACCCGTCTCCCGCAGCTACAGTGAGCAACATGACATTGGCGCTAGGCGGCGAGTATCCTTGTATTGACTATTGCTAACGTTATATCAATAGAAATTCTTTCTAGCGGCATACTTCTGTAAAACCGCGTCTGTCGACGAACTCGTGTTCAAAATCAGGGGCAGGAAAATTAACAAGGTCACAGTCATCCAAGAGAGTATGTATTTCCGTTCACATTTCTCTCAAGCCGATCCTGATCATTAGCAGTGAATAAAAAGGCAAACGACCCTGACGTCATCGCAACGTCGACGGTGCTGTCTTTGAAGTGTCCGCTTAGTTACACAAGAATAAGAACGCCTGTTCGATCCGTATTGTGCAACCACATATCATGCTTCGACGGTTCCTCGTATTTGCAGTTGCAGGAACAAGGTCCACAATGGCTTTGTCCGATATGCAACCAGTCTGCTCCCTTCGAGAATTTGGCGATTGATGAATACGCCAAAGATATTCTTGAGAAAACGGAGGATTCTGTTGAGCAAGTCACAATAGAACCCAATGGTCAATGGGCAACTCAACCAACCGAAACCGCGCCCAGGAAATCTCGTTCCTCTAACGTCAATACTAGTATCGATGTCGATGATGACGTATCGGTCGTCACTGACAATCCAAGTTACAGCAATGGAGGATATGGTAGCACACCACACACTTATAGTACACCTATTCGGACCTTTATGGGCACACCTAGTGCCAGCTCGCGAGAGCCATCGGGTGCTCCGAGAAGCGGTGGCAGAAAGCGGCCGGCTGCTGAGGTGATCGACCTCACGCTTAGCAGTGATGAAGACGATGCGCCCCTCGCTAGGCCGCCTAAGAAACAGAATCTCGGCCCCGTCTCGGCCCCTCACTACTAACTAATCACCGGGCGATAATGAAGCTGGAGAAACTACTATCTGACAAGATGATGGACGCTGAATTGACCACGACCAAGTAGAGTACGAAAAGAGGGCCCCATGTGAGACGTAGAAAGTATCTTATTATGTACCATAGGTGCTCACTTGGGTTTTCTTATCTGTGTCCTTTTTTCGACGACGGCGTTAGGGTACAACGATAAGGCGTGGGTATTCCTGCATTAATTGCGTGGAAGCACTGATGGTTCTTAGGCGTTGGCATGTCGCACTTGCATCTGAGGGAGGCAAAATTTGGATGGTCAATCACAGAAATGGATCTCCTACGTCGGATATATCAGCGCTTTGCATTCACGCTCAATGAACACTTTCACCTTTTCTGATACAGAACTCTTGCAGTATTCAGCTCTTGGGCATCCTCGCTCAATGTAAAGTGATTAATAGTCGTGCCGTTTGGGGAACGCTGTCAGCTTTTTGGTCCTGTTCAGGCAGTTCGTACGTAGAGAGGATGACACAATATAAAGATATGGCTTTTATCACACACGAACTTATTCAAGTTCAGCTGGACGATATCCTAAAAAACGTGTTATGTGTTGAAGAGGTAACGTATCATTACGACATTCCCTAACACTATTGGATTTCATTATCTGCTACCTACTCACCTGGCTCGATCCAATTCCAGCAATAGCAAATTCTCTCAGCATCTCGTTAGTGAGCTGGCTATGGTGTGGAAGAGTCTTGTCATTATCGCGCAACGGGGTCTTCAAATATCTTCGTAAATAATCATAGCGCTACTCACATTCAAACTGTACACCTCCTACGACAGATTCAACATCAACTTTCAACTTCAGAGGTACCATTTATGAACAACTTATGATTAAGTGATGTTTGGCAGATATGTTTAAGGAAGCAAGGATATCACGCAGACGATTCTAGAGAGGAGATCGGAAGAATGAGGACAACGAGTAGAGCCAGGCTCTGCGGATACTGGATTGTAGCTTTGAAGATGCACCTGTAGATTTTAAGTGGCGGTTGATTGAGCCTAGTCAACGAGATGCCATAAGATATAAGAGCCCTATGATATCTGACAACGTAACAAGACGGAAGTATTCGTAATAGTTGCAGATTTACTACTTTAGCTACGGGTTAATGTATTAAGGAAGCACCCATTGTAAATATATTGCGCTAACAGTAAGTCACCAATTTACAAACCAGCCCTTTCTACACGATTCCCAGTCTCATCAAAATAAAGTTTCTTCTCAGTCCTCAATGCCTCTTGAAGATAAGATCCTATCTCCACGGCACGTAGAGCACTAGTCAGACTGAATGGCAATTTGGTATTGTCGAGAGCGGCGGCGGTGAACTCGTTCGCTTCCTGCATCATTCGCACGTCAGTTTTCCCAGAGATCACAATCGAAAACGGACGAAATTGGTGCGACTCACAGCGACAAACGCATACTCGAAGCGGCCATAGTAGTGAGCAGGGACCTCACGGATGATACCTTGGTCTGTGTATGTGTTCACAAAGTTCGCTTGAGGGTTCCCGTTGACGGTTAGCTTTCCTTTCGTACCGATAAATTCGGTGGTGTCCTCCTGTCCATGAGCCATCATGCGCGAGCAGTAATAATAAGCAACTCTGCCACCGTAGAACTCAACAATGCCGACGGCATTATCGCAGTCTTCATACTGTTTGAGACCCGGAGCGACAGCAACAACTCCCGCTGCCGAAACAGACTTTACGGGGATGTCCTCGCCGAAAAACCAAAGTGTCAGGTCAATATCATGAACTAACAATTATCACTGGGTCAGCCTTGAAACTTGGCCAAAGGATCTCAGGTACGAATGCACGAACCGCTCATGTCACTGAAACATCCACCGCTATGCGCAGCATACTGGACGAAGAAACCGCTCGGGTCGTGCTTGTCACAGGTCTGAGACCGAATGATGGTGGGACGGCCAATCACTCCTGCTTCTGACTTCTCATAGGCATCTCTGTAAGAGGCATCGAAGCGACGAGAGAAACCACACATCACTTTGAGATGTGGTTTCGCCTTGGCGGCTCTGATGACTTCTTGGCACTATCAAAATTAGTCTCATAGACACCACGAGTGAGTGGGCTCAACTTACGGTGTCGATGCTGAGAGATATCGGCTTCTCGCAAAGAACGTGTAGATCTTCTGCAATTGCTTCCAGCGCCTCTTCTGCATGAACTTTTGTCGCGGTAGCGATCACGACGGCTTGCAGGCCTTCATGGTGTATCATTTGGTGATAATCGGAATAGATGGTAACCCCGTGAGGTTCTAGGTTCGTCCTTGCCCATGCGATTTCTGTCTCGTCTGGTGTGAAGGCGGCCACTAGCTCGGCGCGAGGAGTTCGGTGTAGGAAATTGACGGCGTGTCGCTTGCCCATGCGCCCGAGACCAGCAACGCCCACCTTCAACTTTTGAACGGCCATTTTCTCCAAGGGTAGATAAGGGATACCAATAGAAATATATGAGTATCTTGATCGAATGGCTTAATATTAGTCGACAAGAGTTGGCAGATATACGACATGTTTAACTGATTGTTTATATAGAACGATGTATTATATGGACCTCGAAGGAGATAGCCAGCTATCCCCATTTCTCTATTACATGCAGACATATTTCGCCCAAAAGAAAATACATTATAGACAGCTCACAATAAGGCTTGCAGAAAGAAAAATCGTGGAGAGGCCATAGATTCATGACTGAATGGAGTAATTAAGCTAGCCCACCTGGCCGTGGCCACCCCAGTTGCGGCCCACCCCCAACTATCTCATTTATGCGTAACACGCATACTTAAACACTTTATAATTTTTCTGCTAATTTAACCTTTACGATTTTCTTTTTATATTTATTTAATTTATTTTTTTTTGCTTTTTATTGTTATATTATTAGCTAAAACCTAAAAACGTGCAAATATTATAATATAAAATATAAAGCTTAATATATTTATCTATGTAGCATTTATTAAATAAAGCACTTTTTATTTATATTTAAAGCATAGATTTAAAAATATACCTATTAAAAAAAAAATAAATAAAAACTTTTAAGCTTTTTTTTTATTTTTTAAGCATTAATTAAAATATTAAACAATTAATTAAGCTAAATTAAACTATATTTTAATATTTATTAAATTTAAAATAATAGCTTAATAAATGTTTAATTTTTTTAAAAATATATAAATATTTAAAAGCTTATAGCTTAATTATTATTTTAATTAAAATTTATTTATTAAAAATATAAAATATACTTTAATTAATTATTTATAAATTAATAATATTATTATAGTTAATATTTATATTTTTATAAATAAGCTTAACGCTTTAAAAATAGTTTACATGTTTTTTAACCGTTATTATAATATTAATAAAATAAGCTTTAATTAAAATATTAATAATAATTATTTTATAATTATTAAAACTATTAATTATTAAGTTTTTAAAAAAAATATTAAATATAATAAATAAATTATTTTTTTTAAATATATAAACATTAATAAAATATTTTTTTTACTTGTTATTATTTTTAAAAAAAATAATGTATAATTTTAATAATATTTACGCCTTAATATAAGCTTATAAAAAAAATAATAGTTTAAAATTTTATTTAATAAATAAATAAACAATAAAATTATATTAAATTAGCTTTAAAAAATCTTTATATTTTTTATTCGTGTTTAATATAATAATATATAAATTATTTTAATATATAATAGCTATAATTTATATATTAATAAAAAGTTTTTATTATTTTATATATTAAATAAAATATAATTTATATTTTATAAGCTTTATTATAATTATATATTATAATTATTAAATATTAAAGTTTTTATATTATTA